>QANY01000903.1:483946-894741 GCA_003255025.1 Datisca glomerata
ATTTAATAATATTATTATTATTACTATTATATGGTTTATTCTTTTACATGTTTATTTATTTAGTATTTTTGCATCGCCATGCTTATAATGCGATTCTTGCATTATTCTCTTATTATTATAATTAATATTCATGTATGCGTGGATTATAATTTTAATAATTAAATTTACATTTTGTTACTTCTATTATTTAATTTTTACTAAAAAAAGGCCGACGATGGACTTTGAGATTTTTGGGTTACCAAACTTCTCGAACTATTGAGGTGAGGAGTTATTCTTGGGATACCGAGAATAACTCTAATAATGCTTTGATTTAAAAAGATATGAGAATACAAAAAAAGTAATTTTTTAATGGTCTTTGAACCACCCATTAAAAGTAATTTATTTTGTTCATTTCTATGATACAAAATTCCTCAAATGGGACATTCAAAAATAAATCTCTTTAACCTTTGTCTTAAAATAAAAAATGGATAGCATTTGATTAAATTTGGTAACCATTTTACAATGGGTGTTGTGGGGTGCTAATATCTTCCCCACACACAAACGACTCCCGAACCAACTTTGAGTTTTCGTAGACCAAAAAAATTTTCAACTTAAAATTGGGTGACCAATCACACCCTAAAATGATTGGTGGCGACTCTAAATTTTTTTTTCCTAAAAAAATGAATTTTTTTAATCGCCACTCCGCGTCGCACGCACGTTGCGACACAAAGCTTAAATATTTCTATAATCTTTATATAGATGTTTAAATCTATATTTTATGTATTTTTATGTATGAGAAATTATCATATGAGGTTTTTGTAATAAATGTACACTTTCAACTCATTAAAAGGTTGATTCATATTGAATTAATTTGCATCCCTCAAAGATTTTATCCTCATCATCATTGATTGAGTTGATGAAAAATATATCTCATTATTAACTTTGTAAGAAAATCATCAATGCGTAAAAATAAAACTCAAGATTAAGAGTAAAAGATGAAGAAAGAGGAACAAACACTTATAAATGAAAAATGAAATAAAGAGTATACACTACATGAGTATGGATGAGAGATGATGAAGAATAATGAACAAGATATATTGTTAACTAAATATGCAAGAAATTTAAACTACTTTAAAAAATGAGAGAAGATGAATAGATGAATAGAAATGTAAACTCTATTTCTCTTTATCTTAGAAAATCTTTCATATTTCTCTCTCACACACACTCTCTCTAAAATATATCCTCTTCTTCTCTCTCAAGACCTCTCTTTCTCTCTCCAAAAAAATGACCTACATCAAGTGAAGACATCTCCTCTATTTATAGGCAAATTTATAGCTTCACTATTACTTTTAGTCCTTTTACTCTTTTTTTATTTTTTTAGTCATGGGACCATTTTTCTCATTTTTAGTTTATGAGTTATTTTTCAAATCATATACATAGTCTTAAACTAGTATATGAGCCAAAAAAATAAATTTCATATTTTAACGTATTGGGCTGGGAAAAATTCAGTATCTACACATGGTTTAAGTAGGATGGCTCGACCCTTAGACAACTTAGATCGTTGTCCAAAGTTTTGTAAACTGTTGGAATGCCTCACTTTGAAATTTCTTTCATATATGTGGTTTTTGACAAATTTTAAATGCATGTTATTTCCTAAGCTAGCTTTTTGGTTGAAAAGACTCAACACCATTCCTACACTAGTTTTAGAATTAGAGAACTAGGTAAGTGATCCATAATTCTCAGTGTAATCCTGGTTAATCAAGTCAAATAAATATCAGACTTACAGCCCAATATGTGATAGATGAGATTGTTAGAGAGATTAGCTAACGATTTTCAACGCGATATACAGGTGAAACTAGTCTATGAGCTGTGTGAGTCAGGATCTAATTCAGGTGACACGAGTCAATAAGTTATCCGAGTCGATGAGTTATCCAAAAAGAGAAAGATTATTGAGACGATCTCATATCAGCTGTGGAATGAGCCGGTAGTAGATTTGAAATTGTGAGAAAAACCTTAGCTCATAATTAAGTTTTGTTTTGGAGTTGAGAATGTCAAATATATACTACTAAACAATGATATTCTCTTTTTCAAATTCAAATATCATATTTACTCAACCCAATTTTGTCTACTCACTATTTCTACTAAATATTTTATTTTCTACTTGATGAAGTATTTCATTTTCTCAACTTATGATACTTCTGTTCTTAAAAAGATCATATAAAAGAGGATATACCAATAACTTTCAAATATCTTATTGTTTTTGAAATTTTATCATAATCTCTTATGCTTGATGCATTCAAAGCAGTGCAATTCATACCGGGCATCCTTGCATATCAAATACAAAACAAATTGAAATAAATTTTAAATCTTAGAATCAAGAGTACAATTGTTACTATGATCAAATGCTCTTATTCAATCATAGATTTATTATTAATTTTGTATCTTAAAAGCAAGAAAAACAAATATTGATGAGTAATTTTTTTACATAAAAAATACTTAGTGGCTTAATTTAGAATTCTCGTCTAGTGTCTCATATGACATTGAGCCGAACCTAGAGTGAGACACATGAGGTTTAAGTTGAGAATGTATACTCGAGAATTCTATTTTCAGTATTAGAAAAAAAACAAATTTTTTTTGAATGATACGTTCTTAATTTATTAATTTTTGATATGTGTGTTGTACGTGAATATAAAGTTTTACAAATATAATTACTACGTGTAAATTTTTTTCTTAATATATGCGTTTCTTGAGGTTACCGTAGAAAAAGTGCAGATAAATATTATATCGTTATTAAATTCTTTCTGATCAATGAATTATTTTTCATTTTTATTTTTAATGCTTGTTAGATTAATATACACATAAAATGATAATAAAAAAAATATTGGATTAAGTTGAGACTTTTTTCTTTTAATTAGTATTTTAAGATTTTAGATTAATGATTAAGTGAAGACATCTTTAAAGATGATAATTTGAACAAAATAGTTAAAGAAAAATTTCATATAAATAATCGAGATAATAAATATAAAATATTTAATAAAAAAATTTCATATAAATAATTAAGAACAGACAAATACACTGATATGATAATTATAAAAATTAAAAAATAATTAAGGGTAAAGTTGTCTAAAAATGTTTCTCCAATTTCTGCACTTTTATATATAATATAGATAGATAGTATAGATATAGATGTCGAGGCATTAAGTAATAGAGTCATTTTAGTTTACTTGAACCAATCTGCATTAGGTATTGGTTTATAATCTTGTACGTGCCCTAGTAATTAGCTTATTCTTCTGTAACCTTTTTTTTTCCATCAATAACTTAGGCTCATTAAATAGAAAAATACGGAACTCTCACCTTGGAGGTATATATAGAAAACATATATTTAGCTATGGTAGCTCGCATATATAATAGCTACATATGCCATATTTAACGATAAATAACTGAATCAGTAAGAAAATTAAGGTAGAAGCAAGAAACGCCGCTTAGATACAACATTTTTTTTCTTAACTAGTATCAACTCCATAGTAATCGACCAGAGAAAGAGACTGGATATTACTCACCAAAACTCATTTCATATGAATTAAAATCAAATGACACCAAGAGTTCCCCTAAACACTTCAGTAGGAAAGACGATGGGTCGATGGGTCGATAATCGTCTTTTTTCCAAAGTCCCCAGTGAAGTGTTCGAGTGAACTCTAGGGAACACCTGATAATGTTGTTGTTATTCATCTCTGTTTGACTCTGTAACGCAATGGCTACTAAGCCTAGTATTTATAGTTTCATGTGTTGTGTTTGTTTTCTATTCACATCAAGAGAATTCTAAGGCTTAGGGCTTATGGGTATGAACCTAGACGCAACTTTGGGACACATTTAAGGAGAGAATATTAGTGATTCTCACTAGAAGGCCCCATGCTAACGTGTCCTTTTATTGTGTCTCATTCAATCCCTTTCATCTTCATACCTTTTTCTGGACCAGGATTCTATACCATTCTTTGAAAAAATGGGTCCATGTCAATTGATATGATCAGTTGAATGATTTTTCTGATGGTTCACTATTGGGGTTACCCACATTGGTTGTGTAAGGACCTGACAGTTAGTTTATAAGTGTTAGAAAAAACTCCACCTCTCAAACTAACTTTTGGGGTTGAGAACACCAACCAGCACCCAACACTAGTATTAGAACCAGGTTTAGGTTTATCTAACAAATCTCCAGTCTAATCCAGGTGAAATGAGTTGTTGGTCTTCCAACTCAGTAACCCGATGTATGGTGATCTGAGAGAAGTGAATTGACAGTTATCTGATTCAGAATCTGATGGTTGGTGAATCTAGATAGAACGAATCGATGGTTATCCCACATCCAGCTGTGGAAGAGCCTGGCAATCAATTTATAAGTGTGAGAGAAAACCTAACATCTCAAACTAGATTTTGGGGGTTGAGAATGCCTAACAACACCCAACATTATAAATAAAACTTTTCTCATGATTTTATAATCCTAATATTAATTTATATTTAAAGAAAACTTTACAGATTGAAAGAAATTTCATGCAAAACGATATTTAGATTTTGAGACTTTCTATCATTTGTTTCTTGAGATTTAGTCCTTCATCGGTTCAGTTCGTGAAGTAAACAAAATATTCCCAAGTACTAGAAAGTTACCTCAAGTTGAGCATAAATGCCTGGGAGCACTTGATCACAAGTCCAATCATGGTATTTTGTGATTCTTCTTCACAAATACTATCTTGAAAATAAAAGGAGAGTTTCTAAGAAAATCGCACTTGGACAAAGGTTGGACGCATTCCCCTTATCACATGGAAGCCTTTTGAATCTTTGAAAGGCGACTGAATATGATAGGTCTACAAGAGAATGCAAAAAGAAAATCTAGGGCAAGATCAGCCTTTTTAACCTCTCCTATATTCTCTTCTCCTCTTCATCTTACCCAAAAATCTGACCAAATTCAATATCACAACTTGTTCTCTGTTGGGTTTATTTCAAATCTTTAACCATATCGATCACCACCGTCGATTCATACTTTTAGGGGTACCACAAGATGAAAAATTTAGTATAAATATGATGGATTTCTGAGTTTAGGGGAGAAGTAGAAAATTTGTAAGAGAAAAAACAGTCAGGTTGTCCCCTGGAGTTCCCCGGAACACTTCACTAGGGCAGTTATGATTAAAAAGCCTGTAATGGGTCATTTTATTTACACTACTGAAGTGTTTGGGGGAACTCCGGGTGCCATCTGACAATTTATAAGCAAATTTTTAGGGTTTTCAAGGTACACGCCTTATATACTCGATATGTTTTCCGTGCGTACATTGTTATGTTTTTCTTTCTTTTGGGAGTAAAAGAGTTATTGACTCTTCGAAAAACCCATTTTAATTTATTCATATTTATGGCTTGGTGAAGACTAAAGAGTCCGTATTGTCTCGTACATTTTTATATGTTTCGAAGTCTCTACGACATTGATAAATTTGTTGGAAAAATATATATACTATATATGTAGTTGTTTTAAATTTTTACAAGTTTTTGAATACCCATAAAGAGAAAACACTTTCTTCATGCGTTCTTACATTATGTTCCGATGATAAAACATCGCTTGCTATGCGTAGTAGTTATGAACAACGAAATTGACATCTTCACAGTAGTAATTACAGTTAAAGCTCCAAACTTATATTGAGAACTTATCTATATAGCTCAAGCAAAGGAGGAAGTTATAGCTCAAGTTTTAGTCACATCTCTCTTAAAGTTAAGAGAGGCGTTATATGCTCAAAAGATAGGGAGAAGGTATAAAACGGTAAGGTTGCTACCCTAATTTGCAGCACCAATATTGCATATTCTTATTTGTCAAAATGACAAATTGTATTTAAATTGTGGATACACTGACTCGATCATGAATTTAAGTGTGTGGGTGTGAGATATTAACTAAATATGACTTCTTCCTTTTCTAGCCTGTTTTAACTCATGTCCCAGCTGCCAGAACATAAATCCCCAAACGAATATGAGGTTACTATTCTATTTGACGGGAAAAAATATGTGCAAAGGATTAAGAGAAACTGTGAAAAGAAGAGTTAAAGAGGCTTCAGATAAATTTACCATTCATCATATGCTTAGGAGAAGATACGGAGGCGAGCTCATGTGTGTACGGTTGGTTTGTGGATGAAGCAACTCATTGTGTAGCAACGGAAATTGCTATTTGTAAGGACGCCAGACAACAACAGATTTCTATAACATGGGATGTGATGGGGTTTGAATGTTACCCATATCGCATGACTTGCTTGATTCTGTGCTGTAAAATAATATAGTACCTCTACCTTTAACACTTAAGTTTCAAGGAGTATATAATAAGGAAAGTCCTATGAATCAATCTACTAAATGATTTTCATATCATATATTCATTAGCTTTTATTTATTTCCTTATAATTATTTGTTTCCTATTTTATAGTCACTAATTATTTCCTATTTTATGTTTTCCAGATCCATTGTTTTAGGAGTTTCTATTTTATTAGTCAATACTTTGTGTGTATATATTCCAATTGTACAGAGATCAATAATATAGCTGTTAGCCCATTCTTTTCCCTTTACTATAATTGTTATTAGTATAATGGTCTGGGCTAGCTTCCTAACTTTGTATCAGTGTTTGGTAGAGCCTGTGATTGTTGTATTGTGTTTTTCAACAATTTATGCTCGGTAGTTCGAGTGTTTATGCCACTTAGTTTGAAATGTATTTGTATGTTACATAGCTACCTGTCGTGTGTTGTGATTCAATAAAATGTGTTAAAAGACTCTAATTCCTCTATCTTTAACACACAAATTTATTGAGTAGCACTGGCTGAATTTTCAACTAATCGTAATTAAGAGTTTAAAGTACATTACTTAGTTAACCTTTAGCAGTATGGATCTTAGTTATCAATTTCGTTTCGTTTCTGGCGAGGAACCGAAACGAAATAGGGGTTGTAATTTTTCGCCCAGAGATTTCAGTCTATTTCGGCGGAATTTCGGTCTGTTTCGGCCAAAATACTCATATGAGTTTATGTTGTTTTAATTAAATTTATTCTCAACATGTTTCTTTTACAGAGCTATGGTGTGATCAGTTTGATGGAGTTACTCCTGAATTATAGAGCTTAATGAGGATAATGATGATGAAACTCAAGTAAATTAGTTGTGATGCTGAACATTTTTATTTCATTATGATAATGCTATTTAATATGATGTTTTTGTTGAATTTTAATGTCATTAATATGATGTTTTGTTAAATTTTAATGGTAATTACGTATTATTTGAATGATATAATTTATTGATTCAATTTTTTTTAATTTTATTATCACATAAATTTTATAACATTATTTTAGATGACCGAAATTTTTTTCCGAAACAGCGCACCGAAACACCGAAATATCTAAAACGTTTCATTTTTTCAGAAAACTAAATTGGACACAGAAAATAGAATTGACTAATATGAAACGGATTGAACTTGTTTAATTCAGTTAGATTGGATTTTATTAATTCAGTCAGATTGAATTGATTACACTGAAATATTTAACAGTGCCATGCATTTGGGGTAAGATAGAATTAAAAAACTAAGCAATATATAGAGAGTTATTACATATTAATTACAAAAATTGTAAATATTTCGTTCTACGTTTACTTATTAGCATTCAATATTTTCTCTGTTAGTTTCAAAAATACTTCTTTTATCTGTTAAGAAATCAATAAAATATTACAATCATTTTATATAAAATAGTTGATATTAAAAATAAATATTTTATCTGTTAGTTTTAAGAAATATTTTATGTACTTTATTATATCTAATATAAACTATATTCATAAAATGATTGTGGTATTCTATTATACTTTTAGTTATTAACTTTCAATATTTATAATTTTCAAAAGTGATATTTTATTCGTTAAGAAACATTAATACAACATCCCACTAATCCCCTGTATAAACTAATAATTGTTTTATGCTAGTTTCGAGTTCGTTAATCCTATATCACCCATATTAGTTCTATAACATATCACTAAATGATAAAAATTATAATGACGTAATTATATTTTAAAAATTCTAAAATCTAATTTGTTACTTTATTTATTCTAAATAATTGTAATATTACTTTTTATCATCTCAAGATATACATCTAAATTTTAAAAGTCTACTTTCTAATACTTACAATTATCCTCTTAATCCATAATATACGTTTTGTATTGGTTACTGCTATGTATGTCGTACTAACTGTAAGATCATATTAATTAGTTCGAACTCACTCTTATGCCTGAAAACAAGACAATATAAATTAATATTATCCTTCATTCCAATATGGACTATCAAACACACCTTCATAGCTAAAAAAGATTCCTCAATCGAATAATCACTGAAAACTTGGAGGGTTGGGAGTAATACTGAAGGGAGAAATTATTGAGAGTATTGAACACATTGTGGACGGTATTTGTGTCCATTGGATAGATAAATCACGGTCTGAAATTATTTTGATTTAAAAAAAAATATAAGTTTAGTTATTTTTTTCATTTTCAACAAATTTCGTACAAGTTTAAATCAACTAATATGGATTCTGTACGTGGCCGACACCCCTAATAATTACTCCACTGAAGAATCAATATCTCCATCCAGAAGCGTGAAATATGAGTGGAAGCATATAGCCATTCTATATAATCATGTCGTCTTTATTTCTTAAGGCTGTTTCGATATTAAAAAAACAATAAGATGAAAATAAAAATGAGAGAGAAAGTAGATTGTAGGAATTAGATGTCATGGAATTCTCAATATATGTTAGTAGTAGAAGTCATTTTGTCATAATTGTTTTTCAATCTATATTTCAAATATTTCAGATAAAATGAAAATTCCAACCCTCCACAATTTTTGTTTCCTTTATCTTTTCTGATTTCTCTAGACTCAAAAATAACAATGGTAAGGGTTCTTTTCATATATTGAACGACTGAATTTGGCGTGTCCTTAACTTTTTGGCTTGGGCTAATGAGTCCATATCAAAAGATATCAAAATGGATATGAGAAAGAATATAAACAGTAAATCCAGAACACCGTGTTACCTTCGGATTATTCTACATTAAATGTAAGAAAAAAGTTGTATCCAATCAAAAAGGCTCAAGCCTAAAACCTGAGAATTAAGCCTAAAATTCATGTCCGGATTGGGTCAATCTGGAGTGAAGTTCTTTAGCACTCCATGGCAGGCTATTAGCTACATAAATGATATTAATTGTAGATAAGCATGAAATAAAACTAAATAATATGAAATTTTGTATTGCTTTAGCTTGGGACTCAGATTAAAAGCATGGGTATTTGAGATGCTTTCCAAAATGGACTTGAAGACTACATCTTAAAGTAAGAAAATGTGAAGAGAGGAGCTTGAATGTCTGGATGGACTGGTCTTTTCTAAGCATGAAGATTTTGACTGCAGAGCTTCAATGGTAGTTTGCCACTCAGCTTTCGTTACTCTAAACGTGGAAACTTCAACTTGGATAGCTTCAATTGAGGTTTTCTTTACCTCTCCCCACTCTTGCCTCTTGAGCTTCCACTACCCCTATTTTTATAGGCAAGAATTGAAGATTTTGAATCAGTTTATGCGCCAACAAATTCTTGGCCAAGAATCAATGTGTAGATACCGTATTTTATCCGGTCCAATACTTTAAAAATATAATTTTTTTTACCTATATACTAGTCTAAGACTATGTGTATAATTTGAAAAATAACTCAATGCCTATAAATAAGAAGATTTGTCCAAGGACTAAAAATAAAAAAATGGAACAAAAAGACTAAAATTAAAAAGTAAAACCCTAAGTTTGCCTATAAATAGATGAGAGAATTTCACTTGAAAGGAGAGATTTGGAGAGTGAGAAAAAGAAGGGATTTTAGAGAGAGAAAGAGAGGTATTGAGAAAATAGTGAAAAAGAGAAAGAATGAGAGTTTTCATTTCTATTCATCTTCCATGTTCACCTTTTTCTTTTTATTAAGCTAGTTTAAATCTCTTGCATTTTAGCTTACAATATATCTTGTTCATTTTTCTTATTAATCATCGCTCTTCTTCATGCTCATGTATTTGATATTTTTTTGTTTCATTTTTCATATATAAGTTTTTTGCTCATTTTTTATCATTTCTCCTACTCTTAATCTTAAATTTTATTTTCATGTATTGTTTATTTTTCTACAAGTTTGATAATGATATTTTTTTATCATCAACTCAATCAATGAGAATGAGGATAAAGCTTTTGAGGGGTGTAAAATTAACTCACTGTAAATCAACCATTTAATGGATTGAAAGTGTACATTTGATGAAAAGATCTCCTATGATAATTTCTCATACACAAAAATGCATAAAATTGAGATTAAAATCTCTATACAAAATTATGCAAATATTTGAGCTTTGATTTTTTTTATGTTCTTACAAGTTTTCTCTTCTCTTCTTTTTAATTTTTTAAAATTATTTTTGTAACACTTGTTTGAACTGGTTATCATTCATGATCATTCCTAGCAATGAAGGAAGAAAGGAAAAATAGTAATCAGTGAACAAAGTGATCCAAAATAAAAAATGGTATATTTATATCCCAAAAAAAATTATTTTATTTTGAAAGTTTTATTGATTTTCTTTAGTGATGGTTGTTTAAACTAGTTACCATCCATGATCATTCCTGGTAATGAAGGAAAAAAGAAAAAAATGGTAATTAGTGAACTAAGTAGTCCAAAATAAAAAATGGTATACTTATATCCCAAACAAAATTATTTTATTTTGAAAGTTTTATTGATTTTTTAGTGATACTTGTTTAAACTAGTTACCATCCATGATCATTCCTAGCAATGAAGGAAGAAAGAAAAAATGATAATTAGTGAACTAAGTAATCCAAAATAAAAAATGGTATATTTATATCCCAAATAAAATTATTTATTTATTTTTTAGTAACACTTGTTTAAATTAGTTACCATTCATGATTATTCTTTTGCTATTTGTTTAACATTGGGTGAAGAAATAAAAATTGGTAATTAATAAACTATATAGTAAAAAAAATAGTATGCCCATGCCAATTATGTATGAAATTAAGCATTTTTTCATAGATTAGTTTATTTTACACTTAAAATATTTATTATTAATTTATTTACTAAATAATTATATATACATATATATGTTTAAAGAAAAAAAATGAAAATGAAAAAAAAAAACAGAGGATGACATCATCATCTGTAAAAAAAAATATTTCTTTTCTTTTCTTTTCTTTTTTCTCTGTATTTTAATTTGTTTTTGAGTTTTTTTATTTTTTTTGTTGTTTGCATTTTATTTTTAATTTTGTTGTTTTTTTGTGTTTGTTTATTTTTCTATTTTTAAGTAGATATTATTGGTTTATTTTAATTTATTTGTATATATTTTTTTAATTATTTCACGTCTTGTTTCATTATTTTCACTCTACATATTTTTTTTAAATTTATCATACATATTTATCATCTCTAACATTCTTTTTCATTATTCTTTCTTTTTTTATAGTTGTTATCTCTTCTTATTTATTTATGTATTATTGTCATATGTCACGGTTGTATGTGATTATTATTTTATTCTTTTATCATCAGAATTGACGCTCGTAAATTAAAACCATAATAATTTGATTTAAATTTTGTTAATTTCTTTATTTAGTTTTCACTAAAAAATCCAATAACAAACTTTAGAATATTTGGGATACCAAATTTCTCGAACTGCCGAGGTGAGGAGTTATTTTTAGGATACCGAGAGTAACTCCAATAATGCTTTGATATAAATTTTTTTTTAATAATCTTTGTACCACCCATTGAAGGTCATTTATTTTCTCATTTTTATGATGCAAAATGTACCAAATGGGGCATTCAAAATTGAATTTCTATAACATTATTAAAAAAAAATTTGGATAGTATTTGATTAAATTTGGTAACGGTTTTCCATAATGGACGTTGTGGGGTGCTAATACCTTCCCCATACGCAAATGACTCCTGAACCAACTTTAAATTTTTGCATACCAAAATATTTGATTTTAAAATTAGGTGACCAATCACGCCCTAAAATGATTTGTGGTGACTCCGAATTTCTTATTTCAAAAATGAATTTTCAATCGCCGCTCCACGTTCAATGCACGTTGTGACACAATGTCCACAAGGAACTTTTGATTTTGGGTATGACACTTTTTGAACTTTGGTGGTCATCTTTTTATTTGGGCGATTTATAGGTCGTGACTCTTAAATGCGACGTCTCTGTTATTTCTTGTATATTATTATGGGTGTTGTTTCACTCAAAATCAATGACATGATGACACGTGTCATGCTGTACTAAATAAGTTCATGATAAAGGAAAGTTTCGAAGAAGAGGAATCAACCTCGCTTGGCCAGTCCTGAAGGAGCTCGGGTCGCACAGACCTAAGCACATGAATGACAGCAATGACAGAGCTCGTGAAAAGAGCTTGTATAACTCAGAGTACCAGGGTCATCATTACCCGTCGAAAGTAACATCCCAAGTGATACCTTCCCACAAGCCTGAACGCACAATGAGTGTAATCGTCGTGGTAAGATGTTAGATCAACATCCGATATGTCATCTTGAAAGCACATCAACATTTAATGTTCATGCTTTATGTCAAAGGTCGCCTCCCTCTTGTTCAATTAAGGACATATATCATGTCTTGGGAAGCCTCCCCAGCACACTTGCGAGACTTCTTTGACATGCTTTCTCTCAAGAGGTCCTAGGTATAAATACCCGCATCAACTCGAATGAGAGGTATGCAATTTTCACCCATACAAAACTATGTCAAAATAATGTCAAAATACTGACTTAGGCATCGGAGACCCTTAGGCAAGGCAACGACCCCTGGTTCTCCTTACCCTCAGGTTTTTTATTTGTGTTTTGTAGATCCCTGACCAAGAGGAAGATCACACTTAGAAAGGAAGACAAGTATCAGCACTATTGTAATTTTCGACAACAATAGTTGGAGGTTTCTATGGGAACGACGATGAAATCATTCCTATCAAAGCATTTGAAACCCCTTCTCTCCTATAAGGAGATGATGAGTCTGGCATCCTATGCCAAAGAAGTCTAGGATGAGGGGGGATCCACACTTGTCCTCCCTGAGAGATGAATCATCTGTCGTCATGATGACTACATGATGGAGTAAGAAGAATACAGAGGTCGTAACCACTGAGGTAACCGGGAGAGGGAGGAAAGACACGCTAGTCATCGCTCAAGTTATAGTGGCTTGTTGCACAGAAATGATCCTCCACCACGACTCTGTGGCTCACTGGCCGAATGGTCACGCACTTGCGAAACCATGGAGGAAAACTTTCTAGGAAAGGGTGAGGCGACACCCTAACCCAGAGAAACTACCACCCTTCGAGGAAACCAGGACCAGAACCAAGTTTCAGATGGTGAAGCTCTTTCTTAATGGTGGAGATTCCGGTTGGGGTCATCCCAAGAAGGTAAAGGAAGAAGCGACACACTGAGAAGGGTTTGAAAGGAGAGCACCTAATAAAACAACCTAGGGTGTGCTTACGGCCATTCACCGTGTCACCAAACAAAGGAGGAGAACAGGGTTGCTGAAGAATGTGTGAAGGCAAAGACCCCTGAAGGTCCCTCCAGGGGCAGTACATGAGCAGTTGTGGAAGGAGGAAAATATTGGTGGGCCACCCTCTGTCCAACTTCTTGGTGTCGTTTTGGCCACCAATAATTTTACAAATCTCCTGCGAAAACAGAAGGCCGCATAGCATGGATAAATGGGCTCGGGGTCATTCCTAGTTGAAATAAAAAATGTCGCACCAATTCTCCGCAACGGGCATCTCCCAGTTCTCACACCCCACATCAATACACTAGCTTACAAGCCAAGTTCGAACCTAAAGCCCCAGTTAGAAAATGAGGATGGTCGTAGGACCCCCACACCAGTTTTTTACGAGATTATGCTTTTAATGGTGGGATACACAAGCGTGATCCTTTCAAGATTCATCATGAAGTGGATGAATCTATAAGAATGAATGAGTATGTGACCGGCACACCACCCAAGGAGTAGCCCCGGGAAGGAACCTCAAGGACTGGAGTAGTCGATCATTCTCCCACCAGAGCAGCAGAGGAAGACGGCTCAGGATAAATGACATCTTCCCATTAAGGTAAATATGAAGTTTGGAAAGAATGATGCACCATGATCCAACAAGAGATGGGGGTAGCAACTCGAGAAATAAAAAGCCCAATTGTCTCCAATTCTCCACCTCAACCTCCCCCCTCAAATAGTGCAGAAGAAGTGGTCTCCTTTTTAAATGACTCACTCCAAGATGTAACGGACAACTGAGATCCTGTACATAGCGACATTCGTCAAATAAAAGTAAAAATTTGACTCTTCCACAATGTGCGATGAAGGATTCAAAAGTGATGAATGATGTGGTAATCTTGCTCACCAATCAGGATTAAAAAGTGATGACATGTGTGATAATGTAGCTCATCAGTCAGGATTAAAAAGGAATGCCTGGTGTGGCAATCTAGCTCACCAGTAAGGATTAAAAAGTGATGACTGGTATGACAATCTAGCCCATCAGTTGAGATTAAAAAATCATGATTGGTGTGATGATCTAGCTCAACAACTGGGATTAAAAAGTAATTACTGATGTGACATTCTAACTCACCAGTCAGGATTAAAAAGTGATGATTGGTGTGACATTCTAACTCACCAGTCGGGATAAAGGAGAGATGTCTGCTGAGCATTATTGCTCGCTAGATATGATTAATGATCTAGTAAGAGCAGGAATGTCTAGCTAGACATTGAAGGTAAGAAGAGATATCTATCGAGCACTCTAGCTCGCCAGATGAGATTAAGGATCTAGCCAAGTGATGTTTATTGAGCATTCTAGCTCTCTAGAGAAGATTAAAGATCTAGTCGGACCAAGAATGTATGGCTAGCCATTAAAGGTAAGTGATGTCTCCCGAGGACTCTAGCTCTCCAGATAAGATTGGGGATCTATCTAGAGCAGAAATGTCTGGCTAGGCATCAAAGGTAAGTGATGTCTGTTGAGCACTCTAGCTCGCCAGACTGGGTGAATGACCTAGCCAGTTAGGAATGCTAGGCTAGACATCGACGGTAAGTCATGTCTGTTGAGCATTCTAGTTCGTCAAACAAGATTAAGGACCTAGCCAGAGTAGGATTGCCTGGCTAGACATCGAAAGTAAGTGATGTATGTCGAGCACTATAGCTCGTCAGATGGGATTAAGGATCTAACTAGAGCAGGATTGCCTGGCTAGACATCGAAGGTAAATGATGTATGTCGAGCACTCTAGTTCGCGAGATGAGATTAAAGATCTAGCTAGAGAAGGAATATCTGGCTAGAGGTCAAAGGTAAAAAGTGATGACCGCCGAGCACTCTAACTCACCACATGAGAATGAAGCCCTAGCTAGAGCAGGAATGCACAGCTAGAATTTGGAGGAAGTGATATCTGCTAAGTAGTTTAGCTGGTCAGATGGAACAAGGACTTATCCAGAGCAGGAATGCTTGGTTAGGCGCCAAAGGAAAGGTCCTCTAGAAGAGTACTAAAGGAAAAAAGTTTGGCTTATAGTCTAACTCGTTAGGCTAGGAAAAGGCTCACCAAAGAGAAAAGATGCTTGACTAAACGTCAAAGATAAAAGTAAACTCTCAATTTAAAGTAGGTCTGCCTAAACAGACCTCCCAAATGGGAACAATTGAAAACTTCAGTAACATTACGACAAGTCAGTGGGAACCGACCTTCGTCAAAGTGGGCAACCCACTAGGAAGGATCAAGCCCAAGGAAAAAGGGTCAAATCCAATTTAAGGCCCACTCAAGCTCGGGGTTAGTGCAACCCTGTAGCTCTGGTCAACTAAAATTAGTATTTAGATCACATAAAGTGATGAAAAGCAATAATGAAGGATTAATGTCTCAGTAGAAGAGAAATTGGAAATTCATTTACTTAGGAAATGTTTATTAAGGCACGGATTGAGATCGATAACGAAGCTCGTGCAAATACAAAATGTTACATTAAAGGTATTAAACAAGATCCGAGTTGAATGAAGGAACCAGAGTCAAAAGAAAATTCATTCTCATTAATAAAAATGATTATAGGTAGAAGGAAAGCAAAGTTACAAAGATCTCATCCTCAAGCAGAAGACAAACCCCCTCATTGGGTTAACTTAAAAATAAAAGACCCCTACCCCTACGTCTGGGTTGGTGGTCGTAGGATCTCCATAGTTTTCTTGAACTCTTTTGAAGTCTTGAGGGCTCTGGTCGCTTACTGGCCGATGATCACAATTAATTGGTCTGAGGCCCACACTAAATCAGGCTAAAAGTGTATTCAAACATTGGGCGACACCTAATTTCTGAGTTGAGGATGAAAAAGGCTTCAATCTCTCCCACCTAGGGTGAGAAAGGAAGGAAGCTATCACACTAAAGTTTGAGATGATCCTGAACGATACGAGTGGAAAAGGCCACTTTACCCACTTATGAGGCATGCTGTAATAAGCAGTTGGAGGTCCGAAAGGACAGAGGTATAAGGGAGTGGGTTGAAGCCGGTAAAAGCGCTTTATTATAGATCAATGGTCAGCTCCCCGTCTACATTGCAAAGTTTTCCTAAGGATAAGGTTTCACGACATATAGGCTTTGCAGCTATAAGCCGGTAACCAACAAAGATAAAGGATTCACCACATATGCTTATCGACGGTAAGAAAATCACCACCAATAAGACATCAACCACTTTGAGGCATGATATTTAAAAGATGAAAGAAAAGGGAAACAAAAACCATGGAAAGGGGAGATACGAGAATCTCAAGAGGAAGCTCCCAAAGCGGAAGAGGCCCTAGAAGGGGAAGAATTATAGTTCTTCCAAGAAGAAAAGAAGAATTAGGGGCAAGAATGAGGGTTCACAAAGGTGTCGACTCTGTAAACTAAGTACCAGAGTCATTAACATACCAAGCGGCGCCTTCCCACATGCTCGAATGCCTAATGCGTCTAATCTCCATGGCAGGATGACAAATCAGCCTCTCATATGTCACCTCGAAATCACATCAATATTTAATGTATCATTTTATGTCAAAGGTCGTCTCCCTCCCGTCCAATCAATGACAAACATCATATCTCATGAATCTTCCCCAGTTTGCTCCTGAAGCTTCTTTGACACGCTTTCTCCAGTGAGGCCCCAGGTACAAATGTCCACATCAACTCGAAGGAGAGGAATGCCATTTTCTTCCTTAAGGAAACAATGTCAAAATAATGGCATGATACTGGTTTAGGCATAAGAGACCCTTAGGCAAGGAAACTATTAATTCTCCTTGCCTTCAGGTTCTTTTTTTGTATTTTACATATCCCCGACCAGGAAATCATCATACTTAGGAAGGAAGGTAAGTATCAGTACTTTTGCAATTTTCTTCATCAACATATATAATTATCACTTCCATTTTCCACGATGCACCCCAAACTCACTGTCTGCTTCACTTCAAACGGATCTATTTCCAAATAATGATATGATGCATTTTTTGTAGGACTTCGGCTATGTTTAGCATCGTTTAGGTCTAATTTGGTCCATTTTCATACCATTTTCTTTGGATTTTTCTCTGTATTGGTTGTGGCTGGTCGTGTAATGGGATCGAGTTGTTTTCTACCATGCATTTTTCTCTAAAGAGCTTGGAAGAGGATGGGTAGTGATCGTGTAACGTCTAATCTTCTTCTTTTCTTTTTTGGGCTTTGTATCAATGATGGGCTAGTTTATTTAAATCACAGGCTTCGAGTTTGTACGAATATTATATTGGTGTACTAGATAGGTCTTTTTTCCTCTGGCCCATGCCAAACCTTCTAAATTACTCCTTTCGTCTTGGTTAAATTTTAGGCACTAACATTAGCCCCCTCAATTTCATGTGTCATTTTTTCAAATGTCTTGCATAATCAAATTTTGCCCAAAATTCAACTCATTGTCTATTTCCTTTGTTTCTAGATAGCAATGGTGTTACTTAACCTTTGTATTGCATTTTAGATTTCTCAAATAACTTTCATATTGCATCATTTTCTTCTAGTCTTACCATTTCATGCTTGTCGTAATATATGAACTTCGTAATAACTAAAGTCATTGCATCTAAATTTGCATAATAAATCTGTTGGCTTTGAATGTTTTCTTTCTTAAATGGATATCGGCTTGTTCTTGTGTATAGATGCTTGTCAAGCTTTGTCAAACTTGATATTGTCTTATGCTTGTGTTTCAGATGGTTGCTTGACTATGAAATGCCCCTTCTAATGTAACAAAAATATGAATAGTCTGAAAATGTATCCCCTTAAGTGCTTAGCTACTTCAATGGATGATATAACATTACTTGAAAGCTCGTTGTTTATTTATTTTACGTTCTGTTGGCAAGCCTTTGTTTATTTTTGTGCATGTTGCGTCATCATAGTCATATTACAAAGAGCCTCCCATTAATGTTAGTCGGCTAAGAGCAATATAGCCAATGCCTCAAGAAGGTGAAGACTCTTTGCTTGCTATAATCATGGACAAATTTTATCAAAAAATTGAACAACTATTTTGCTAGTAGCCTTTCCTTTCTGATTCTTGCTGCGTCCTACGTACAAATTTAGTTATAAGTCTTTCCCATGGAATGAATTGAACACAAACCTAATATGACGATTAAGATGATGCTACAAAAATAATGAATAATGTAGAACCACTGCACGACGTGTCATCAAATTTTAGGTATGGCATGGCACAATATCGATTTTCATACTCGTTTTGAGAGTGGGATCATGCACATATTTGTTACATTGCGTTCATCTAGATAGAATATTGGACATATGAAAATTTTGTAGAATGATACTAGAAATTCACCACAACAATTATGTGTTTTAATAGCATCTAACGAGCACGTTTTTCTCTAAACGTTATGAGAAATGGAGCACACGTGAGGGGAATTAATTAATGAAAAGCATATTGGACTCTTTCATCCTAAAGTCGCCTAATCTCGCTCAACACTCTCCAAAAACACTTAGAGCTCTCTATCGAAAGTGAGTTCGTAAAGATGAAGCTCTATCTCGGTTCTCCCTCACATGTGTCTCTTGAATCACTCTCGTAGCTCTCTTTATCAACTCTCTGCCATAGATTCTCTCTTGAAGCTCTCTCTTGTCCACACAAGGTGAGACACAACATGATTTTTCTTACTTCAGTGTGCAATTTTCTCTAAGACTCATGATGACAACCTCTTCCGTTAGGTTCTCTTACTCTACCCTCTCCCTCTTCTCTTGGAAATAAATTAAATTTGATTCTCTCCTTCTCTAGACCCTTCACATCTTTCATCTATGAGACTAGGGTTCTTCACATCTTTTGTACATAATAGAGAGGTAGGCTTTTTAGCTTTCACGTTCGTGGCTTCATACATTCCTCTGAAGGGCCTTGTGATTCTGATTCTTATTCCTGTGTTTGTCCTATCTCGCTCATTCTCTCGAGTCTCTTTGTAAAGCTTCTAAATTAGAGTTTTTTTTGGATTTTTTCATTAACATATCAGAGGGGGAGAGAGAGAGAGAGAGAGAGAGAGATTGAGTTGTTATATTTGGATTTTTAATTCGATATAGGAATACTTTGAATTTTGATCTTATAATTGAATATTAGAATGGGTTTTGACTTTTAACCAAATTGGGTTAACCTTGCTTTATTCACTTTTATGTTACTTGTGGAACCATTGTCTTGGGTCATGATAAGCTCTCTTCTTCAGTAATATCCTAATTCTGCATTCCTCCTTTGGCCTTGTTAAATCTTAGTATATTTGTCATCTCTTAATTTCCCTCTTTTTTAATTTCAGTATTTTGCTGATCATAATACAAAGCTACTCAAGTCATTTTCCTACATTACCAGACGACAAGTTGTAAAGGTATGATGAATTTAATAAAAATTTGATCTTTTATATAAACTCTAATGTTACAGAGATGGGAGTGTCATAACTGATGTGGAATTTGTTATGTAGCATATGCTTCTTCTCTCTGTTTGGAGTCAAAATTTTAGATGGCCTTATCCCCCTCAAAATAATTGTACATTTACGAGAAATCTAGATGATGAATATCTTTAAACTTCATTACCGTATTGTTTCTTGTAATAGAATTCTAGATTGCACCAATTTCCTTAATCATAGAGCATACGGTTGGTCTTGGTATGATCAATAAAATCTTTGTAGAATGGCCAAAACTAGGTTTGCAACTTCTTGGACTTGTCATTTGTAACCTAATTACTTATCTTATTGCTGATTTTAATTGATTGGATATCTTATATTCTCTTCCCCCTTTTAAGGAAAGCTTTAGGGTCTGACTTCACATGATTGATGCTAGAGCTTGAAGCTTGAGCTTTCGGCCAAATTTGATCGTTTCTACTCGAATTTCAGAATTGGAAATCTGAAAGTTTTCTGGTTTGCCTAATCTCTGTCTTCTCTTCTCAATCTCTTTTGAGACTGTTTTATCATTTAATTACATTTGAATTTCAATATCAATAAGCTTTTGTTGATGTGTGCTTGGACCCCGGACTACATTCTATTTTCTTGCCTTCTTATTTTTCCTCATTTCTCTTTATGTTTAGGATCTTAAATGTAAAAAGTTTATCACTGTCAATGAGACATAAAATATTAAGGCTCACAAGGTAGAAGATCACAATGCTAGGGTATTGTTCGATGGTGATAAGGGAATCATATCTTTTGACTTTCTATATGTTAGTTCAATGAATGAATGTTAGTCATTCTGTTTTGACAACCCTCAAATCGGACCCAATGGAGATCAAAATGCTAAGTATATTACTGCAAGCTTTCACTTTTTCTTCATGCATTGCAAGTTCTTTAATGGAAGTTTTATTTCATGTTATGATGTATCACAATAACTACTGATATCTTAAACCTGATTAGAATTATTGATATGACTCGACGTGATCTGGGATCATTTTGGGTGCGGAATCAAGTTAAAAATATTTTTCTAGCTAGACTCTAGATGACTTCTACAGATCTATGGAAATGTTGGTATGTCTGAGCACATGCCTTGGATAACTTGTTCATATGTCTCATTTCCTGTTGGTATATGCCTGGGGATTTTGGTTTCATTGAAGGTCTAGATGGATTCTTTTCGTGGCACTTATGCAGAAGACCTAAGAAAATGCGGGATGAAGCTACATGTATTAAGGGAAAAATAAAAAAGGATTACACTTCAAAGGCTTGACTCTCAATATGTCAACCTGCATTCCTCTTACAAAAGATACTTCTACGAAAACGAGGCACTTCAAATCATGCGACAAAGTCTAACCATTAAAAGTCCAGATGTAGAGCCATAATCCATCACAAGCATAAATACACAAAGAAAACTATAAATGTGAGTAAGGTTTGGCAATAACCATGCTTTATCCTTTAAATCTAGGTCATATACAGAAGCAAGAAAGTAAGTTAGATTCATATACAATTAGGATAAGAGTAATCTTTGATTCATGCCTTGCCAAGAAATACAAATATCGAGACACAAAATCAACAAAAGCCTATCCAAGCACAAGAATCCAACCAGCATAATTTAAAAATAATCTAATCATCTCATCCTTCCTTGGTTTCTGAAGGGCTCTTAGATGCAAGATGTGCTACCCCATTTTGCAATGGAAAGACATGAAACGTTATCCGAATGAGGCGACATACTTTGGTAGCATCGTCTAGACCCAAAACCACCAAAAGGAGCCTATGAAAATTTCATTTTCATTTCCCAAAAACAAACGCATCATCCAAAAAACAAGTGATTGTTGAAAAATGGGAAACCGAGAAAGGCCTCGAACAAGACACTTCTCAATGCATTATCAGTGTTATCAATTATAGACTGATAGTGGGGTTTACTATGTAAGTCGGCAATAAATAAATGGAGAGGAACAAGAGAAGGGAAGAGAGGAGGAGACACACACACAATTAGATTCAGTTCCAATTTGGAACCCACATCCAATTGCCGGAGAAGGCAATCTACTATTTGAAAGTCTAGAAATTACAAGAGAATACAAAGGCACAAAATGAAACAAGCAAATTACAAGCTCTTACACTCTCAAGGATTTGGTGCACAGTTTAACAAAATCTCTTGTGGTGCATATGGTTTCTTGTAAAGTGAATTACACTCTGGTGGTGACTGAACATTGTTTTACTGTTCTGTTTGATGCCAAGTTCTTCTGTAATTCTCTTAAGCCATAAAACTTCCTTAACTGCTTCAGTAGTTGCAATATACTCAGCTTCTATTGTAGGTAAGGCCACCATGGGTTGAAGTGTCGCTTTCCAGCTCATTTAGCAACAAAAAACAGGAAACACATACCCTATCAAAGATCTCCTCTTGTCTAGGTCTCTAGCAAAGTCAGAGTCGACATAGTTTAGAATGATTTCTTCTTATGTGTTCCACTTCTCAAACACCAAACCATGTCTAGTTGTTCCTCTCAAATATATCATGGTCCACTTCACAACATCCCAATGATCCTTCCCTGGCTTATCCATAAACTTGCTTACAAGGCTTGCTGAATAGGCTAAATCTGGTCTAGAGTAGACCATGGTATACATAAGGCTTCTAACAACATTTGCATGGAGAATTTTATCCATTTTGATATGTTCTTCCTTAGTCTTAGGTGATTGGTCAGATGAGTCGGTAAAAGAATTTTGACAGACTCTGAGTCAGCCATTCCAAATATCTTCAAGACCTTAAGAATGTAGCCTTCCTGGTGAATAAACAATATGTTTTTCACCTTATCCCTACATATGTCCATCCCCAGTATTCTTCTAGCTTCTCCCAAGTCTTTGATCTCAAATTACCTATGACGTTGTGCCTTAAGCTCTCAAATCATTACTCTATCAGATGATGCAATAAGTATATCATCTACATAAAGTAACATGTATAACCCTGATTCATTTTCAACACCCTTACAATATACACAACTATCATGCATACTCCTAGTGAACTCATTTCTCATCATAAACTCATCAAATCTAAGGTACCATTGTCTAAGACTTTGTTTCAAATCATAAAAGGGATTCCTACAACCCTTTTTCACTCACATTCCCTAATCCTTTATGCCACAGAGTTGGTTTGTCTGTTTTTGATGCAATAACAATGTTTACTGCACCAACCAATGTACTGCCTTGTAGTACATACATTTTCCTTAACTCCGTTCATCATAACCATGGAGCTTCTGAAAATTTTAAGAATTCCATTTTCTCCCTTATAGGTGTAGCCATTCTGATCTAGGACTCCAAGTGAGATTAAATTCCTCTTAAGGACAGGTACATACCTTACTTCTGTCAAAATTCTCTCAGAACCATAATAAGTCCTAATTCTGATGGTACATGATCTTGTAATAATGCATTCCTTGCTATCTCCAAGTAATACCCACTCTGCCATTATCATGCCTAGAGGTGTCAAACCAATCTCTATTTAGTGTGATGTGAAATGAACACCCAGAGTCTAGGATCCACTATTGTTTAGAGTTTTTGGTTGCTACAACCAAGACATTAGCACTTTCATACCCATTTTCAACTATTGTAACATCCCCATCAACTACTTCCTTTGCTTTAGGGTCTTTCTTCCTCTTAGGATATAATCTTCTTATGTGCCCCTCCTTATGACAGTGATAACATCTCAATTTCTTGTTGATTTTTCCATTTATGGACATAGATCTAGACTTGCTTCTCCCTCTGAATTCTTTCTTCTCTGTCATTCCTCTTACTATCAAACTATCCCCACTTGAGTCTTATGTTCATGCTTCCTTTGCAATTCTTTGGAATTAAGAGCTCCCACCACATATTCAAGTGACAATGTTTCTCTGCCATGTTTGAGAATGTCTACAAAGGTTTTATAAGATCTTGGTAGAGAATGTAATAGCACTAGGGCTTTGTCCTCATCATTGTATTCAACTTATATATTCTCTTCCTCTCCTCTACCATTTTGTATGACAAGAATTTAGCCTTAAGATACATCCTGCTAAACAAATATTTTGTCATGTACAAGCTCTCAAGTTTTGAACCAGACTTTTGCCACTATTTTCATCTTGGTTATCTCCCTCAAGAATTTGTCACTGCAACTCAGAATCAAAGTGTTGTATGCCCTCTTCATTACATCTTTCTTTTTCTTTTCAGAATAAGTAGATGGCATCTTAATTTCTCCTTCGAGTGCCTCTTCAAGTCCCAAGTTCCCCAAGAAAGCTAGCATCTTCTTTTTCGAGATGGCAAAGTCATTTGTCCCATCAAGTTTCTCAATATCATTCTTGGTAGAAGTAGTAGCCATATTAGAAGCTTTCTTGACAACTTCTTGATTTTCAGGTAACAATATTGAATTATCTAGATTCTCAATTATGAAGATTGAACCCTCTAGGTTGACAACTTTAGGCTTTGGTACCACTTTTGTTATGAATTATAGACTGATAGTGGGGTTTACTGTGTAGGTCAACAACAAATAAATGGAGAAGAATAAGAGAAGGGAAGAGAAGAGGAGACACGCGCACAATTATATTGGTTTTGTTTTAATTTTGAACCTACATCCAATTGTCAGAGAAGGCAATCTACTATTTGGAAGTCCAGAAATTACAGAGAGAATACAAAGGCACAAAATGCAGCAAGAAAATTACAAGCTCTCACACTCTCTACCTCAAGAACCCAGGTACAGAACCTCTCTCAATGCTCTATATTTTCACCAAGAGTAGTCTTTTTTTCTTTCATTTTTTTCCTTTTTTCTCTTCGTGTTTCTGAGAACCAAAATCAATTGCATGCTCGATTCTGGTTCTAAGTGGATATATATTTTTGTTGATGCTGTGGTAGTTAGATACCAGATTTGGTTACTCGAATCCTTCCTCACTGACTTGGCAGTTATGAGTAACTGTCAAAGTAGTTTAATAATATATAGTAAAACACTAACTTAAGTTGATGCACAGTATAACAATAAAAAACATCATGTGGGATGATTTTGTCGGACAAATATTTTGCTTCATAGCACGATGTGATTGCACGTACTAGGCTCACACATAATTGCATGTAACTCACTGACATGGCATGATTGCATGTAATTGCATGATATTTATTTGATCTTAAATGTGCGGCTTGATTGCATCGAGAATTCGCTTGGTCAAAGTTTTGGATGCATGGTAAAATCCTCAAGCTTGAGGGCATTTCGTGATGCCAATAGCCTTTACCCATATAAGAGTCTCCCATCGCTGACGAAAAGATTTTGGACAAATAGACCACATGGCTTAACATTTTACAACCGGAGTGATTCACAAAATGCTTCTTGGTGGTACATTCTAAGCATAATAAACCTGTAGTCTTTTTTATACTTCATGGTGCGCAACAAGAAAAACCACCTACCCTAGCAGTTTTAGCCCTAAACCGGGGGTTACAACTGCTGGGAAAAAAATTCTAACTGTTTGGTAACCGCCATTTATCTCTCCGCCGGAACGACATTATGCCTGCGGATAATCAACCACTGAAGTTTTTTCCCAGCAGTTAGAAACCACCGGCAATAAGTAAAAACCTGTCGCAAATGATGTCTGATAGAGCCTTTCCTGGTGGTTTTGAACCGCCGGTATTGCTATGTAAATTGAAATTTTTTACCGGCGATTCCAAATTGCTGGTATAGATAAACAAATTTAAAAAGAATGCGATTATATAGATTATATTTTTTTAAAATAAATTGACTGAATACCTTCCTCATCCTCTTAACCTTCGATTTAATCGAACTAAGTTAACGAAAACTTATTACAGTGATTTATGTAGCCGGAACAAGAATGAAAAAAATATTATTCTACTATATGTTAATTTACATGTGCGTGATAAGAGTACATTATACAACAATTAATATATAAAGAATAATTAAAAAAACACTAAAACAATTATCACAGTAGAACAGATTCCAGAGTACATTAGATAACTGCCTTATATGAAAAACATAAAAAACTTTCAATCTAGAAAGAGCACTTACGGTCAATTTTTTACGTCGATTAATCTCGTTACCTTCTTCTTAGTTTACCGACTCACAGTTGATCGACTGAAGATTTGAATCAGGTACATCTGTAGTCTGTAGACTGGATGACTCTTAGAAGCTCCTTCAGAGTTTCTGAAATGCACTCTTCGTGTGTGTGGAATGAAGAGTAGCTGGAAATAACAATCCCATGACTATCGTCAAAAGATACAAAATTAACTGGAAATATATGGATGAGTAGAAGAACATTGAATTAAAAGATAAAAAATTAATGAAGACTGGACATGGTTCAAATGGTGGAAACCTTATTGAACACTTGTTTGATAAAATTGAACCCAATAGTGACTATTGAACTACGCGCATCATTCCTCTTTTCAACGCGTAAATTGATATTATTAACTCTGTTGTGTTTCCAAAAGTAGCATTGAGAAGACCTCCAACAGCACAGGTGGAACAAAATACTTATATATCCTCATTTTATCCATATCATATGATTTCTCGTTATTGAAATTCTAAAGAAAAGAAATAATGCAAATGCTAGTGATATTGTAATAGACTAGAAAATATTACCAGTAGCACCTGTATAGTAAGCCATATGTCTGTATAAGAGAGACAAACTTGTATTAATATCAGATGCTCATGAAGGTATTCAAACTTATTATTTTTCTTTTAATATGTTAAAATAAATAAGGACATGTAGTGTATAACAGAAGAAGTATGTCCATCTATTAAAAAACATGAATAGAAAGCAAGGAAACCTTACTCAGTTGCATTTCAGAACTCACATGATGGATACGGTAAAATGTGAAAAAAGTATATCTCATCTGTTTTACAAATTTATCCCATTAGTAATTATAAGGTAGAAAAACTAGCATTCAATAAAATGAGCAAAAATGCGGAAGGAAAGACCTCAACATGGGAAAGGACATGAATAATTGGGGCGTCATCGCTGCCGTTGTGTTCAACCATGGGAAAATGCAAGGCCAAGACCAAGAGAATCACTGCTCATTCACATTCTCCATACGATTGAAGACTTGAAGCGTTATTATATTCATATCTGCTCACATGAATCATGAACTGGACTTAAAACCAGTTTTTGAAAAATCTTTCTTTAAAAAACACTATTCAAGTTATCATGATAATTAAAGAGTTACTAAGGGTGGATTGGTCCAAGATTTTGTAACGATTTTTCCTTAGTGTTACACTTAACGTTACAGACATACGAACCAATTTCTTCAATCCCACGTGGGTTTAGATCGTGGCATGAAACCATAATGGTTTTATCAAATAAAACTATGATTTCTTGCTAAGGAATTATCATAAGAGAGAAATTGGGAGAAAACATAAGAGATAGCAAAAGAGTTTATTCCCAAACAAAATCAGCCCAAGAAGTGACTCGAAAGCATGATACATAGATTCAACAAGTGAAATCAGTTTTAATTTCCACGGAAATTAGTTCATAGATTCAACAAGCCCCGAAAAATGAACATCACTACTGATTTCAACAAGCCCCAAAAAATGAGCACATAACAAACCCTAGAGATTCAGAGATTGAAAGAAAATAGGAAAGAAGTGGAAGATCTCACATGTAACGATGAAGCTGAGTCATTTCTAATGAGAGAGAGAGGCTTCAAAACCCCCGATTCATAGTTATGAGTAAAACCAAAATGACTATGAAGAGAGAGAAAGAGTGAGAGAGAGAAATGGGTGAGGGAGATGAGAGATAAGAGGGAGGTGAGGGAGAGTAGAGTTTGAGATAAGAGAGGTGTGGGCTTGCTCTGATGGCTGAGCTCACGCGGGTTAGGGGTGAAATAACCCCTAACCGAATGATGTCATTCTTCCTTATGTGTTGAAGGAAAAACAACGTCGTTTATGGGACAAAAATTGGAAGCTATACCGGCAGTATAGAAGAACAATATATATTCTCTACTTGCGGTTATTTCCGTTGCCAAAACCCTGAACAACTGCTGGTAATTACCAATGGTTTCTTTAATCGCCAGGAAAAGTTAAAAATTCATAACTTTTATCGACGGTTTCTTTTCCGTCGAGAAAAGACATTTTTTGGTAGTGGCAGTGATGACCTAGATGTACCCACTAGAGGGAGGATGGATATAGTTGATTAGATCAAGCCCCCAAGTCTGGAACGACGAATGAATCTGACTAAATCAAGCCCCTCAAGTATGGGGCTTTTGGCCAAAAGATGCAGTCACACATTAACTAATTTGTAAAGAGATATTATGCATGCTAAATCACCAACCGGGCAGTTTTGCGCCAAATGCACATGCTTGTTAGCTCCACTTTCCTTTGATGCCCTACATTTTCTTATATATTTTTCTTATCGCACTTTCTGTGCTTCAACACGACCTAAGCACCTTAATAGGTGATAAGCAAAAGAAGGAAGAAGTGAAGACTTAGTTTCCTTACTATCTTCGTTACTAAACTTAGTTAGTTCTATTGGTTATTTTTCACAACTTCCTTCTTGATTAGTCTAGTAGTTTAGCTTCTTGTATTTTTTAGCTTGTCTACTATTCACATGTATGAGCTTCTTCATATTAATATAGATCATCTTACTTATGTGCGTATTCAAGTAAGTTAACATTGCTCATTCAATATCTCTCTAAGAACTCTCTCATTCATCTTCTCTTCTTCTTCCATATTTCTTACTTAGTGTCAACTTGCACAAGGAAACCATTTCTTTTCATGGTATTAGAGCACGAAGAGGACTCATGTCCAATGGCTTCTAACACAATTGAGAATAATAACAATGATAATAATATAAATACTAGGTCTACCCTGAGCAGCAATCGAGGTTCACAAAAAAAATTCACCAATAATCTGATCAGTTCTGTTTTTATCAAGCTCGACATAAGCAATTATGTCTTGTGGAGATCATAGGTCATTTCAACGTTGACAGGACATGATCTTGATGGTATTGTATTTGTCTTAGTGGAATCACCAAGTAAGAAGCTTGTAAATGGTGAAGACGACCCTAAATATAGAGGAATGAGGAAAGATCAGCTTGTTTTTAGCTGGCTTAGGTCCTCGATGAATGAAAGTGTCACCCAATACAACAGTTCAACTAATGTTTGGTTTTCACTTGAGAGACACTTTACAAGCCAATCAAGAGCCAGACTTATGCAATTGAAAAACTCACTCCATTACTATACTGAGCAAAGTTCTACCATAACTGAATACTTTGATAGAATTCGTGTTATTGCAGATGGTTTGGCAGTTGCTAGCCAACCAGTTAATGCTCAAGATATGATCTTGCACATCCTAAATGGATTGGAAATAGAGTTTGACCTTATGGTGATCAGTATAACTTCAAGATCTAAGGAGTTAAGTGTAGAAGAGGTGCAATACCTTCTAATGTGTCACGAAAGCATACTCGAAAGATAACTTTCAGTTAGTGAAAACCAGATCAAGATGAGTGTGAACATATTAACCTCTAACATGCCAAGAAGGAGTTTCAGCCAAATGGAGGAATTTTCAGCAAAATGAAAATAACAGGTTTAATGGTAAGAATTCACAGTATCATAACCAAGGCAACAAAGGAAACATGCAAAACAAGAGAGGATGAAGAGGTGGTAGAAGTAATGGCAGGATTGTTTGCCAAGTTTATGCTAAGCCAGGCCATTCTGCAGCTATCTTTTTTATAGATATACCAAGAGTAATAATAGTGTAAGTCAATTTTCATAATTCAATGGTGGAAATCCTTCTGCATTCTTGACCACTGCTCCTTCTACTTTTATGGCTTCACATTCAGCCTGCATAGAGTCTTCAGATGTTATGAGTGATTGTGCACGATATGCTGACAGTGCAACAACAACCGATGTCACTTCTGAACTAGATAATTTGTCCTCAGCTCACGAATACAATGGTAAAGAGAGGTTGGCAGTTGGTAAAGGTAAGACACTCTCTATGACTGATATAGGTCCATCTTTATTATCCTCTAAACATCATTCTTTGAAACTAGATAGCCGATTTAGAGTACCTGAAATTAAAAAGACTCTTGTTAGTGTCTCTAAGCTTACTCATGATAATGATGTTTTTATAAAGTTTCACATTAATTCATGTCTTGTGAAGGACTAAACCATAAGAACTCTACTTCTACAAGGATTTCTTAAAGGTGGATTATACTTACTCACCTATCCTGAGTCAAATGGACCTCTTGCTCTCTATTCTCAAACTCAGCTTAGTAAATTTGATTCTCAAAGCTTTTATCTATCTTCTGAAAAAGCTTGCATTTATGTTTCTGATAGGCATTTTAGCACTCATTTAGTTTCTAATACTTCTGATTGTAATTCGGTTAATAAGAGTATACTACCTATTGTTTCCAATTCTTACTCAGAATGCAATAAAACTTCAAATTTCAACCTTTGAAGCATTGTCCTTTATCTGTTGCTATTTCTGATCTCTCTATATAAAATAAGAAAAAACTAGTGGCTTATAACTCTAATATAACTAATGAGGTAGATATTTGGCACTTAAGGTTGGTACATCCTTCATCCAAGGTTTTAACTAACGTCTTGCAATTGAATAACATAAGACTACCCAAAAAGACAACAAAATTTTGCATTGCTTTTCAAAGAGGCAAGAACCATGCTCTTCCTTTCCTTTATCTCAAACCAGATCCAAGCAACCTCTATAACTCATATATACTGACTTATAGGCTCAAACTCCTATTTCTACACCAGAGGGGTTTAGATATTAGATAATTTTTCTAGATGGTTATAGTTAGATAATCTTGGGTCTTCCCTCTAAAAAACAATTCTGAAGCTATACAACCTTTCATTCTATTCAAAAAAATCATTGAAAAGCAGCTTGAATTGAATATCAAAACTGTTCAATTTGATTAGGCGGGTGAATTTAGCCCTTTCTTGAGATTTATGCAAGCTAATGGAATACAATTCAAACATCATTGCCCTTATATACACCAACAAAATGGAAAGATTGAGAGGAAACATAGACACCTTGTTGAAATAGGCTTGACACTCCTCTCTCAAGCTAAACTTCTATTAAAATTTTGGTGGGAAGCATTTCATACCTCTGGCTATCTTATAAATAGGCTTCCCACACATGTTCTTGAGTTAAAATCTCCCTTTGAGAAACTTTTCAATCGAATTCCAGATTATAATACCTTAAAACCTTTTGGATGTACTTGTTTCTCACACTTAAGGCCTTATAACATTCATAAGTTTGACTATCATATTGATTTGTGCATTTTCTTAGGCTATTTTCCATGTCACAAAGGATACAAGTGTTTGCATAGTTCTAGTAGGATATATATATATATATCCAGAAATGTTGTTTTTAATGAATCAAAGTTTCCTTATCCATATATTTTTCCATCTGTCAAGCCTGTCTCCTCTTCAACTCATTTCTCTACTACCATTCATACTATATATGTTCCTATCAACCATACAACTGAGGATAATGTCACAGGTTCAACATCTCAGAAGTTCGCTGGGATGTGAGACAACTTGATATCAACAATGCATTCCTTAATGGAATGATTGAAGAATCAATTTTCATGATGCAACATCAAGGTTTCATTGATCCTTCCACACCTAAACATGTATGCAAGTTAAGGAAAGCCTTATGTGGTTTAAAACAGGCACCTAGGGCCTGGTATGATAAGTTGAGGTCCACCTTACTCAGTTTGGGCTTTAGCAGTTCCAGATATAACACATCATTATTTTTCTGGCATAAGTTACTGATATGGTATTTATTTTGGTATATTTTGATGATATATTATTGAATTGAAGTAACAAACAACAAATCAACTCTCTAATTCAGGCCCTGAACTCTAGTTTTTCATTAAAAGATCTTGGTCCAATCCATTATTTTCTTGGAGTTGTGGTCTTGGTAAAGATTATACAGAGACATTCAGCCCTACTATCAAGCCAACTACTGTCAAAATAATCCTTCATATTGCATTATTTTTTGGTTGGGATGTGAGATAGCTTATTTTCAACAATACATTCCTTAATGGAATGATTGAAGAATCAGTTTTCATGATGCAACCTCAAGGCTTCATTGATCCTTCCATACCTAAATTAAACATTTATGCAAGTTAAGGAAAGCTTTATATGGTTTAAAATAGGCACCTAGGACCTGGTATGATAAGTTGAGGTCTACCTCACTCAATTAGGGCTTTATCAATTCTAGATCTGACACATCCTTGTTTTTCTAGCATGAAGGTACTAATATGGTGTTTATTTTGGTATATGTTGATGATACATTACTGACTAAAAGTAACAAACAACAGATCAACTCTCTGATTCAGTCCTTGAACTCTAGCTTTTCATTAAAAGATCTTGGTCCTATCCATTATTTACTTGGAGTTGAGGTGCATAGGGATTGTACTGGTTTTCACTTAACTTAGAAAATATATATTTTGGATCTTTTGAAAAGAGCTAATTTTGTATGGTTCTAAGCTTACTTCCTCCCCAGCAAGTACTTCTATAAAATTGGCTCTGAATGAGGGTGAGCCTTTAGGAGATATCACTTTGTACAGGAAGATTTTGGGTGCACTTCAGTATTTTGCCATAACCAGACCTGATATTGGCTTTATAGTCAATAAACTAAGCCAAGCTATGCACAAGCCTACTTTTGTGCATTGGCAAGCCTACAAAAAAGTGTTAAGATATCTCAAAGGCACATTGGATAAAGGTCTTCATATCAAATATGTCAATTACAAAACCACTTCTCCCTTTGATATTTAGGCCTATTCTGATTTAGATTGGGCTGGTGATGTGGTTGATCGTAGGTCAACTAGTGCTTATATTATATTTCTTGGAGGAAACCTCATGTCTTGGTCATCTAAGAAGCATAAAGTTGTCTCAAGGTCTAGTACCGAGATTGAATATAGGGATCTAACAAATGTAGCTGCTGAAATTTAATGGTTATGCAACTTATTGATGAACTTAAGTTTTATTTGACTTATAAGCGTATTTCATGGAGTGATAATATTAGTGTCTTGGCCTTAGCATCCAATCTAGTGCTACATGCACGAACAAAACACATTGAACTTGATGTTCATTTTGTTTGAGACAGAGTTTTGCAAGGACATTTATCTATCAAGTTCGTAACTTCAGTAGATCAATTTGTTGATTTACTGACTAAGACATTTTCTACAGCATGCTTCAAGTATTTGAAGAACAAGCTCAATGTGATCCTATTCCCCTTGAGCTTGAGAGGGATGATAAGTAAAAGAAGGAAAAAGTGAAGACTTAGTTTTCTAATTGTCTTTGTTATTGAAGTAAGTTAGTTCTATTGGCTAGTTTTCACAACTTCCTTCCCGGTTATTCTCGCAGTTTAGCTTCTTATATTTTTTAGCTTGTTACTTGTGTGTGTATTCAAGTAAGTTGACATTGCTCATTCAAGATCTCTCTAAGAACTCTCTCATTTATCTTCTCTTCTTCTTCCTTCTTTCTTACTTACTATCAACTTGCACAAAGAAACCATTTCTTTTTAGTAGGTCTCTATGGAATCCTTTGTGAAATATTTTTTTTCCTCCCAAGATTCTAAGTTTTCATGCTTCCTTAGCCTCCGATGGGAATGCCCATCGCATGATATACTTGATAAAGGGAATTCTCCAATAGTTGGCCTCCTAGGCAAATAAGGCTTCATGGTGTAGGAGTATGGAACTTTGGTCGCCTCGTAGTTAGCTTGTTTGTCTTTTCAATTTGTGGAATGATACCTTCTCCTTTGAATGCATCTTTAGAGGCTTATTACGTGATTTGTCTTACATGTTTGATCTTCAGCTTTCATTAGGATTCTCCTAGGCTTGACCTCAGTTCCAGATATTGTACTAGAATTCCTTTGTAGCCTTATAGTATAATTTATGACAAAATACAGTGCGTTGAGTCTTAAATAAATGTTTATTCATCTAAGGATGGAAATTATTGCATGATGGGTATCCTTTAATCTGGAGCTTGTTCATTTTTCTTGGGGACTAACTCCTTTTACACAATAAGAGCATGTCTTTTGACAATGGTGACATTTGGGATGTGGTCTTCAAAGCACAACTTGAATCGCATGTTGGCCAATGCGTCCATGTGACAGTTTGCATGATAACAAGCTTTTGCGTCAGAGTTTGATTCGGTAACAAAATTGGTTCTTTGACTACATATGCTCCAAGTGATTAATTATATAAATCTATGATTATCCCAACTTTTGTTGAACTAAGCTTTTGCACTGCGTAAATAGCCATAATGAATGCCTCGTATTTGATAATTTTGTTGGTGCATGAGATCATTTACAAGGATATGGATGTCGTGTTTCAATCCTCTCATGGTGATATTGTAGACCCATCATACTGCACGATCAAGTTTTCATTGTACTTGCTTGCATGACTAATATTTATCGCATGTTTTAGTTTTGCCGGCAAATGTATCAATCATGTATACCACAAACCTTCGTCTAATTGCTCATGGAGTATTGTTAGTTAAGTCAAATTATGATAAATATAATTTCCTTCTTTAAAGTCATCCAGATAAGATGGGACCTATGGGTAAGTATCATAGTGGATCTATTTTCATCATCAAATGAATTTTTATGAGCAAGGAAGTAAGGTGAACTTGCGTGGCGTGCCTAATTTTCCACTCTTGAGTATTGACACTAATCCTTACTTTCCTATTCCTTTTTTCTACATGCACTATATTAACAAGCCAAGTAGGATTCTTGGTACTTTGATAATCTAAAATCTATGAACTTTAGAATTTAGTTTTAATTTGTCATCCTGTCATAATGGAAATTTTTCCTGGGTTGTTTGACTGGTTGACTCCAAATTGCATGTTCAAGGCATGTCATATCACATCAGGATCGAGTATAGGCATTTACTCATAACTCCATGTGAACATGTTTCTATAGCTCTTTAGAAATTCCATAATCGTGGCCTAATCCCCAAGCTCCCAAGTGGTCTAGCCATGAAGTTTGAAAGGTCCCAGTCGACCTTAAAGGATCCTTGATGGGTGTGAATTCATGATAAAATCTAGCATATGCAAAATGAGTCTCTGTATCGAGTTGAGGATTAGTGTTCCTTTTCATACTGAATGGTAGGCGAATACGACAAGCTTGAGATCTAGTTAATTATACACAAAGGATGTTTGCCTAGTCTTTCTAAACCCAGTGATCTGTAATTATGTTTTGAAATACATGATCATGGAATGCCAACTGTTTAGAACATTGTCAAGAGTATAATATTTATTAAAGAGCCTTCGTCCATGAATTTCATCCTTAAATGCACGTTATTAGTTTATGCTTCTAGATGAAAAGACATAGGATGATCTAGATAAGAGGTTTTCACATCTTCAACCGTGATGGTGTTGGTGTTTGTAGTTATGAGGAAGACTCGTTGGCATGATCTTTTTCTAAAAAGCATCGTGAACTGTATTGTGATATGTTCATAAGTACCTTCATAGCCGCTTGCCTATCTTGGGCACCGTGTCCAAGTTGGTTATATAGATTTGAATTTTGGATTGCATAACAACATCCTTTCCACATTTGAGGCATTATGAGCATCACATTCAACTTCCTAGATTGTTACGACGGTAGCCTCTATCTTTAATTTTTTTACAATATTAACAATTTTCATTTATGTTCATTCTAGGGATTGAAGAGAGCTTATCATAACTGAGACGAGATGTTCAAAATCAAGTTGTTTTTAGGTTCCGCTGATCATCTAGATTTTGAGTTGAGTCTTGCTTTGTTGGTATTTTTGAATTGGCTTTGGATGTGTGTTTAGGTGTTGGGTCTTGCTTGATCATGGAAGTAGCATTGATTTCATTCCTTTATAATTTTATAATTTGGGCACTTGCAATTATGATGATTTACATCTTGAGCTTGCTTGATCATGGAAGTGAAATCTCTTAACTTTTTTTTCATGAATTCGCGTAATGGGTTAACTGGCTGCCATTTTCTCATGTTTCGTAGTGTCTCAGCACTCTTTTCACTACAACAAATGTGTGTTTTTATAGCACACCACAATTGTGTTTTATGTCAAAACGCTAAGAGAGCCAATTTTTCGGGGATAGGGACGCAGGAACAAAAAAACCAACCCACCTAAAATTAGACCTATCCCTCTCTCTTCACATTCACAACCTTATCTCTTTCCTTCATCTTCTTCAGCGTATTCTCTTTACAATGAAGTCTTCTTCAGCACCCTCTCTCTTCAATTCAACGCCCTTCGTCTCCTCTCTACAACGAAACCACAACCTAGCTAGGGCTTTAGCTTCATCAAATAAGAGAGAGAGTAGAGCCTGTCCATTAGCTTCTCTCTCTCAATAAGCTTCCATCTCTCTCTTATCAAGAATAGAGAACAAGCAAAGGTTAGCTTCTATCTCTCTCTCTCTTCTGATTCTTTAGATTTCTGTGAATAGAAATGAGCAAGGGTTTGCTTCTATCTCTCTCTCTTCTGATTCTTTAGTTTCATTGTAGAAGTTAAAATCAAAGATTAGAGATCCTCGACCCTTGCCTCAGCCATGAAATCCCTGGTTTTGATTTTCAGGTATGATCACTTTTTCTGAATCTTTCATTTTATCTATTTTAGTGAATCTCTTGAATAAAAGGTAATCGAATGTTAGTTAATTTCATGTTTGCTTGTGTTCATTTTGTCTTGTGGTGTGTGATACTTGAATTTTGTCAAGCGTTGTTTCTTCTATTACAAAACTGAGGTGAAGGCTTTGGGATAGTCTGTTATACTATATTAATCCATGTTTTTTATCAATGGAAAGCTCATGGCATGCATAGCAGCTGGGACTGCTACAATGTTTGCTCTATCTCTCTCTCTCCCCCCCTCCCCCCACTATTTAAGTTGAAATAACTCTCTTTAATGTTTCTGTGTCATATTGGAGTCTTTTAACCATATAATTGAGAGAATATTATGTTTAGTTGTTTTTTAATATATGACACAAAGTACTGCGTAACATTTCTCCTCAAGTTGGTTCCTCATGAATTAGGTTTGGGAAGATAAGGAACTTGAGGAGATTATTTAAGGCAATTCGATAATCAGTGTTGTTGTTGTCTTGTCTGGATAAGCTCAGGTATCTTCTTTAACTGATCTTCTTTGGTTCTGTCTTATTATTTATTGGTTCTTAAAATTTCAAATTTTTCCTTTCTTTTATACATTGCATTGTCGATTTTTTTTATCATCCATTTTATATATGTCTCTTTGGATTATGTCAAGTTCATATTTTCTTTTACGTGTGGAATTGATGCAGTATAAACCATATGATGCAGGTTGAGATGTCATTGAGGCTGCGGAAGGTAGGAAATCATGTACTTCAAGGTGATTAATGCATGTAACATAAATAAAGTGAGGTTTTCTGGCTTTGGTTGTTTCAAGAAAGGTCCATAAGTACTTTTTTGTTAGTATTAATGTAAGAGGTTGAGTTTTAAACACAAATCATCCTTGTTTGCTTCTTTTTTGGTATTACGCAGTACTTTGTGGAGAAATATGACGCAAAGTATTGGGTACACTACAAGAATTAGGTGCTTTAATAGCACTCAAGGACCGCGTTTTACACTAAAACGTAATGAAAAGTGCATTTGTTATGCGCGGAATGAAAAGTGCATTTTTTTGCTCCTATAGAATATTGTGTCTGATTGTTTTCATTGATGGTTCACATCATTGTCCACTTTTAATCTTCATGTACAAGCTCTTCGAGGAGTTCCCCTTTCTACAAGGATTCATCAGAAAATATTGGGAAACTACTTATGTTTCCCTACTTTTAATCTCTATTTGTTTGTTTCCAAAAGGTTAAACTTGAAACTGCTTATGTTGTTTTTTAGCTTTTTAGCTACTTTTAGTATATATTATCTCCTACCATTTTCCAGATACATGCACATCATCCAATGCAATTTTCTCTGACGTTAGGTAACCAGCAAATTCAAGGAAGGCAGTTGCCTTCTCAAGTCCAACACGGTATTGGTCAGAGCCAATTCAACCAAGGAAATCAAATGAGTTGTCAATTGGGTCAGTTTTCTGGCACTGCAAATAGTGCTATGTTTAATGCTGCTCAGACAACACATAACTCTTAAATGCTTAGTCCATTATATCATTCAGTTTGCAATGATTTCCTATCCTTGTACCTAATTGAGCAATTACTCTTTATGAGCTTGGGTATATTGTGTGAAACACAAATGGGGACGTGTGTGATGAACAAAAATGTAGAATCTAGAGGAAGTTGGTTTATCTTGCTTTCTCCCTCTTTAAATGCTTTTCAGCTCAATTCTTTATCGAGATAGACATGCTAATTTTGTTTTGTTTGACCTTTCAGATTCCAAATATTTCAGCTACAATGCCATCACAACCACTCATGCCAAGAATGCAGGTTTTTTCCAAATGTAGTATCAATATTAGTTCTCTAATAGTTTACTGTTGTTGAGGGAATGATAGAGGGCTTTAGAAGTTGTAATAAGTTTGCAATGTGTTTCCAATTAGACGCGACCGTTAAGAAAGGAAGTTAACTTATGAAATATAACCCCCAGATTATGTCATGAAAGTGCTAGATTTATTGCATTTATTCTAATTAAATGATCAGAGCATAAAGTACCAGAGTAAAAGATAGAAAGCATTGGTGTTTTTCCAATTCAAAGTGGTTGTTTCAGTAAGCGGTGCCCTTTACTTATTGGGTCCTCCTATTATTAACTATATTTGTTTCTGGTTTTGAATTTGATATCATATACATTTGGTAAATATAATTGACGTAACTACATCTTGGTCTTTCTGTCAAAGCTTATGCCTGTTTAGACATCAATTTTTTTTTCCTTCTAGTAATTGAAGATTGAATAAATTCTGAAACACTTTTTACAAACATAGAAAGATCATTATTGTTTAGACGTCATTGTTTCTGTATTAACGATTTCAATAACTTCTCTCATGTTTGGATTACCGATAGTAATTCCCAGTGAAGTCATGCTTCCCAGATTTTGAGTGACCAGAGTATGGACAATGCTTTATTAGACTCTTCAATATATATCACACTTGTAATATTTTTTTCCCTATAAAGAGTGGTGAAGCAAAGTGAATGCATCATATTGTCATATTTGGTCATGACCCCACCATATTAATCTAGACTTATTTAGCTGATACTCAGTTTGGGATTCTTATGGCAGTGTTTCGGAGCAAACCCCTCTAGAGTGTATGAAAGAACTCAATTGCATTAATTTAAAGGGCAAGCTGATTTAGAAGCACAGTTCAACGTGAGTGTATTTTTATTTCTAATCATTTTGATATATCTGCTCTTGGTTATTTCCTAAGAAGAATAGTTGAACTTGTAGATCCTTGCAACTAATGCCTTGCTTGTTATGAAATATTGGCGTTAAATATTGCAATTTTGATCTTGCCTCCAAATAATTCAGTCGTATGCCATGGTACCACTTACCACTTTCTTTGTTCAACCTTTTTCACTCCTTGAGAAAGATCTATATATATATATTATTGTAGCAAACAAATGCTACATAAAAGAACAATATTTTAAAAAATAAAAGTAGCTATCACAGTTTTGTTTTGCACAATAAGGGGTCACACAAGAAAGGTTTTGTATATCAGAATTAGTTTATTGGAATAACATGGAATGAGCATCCAATCACATCCTAGCTCATGAGACTAGTAATGCAGTTGGATTTTGGTTTTCTTGTGAGAACTTCCTTTCCAACTTCTAATTGTATTCTGTATGTATTAACATTTGGCATACAATCATAATGTGTTTATTTTCATGTCTGACTTTGAATAGTATTACTTAAGCAAACTAGAAATTAACAGATTTTAGTGAATATTAGCAATGAGGTAATTATGAGATATCTTCTTTAATTACAATCATAAAGACTATGGCAGCTATTTTGCTTTACGACTAACGACCCAATTTATTTTCTTATGTAAAACGTAAAAGTCAAGATCCACATCTATTACATGCAGGGGGAGTCTGGAAAGATGTCAGCCAGTGATCCAAATTCTGTAATATATGTAACTGATTTTGCTAAGGATATTAAGAACAAGGTTTGCTTCATAATCAATGAAGATAACTGGCGAAATTTGTCGTATCCCTCAATTATATCAAACAACACGAAAAGATGTTTGGGAAATGACACAACCACAATTATGTGATTTGATGGCACATGACAATCACGTTTGGGTCAAAGTTTTCTGATTTCTAACTGTTAATTTCTCTTGTTTGGGGGATGATGTGTGAAACGTAAAACTATTTTGGTTTATTTTCTTGACACTTCTTGTTTCTGGGTTTTCTAATTTCAAAAAAAAAATATTTTTTCCTTCAACTTATTCTAAATTTTCAATGCAACTTCTTATTGTTGTTTGTTGTTTGAAATGGAAGTTGCAGCAAGAGAAAGTTCCAGTAAGAGAGAGTTCCAGAAGTCCTGGCAAACAAGCCACAAGGATCTCTTACAGCTAACAACACAACGGTTACTAAAGCATCACCAAGACAGTTACCTGTGCCACCACCTCCTCAACAAGGAAAGCTACCAAGTGGACCTCCTAGAGTATCTCCACTTTCAGTACCAAGAGAACTGCCAACTCCTCTCCTCTTATGGCCATTGGCCCTAGGTCCATAAAACTTAAGTAGTGGGTTATAGGATTTGTTTAGATGTGAATTTATACTAGATTTTAGTTTTTTTTGGATAAATTTCTTTTGCTTGCTCTATGCAAAAATTAATATGTAATTATCATTTTGAGATGTGATGTCTAGTAGGCAATGGGTATCTAACAATTTTGACTAATAAAATAAAATGATATATGATTTTGTTATTTCATGATATTTTCTAAAATTTTTTTTTTTATATTTGTACAGTTGTAAGTATAAGTAATAAAAAGTTATAAAAAGTATTTAATAATATTAACAAAACAATAAGTAATGAAATTCTATAAAAGACCTACGATAACATTTATGAAAGGTTGTGGAAGATCTACGATTGCATTTATAAAAGGCAATGAAAGACCTACGAAAATATTTATAAAACGCTGTGAAAGACCTACTATAGCATTTATAAAATGCTATGTAAGGATTTTTATGGCATCTTTTAAACGCTATCGTAGGTTTTTTTATAGCGTATGAACATTAAGCTTGGAGGATAATTCTTGCATCTCAATTTTCTAGATTAATGAATAATATAATGCCTCTGTATTACTTTTGGTATTGTGGGTTTTATGAGTATTATAGAGCTTAGGGATTTTGAGATGCATGAATTTGATCATAGTTAAGAGTTGTGTGGCCGTATTAGCATGGTTTTAGTATTAATAGAATTACACCTTGGATGATAGATAATCTTTGAAGCTTATTGCTACGAATTCAAACGGGTATGTATAAAGTGCGGTTAAGATGAAAAACACTATGAATGTATGTGCCAAGTTGTTGTTCAATTGAAGTCCATGGATGAAGATGGCCATGGCCTGTCTTTCACCATGGTCCACGGATGGGTTCAGAAAGATGTAAAGAACATTGTTACCACTCAAATTTGACACAAAAAGAAAATAACAGTTTGGTTCTTCGAGGGACCAAATCCTTCCAATTCAAACTTAAGTTTGAGATAAAAATTTCCGCTACTTTTCATTATTGCTCATTCCACTTAAATACACTAGAAAATGAAATCCTAAATAAGTACCATACTCCTAATTACAAGGGGATAAGCCTAACGGCTTGGACTTATTCAAAACAATTAACAACAAAAAGGAAATAAAAGAAATAATTACAACAATCAAATTAGTTGGTGATAACTCCATTGGGCTGCCACGTTTCAAGCTTCACATGCATGGTTTACATTAAACAGCTTCCCCATCTCTAAAAGAACACCCCTGCCCTCAAAGGTGAGGCATGGGTATTGCAACTTCAAATTTCTTTTAAGAAGAGATACGTGAAATACATGATAAATTTTTTATTCAGGAGGCAACTTCAATTTATAAGCTATCTCTCCCTATCTTCTGTAACACTTCAAAAGGTCCATAATATCTTGTTGACAACTTCAAATTCTTTCTAGTAGAAATTGATAGTTGCCGATAAGGCTGGAGCTTAAGATAAACCACATCACCAATAGAAAACTCCCTTTCTTGATGCTTCAAATCATAGATTCTCTTCATTTTGGACTGAGCTTTCTTTATACTTTCTCTGACTTCCTTAATAATTTTATCTCTCACCATCAATTCATTCTCTGCAACAGCCACATTAGAAGTTCCACGAATGTAGTTTAGTAAAGTCAGAGGACTGCTCCCATACAGAATCTCGAAAAGAGTTTTATTTATAGTGGAGTACCAGCTTGTGTTGTAACAATACTCGGCCCAAGTCAGCCACTTTACCTATTCTTTAGGTCTTTCACTAATAAAACATCATAAATACATTTCTAAGGTCTTATTCACAATTTCTGATTGCCCATCTGTTTGGGGGTGATAGCTAGAACTAAAATTAAAAGAAGTTCTATTGAGTTGGAATAATTCCTTCCAAAAACAACTAGTGAATGTGAGAACTCTATCACAAACAATTGATCTAGGAATTCCATGCAACTTAAATACATTATCAAATAATATTTTTGCAACTCCTAAAGTTGTATACGGATGTGACATTGCAATAAAGTGGGCATATTTTGAAAATCTATCAACCACAACAAATATTTAGTCTTACCATGAGGGGGGGGGGTTAATCCATCCACAAAGTCCATTGAAATGTCCTCCCAAATTTGGCTAAGACCAAGCAGTGGGCTTAAGTGTCCTGCTGGCTTAGTTTGCTCGACCTTATGCCTTTGACGGATATCGCATCCTTGTATGTAGCTTTTGATTTGTCCTTTCATGGCGTGCCAATAAAAAATAGCTTTTATTCTTTGCAAAGTCTTCACATATCCCTCATGAGTGGTATCATGGAAGTGTTTGATTATGACAGCAGCTACACTTGAATCTTTGGCTAAATATATTCTTTTCTTAAACCATATTATGTCATTCTACAAATTCCATGGATCCACCGCTTCATCATCTTTAATATGTTTAAATACTTCTCGAAGTGATGGGTTTGTCTTCACCTCCTCTTTTAGTGCCCCCACCCAATTAGGAAAAGGTTGAATGCGTACACGCTAGCTCCTTTTTCTTTATCTTCATATCTCCTAGATAGTGCATCTGCCACTACATTATCTCAGCCCTTCTTATATTCCACCGTGAAATCAAAATCCATGAGTGTACACAACCACTTTTGTTGAGCTGTAGTCGTGATCATGTGTGTCCACAAGTGCATAAGACTTTGGTGGTTAGTTCTAACCATAAATTGCCTCGCGAGAAGATAAGGCCTCCATTTGTGAACAACTAACACCAGAGCTAATGTCTCAATCTCATATGTTGATAGAATGCTGTGTTTTCCTTTGAGTGCATGGTTGTAGAAAGTAACAGGCATTTCTTGTAATAAAACAGCACCTACACCAAAAACAGAGGCATCACATTAAATAATAATCTTCTTTTAAAAATCAGGAAGAGCTAATACTGGAGCTCGCGTCATTGCCAATTTTAGCTTTTGGAATGTTTCTTCTGCTGAATTGTTCCATTGAAAGCCATTTTCATAAGCATCTTAGTAAGAGGCGCTGCAATCTTACCATACGACTGAATAATTTTTTTGTAATATCAAGTTAGGCAGTTGGAGTATCAGGTTTTGGCCAAGATAACATAGCTTCAACTTTGGTTGGGTCTACTGCTACACCTTCTCTAGTCACATGCCCAAGATATTGAACTTTAATCTGCCCAATTTGACATTTCCCTAACTTCACATGCAGCTTACTCGCTCGTAAAGTAGCAAAAACAACTTCGAGGTGTTTCAAATGGTCATCCCAACTCTTGCTATAGATTAAAATGTCATAAAAAATACCAAAATAAATTTTTTAAGCAAAACTTTGAATACCTCTTTCATCAATGCTTGGAATGTGGAGGGTGCATTTGTGAGTCCAAAAGGCATCACCAGGAACTTGTAATGACCTTGGTGTGTTCTGAAAGCTATTTTCTCTACATCAGCTGGATGCATCCTCACTTGGTGGTAGCCTAATCTAAATTCTAGCTTGGAAAAATATTGTGCATCTTCTAACTCATCTAAAAGTTTACCGATGACAAGAATAGGAAATTTTTCCTTGACGTTAATTTTATTTAGGCCCTATGATCAATGCACATCCACTTTGAACCATCTTTTTTTCTTCATTAATAATATTGGTGATGAATAAGGACTTTTACTGGGGTTAACTATCCCTGAAGCTAACATTTCTTTCACAATTTTCTCAATTTCATTTTTCTAAAAGTAAGGATACTTGTATAGTCTCACTAAATTTGGGCCTTATCCAAGTAGCAAAGAAATTTTCTTTTCATGTTCTCGAATCGGAAGGAGGTTGGTCGGTTCTATAAAGACATTTAAATCGACTGAGAATCTGTTAGACTGCATCAGCTATAAAATTAGGTGGGAGGCTTTAACTTCTTAAAAAACAAGGTATGTAATATGGCTCATTGATGCTTCCCAATAGCTCCTCTAAATTCCATGGCATCAATAAGTTTGTTTGCTGCACTCCTAATGCCACGTAACAACACCATTTTTTCATGCAAAATGAACTACATAATCAATTTCCCAAAATCCCATTGAGTAGGACTGAAAGTCCTTAGTCATTGTGTGCCCATTATCACATCATACCCTTCTAATGGTAAGATGTAAAAATATGCATAAATCATGATGTTTTGCAGCTTGAGTTGTACATTATGGAACTTTCTAAGGCTTGTCGATTACTCTCCAGAGGCCACCATGACTTCCATATTACCGCAGGTTTTGGTTGCAACCCAACTCGTTGAGCAACTGTAGAGCTAATAAAATTGTGGGTACTTCCCAAATCCACTAACACCATCACCATACGACAAGAAATACTTCCCCAAACCCGCATAGTTTCCGGACCTTGAATTCCTGCAATAGCATGTAGTGATATTGTTGGAATCTCTTCTTGATCAAGTTCTCACTTGCTTCCTCAATCTCCATCTCCTCATCACCGTCACGATCCTCCCAACTTGCTTGAATCATGAATAGTTTTTTACAAACATGCCTAGGATTATAGTTGTCATTACATAAAAAATAAAGACCTATCTTTCTGCGTTCTGTCAGCTCCTCCAGTGTCATCTTTTTTATTGTAGTTGATGGACTACAACCAGAATTGATTGAATTAACCTATTGTTGAGTAGTTTGTCTAGAATGAACAGAGGGCATGGTTCTTCTATATCCCACCTCACATGCCTCATACAATCTAGCCAATCCGATAACATGGGTGAGAGTGGACGGTATGTTAGCTTGAACAAGGAAAAAAAATTTAGTTATAACAACAATTAAGGAGAAAATAGGCCATCACTTTAAAGTCTATATAAAACTTCTAATATTTTACATTCTCGGACTGACTAAATGCGTGTTAACCTTGTTGGATTTCAACAAAAAATAAATATTAAAACAGGCTTTACTCTAAAGATTTTTTAAGAGACTCAACATACAGTTTAATATGTTAAGATTTTATATATACACTATTTCCTTCTATATTTTTTTGACAAAACATAAATTTCATTCCACAAGAGAAAATACAAACCGACAGCAATTGATCGTTACGATTACAAATCTACCAAAAATGATAAACCTAATCATAAAGGATCTACATAACAAACTAATTAACAACCACTAATTAACAACTGAATCTAGAACCAAATAGATCAATATGAAAACCAACTAACAAATGACGAGGAAACCACCTTCAAGAATTGTCTCCTTGAAGCATCGTTGCTGTGAAGATTGATAAAATGATGAAGAAGACTTATATTAAAACAAAAGGATATAGAGTTTGACAGTGATGAAAGAAGAAGAAAGAGAGAAGAGAAGATGATCACACAAGAGAGAAATCATGTATGAAGAGTTCATATATTATCTTGCATGAAAGCATGAAAACATAATATTGAATACAAGATTGTTAATAACAAAAGGGATTAACTAACTTTCTAGAAACTAGTTAATGAGGTCAATGACTTATAATGACATGTTAATTGACTTTTACACTTAACATCCCCCCTCAAACTCATGTCACCAATCAAGGGCACCATTTCGTTCCTTAGAAAAGAAAAACGAGGTGTAGAAAGAGCCTTGGTAAAGAGATCAACAAGCTGAAATTGACTTTATATGCTTGATAGTGAGGTCCTTTCTTACAACCTTTTCCCTTACAAAATGGTAATCAGTCCACATGGTTTGTGCCTGCATGAAATATAGGATTAGATGAGAAAGCAATAGGAGATACATCGTCACATGATAACGTAGGAGGATGAAGCAAGTAACCTTGTAAATCATAAAGCAACTACCTTATCCAAGAAAGTTTAGCTGTTGTATTAACCAGGGCTTTATATTCATTCTTCTGTTAAGGTCCTTGAGACAGTAGGTTACTTTTTGACACTCCATGAGATTGGATTAGACCTTAGAAAGATGATTAAGCCTTTTATGGACCTCATATCAGAAGGGTCCCCGGCCCAATCCACATCATTGAATGCATGCAGTTCTAGAGAGCCTATCTTAGATAAGATACGATGTTCTAAGGTGCCTAAGAGATATCTCAGTATCCTTTCACAGCAACAAAGTGAGCAGTTGTTGAAGAGTGCATAAATTGATAAACTTTGTTAACAGAATAGGCAATATCTGATATGCCAAATGTGACATGTTGCAGGCCACCTACAATGCTCCTAAGGGCTGTGACATCTGATATGGGAGAGCCAACTTGACTAAATAAAAGAGATTTTGTTGAGCATGGTGAATTGCAGGGCTTTGCTTTAGACATTCCAGCCTTTAGGATATGATCTTTGACTATTTAAGCTTATTGATAAAAATACCTGATGAAGTGTATTAAATTTCACGGCCTAGAAAATACTTAAATTGCTCAAGATTTGTCATCACAAAGTCTTGTTGTAGAATTTTTGATAAGTTGTTCAATATATGCAGAACCAGTATGCACTATGTTATTAACATAAAAAATGAGATATGTCAAAGAGCTCCTAACTTTCCTGACAAAAAGAGACGAATCAACTTAAGAAGCATTAAATCCCAAAGCTACAAGGTGAGTGGTAACTTATCAAACCAGGCTCGAAGGACTTGCTTCAGTCTGTAAATGGACTTATGTACTTGCAAACATGATTAACCGAAGCAGGATGCTCAAAACCAGGAGGTTGCACCATATAATCCTATTCTTTCAGTATACCATGCAAAAATACATTTTTCATAATTAATTGCCTCAAACTCCAAGCAAATTATGCAACTAAGGAGAGGATCACCTAAATAGTTGGTTCCTGAACCACTGGACTAAACGTCTCTTCAAAATCAATCGATACTTTTTTATGGTAGCCTTTGCCACTAACCTGGCCTTACATCTAACAATTCTTCCATCTAGATTATACTTCAACTTTTGTACCCATTTACATCCCACCAAGTTTTGTTTGGTGGTAATAGAACTAATGACCAGGTTTGTTGGGACTGCAAAGCATCAAATTCATCAATCATTACCTTAGCCTAGACATGACTTTTGGAAGAAACAAAATAGGTTTTAGGTTCAATTTCTAAACTAATATTTAAAGAAGAAGCAAGAAATGCTTTCTTTTTAGACATTCTAGCTTTAGATCTAGTTTGCATAGAATGTTGGTTGTGAGTAGGATGACTAACTATTCTATTATCACTAGGAATATGTATATTTGAATTTGATTAAGGATGAGGAGGAGGAATTAACGGATCAATAAACAAATTAGAAGAAATGTCAGTAGGAGAAGAAGACACAAGAGAATCAGAATTGGTTGAAGCCCTAGATCCAAACATAGAATGTTCAATTGTATCAGTTTTAGAGCTAGTCTCTGTACTGATATTAATATTAGTATCAGTATGAGAATGAGCATTGCTATGCAAAGTTTGTGCAGGAAAAAAGATGTAATGAGAGGAAACAAATTTGATCGATATGCATTAGATTACGTGTGTGAAACAGTTTTAACAGCTTCAGAACTAACATTTGAACCAGTAGCAAATGGAAAAACAAACTCGTCAAATACTAAATGCCTTGAAGTATAAAATTTCTCATTCAATGGGTTAAAGCATATATATACTTTATATTTTAAAGCACATCCTAGAAAAGCACATTGTTTGGTCTTAGGCTGAAGTTTATATGAAGTATAAGACTTCAACAAGGGATAGCAAGCATAACCTAGAGATTTAATGTGGGTGTAGTTAGGAGGATGACCATGAAGAATTTTATATGGAAAATGTCATTTTCTTGTAAATAGTTTCTAAAAAATGTACTGGTATATTCACCACCCTCATCACTACTAAGATTTTTAATATGAGTTGACAATAGGTTCTCTATATAGGGTTTAAATCTTTGAAAGATTGTTGAAACTTCATATTTTTTAGTTAGAGCGAAGATCCAAGTATATCTAGACTTGTCATCTATGAAAAAAAACATAATATATATAATCATTGAGAGAAATAGTTAGAGAAAATCCTCATACATCAGAGTGAATTAAGTCAAGTAAAGAAGAAGAAATAGTTTTAGACAGATCAAAGGGAAGCTTTTGTAATTTTACTGAATAATCAACTTTGACAGATACAAGACTTTGATTCAGAATTAAAAGATATTTGTGCTTTTCCTAAAATTTGTTTGACAATTACATCTGAGGCATGTTTAAGCTTATCATGCTAAGTAGTATCACTGGCCCTAGTTCTAAAACATGCTACTAATGTGGGAGTAAAATCAGATGGAGATGAAGAAGATGATAAAGACTTAGATGAAGGAAGAGGATAATGACCATTTTTACTAGGACCCTAGAATAGAATTATGCCTATGAGTTTTACTTGAATAGTAAAGTAATCAGCATAAAAAATAAAGAGACAATTATTTTCAAGACAAAATTGATAAACATATAAAAGAATGGAGGAAATTTGTGGGGCATAGGAGACTTTGTTTAAGGAAAATGTATGAGAATGAACATTTAAAGAAGTTGAACCTGTATGGGTAATAGGTAAGTGCTGTCCATTTCCAACAGTAATGTTTTCTTCACCAATTTACTCTATTGGTTAGTGAATGCTATGAAAATATGATATAACATGAGTGTTACATTTTATATCTATCAGCCAGAAAGGTGAATCTGATGAAAAGGATTGAGATTGCATCATTACATCCATAACAGCTATTGAGATGGTGGATTTTGGAAAAACATATTATTTCCTTGACTCATATTAGAATAATTTCCTTTGTTGTTCTGTGAGTATTGCCATAGGGGAGCTCCAAGAACAGAAGTAGGTTGATTAAAGCTAAACATGTTTCTCCCTTTTTATTAAAACCTCATCTGCCTGAAAACTGTGACCTTCCACCTCTATTATAACCTCTTCCACATTTTCCTCTATTGAAGCTTCCTTTCTAAAAATTAGTTCCATTTGCAGCCATGTATGTTGTACTCTATGAGGACAAGAAAGTAGTATTTTGTAATATGAATCACCTTGTTTGTGTTGTGACTCTATGAACTTCTCCTCTGGCTTCAATATGAGATACAACTCGTCCAAGGTTAGAGGTTCATCCCTTGTTCTGATTGAGGTTCGAAGAGTATTGAAATTTGAAGGTAACCCATTGATAGTGTATGTATGAACATCCTCATCCTCTAAATATACATAGACAACAGCAAGTTTGTCTTTAATTTCTTTAATTCTTTGTATGTAGTCATCTATTGACTCGTTTGATTTCTTTGTGACAGATTGTATATCTGACTTAAGATAAAGGATATTGGTCCTAGAAAATGGGGAGAATATTTTCTCAATATAATTTCATTCATCTTTTGAGCTTTTGTATCCTACCACATAAGATAGTGTTGGGCATAGTGCCATCAAAGTATGTGTTTAGATATTTTTAATATGAAATTACATTTTCTTATAATTTTTCTTTTGAATTATTGTTGAATAATTTATATTTAAATATATGAAAATTTCATATTCATTAATGAAACTATGATCTTGTATAAGTACGTGATGATTAAGATCATAGATAACGAATAAAATAGTCCATGACATATTAAAGTATGAAATCTTTAATGAATGGTTGTTAGTACGGTTCATAAACATTATGAATGTATGTGATGTGGATCAGTGATATGGATAGACATCTTAGTAAATGTACTTTATATAATTAGATTATATAGGCAGGACTGATGTGGATTAACATTTTTATTAACTTACCGTTTATCATAAAGATTTAATATACATCAAAACTTATGATCATATGTAAACCAGTCTGAATCTTGAGTAGTCATGAACACATATACATGTCTACTTGATTTTTTGATTCACACGTTAAGGTTTTTTTATAAAACAAGCTAGTGATTTTGTTTGGAGATTCAATGACATGGATAACTGAGAACATGATCTTACAAGATTTGAAATTCAAGTTTTCCTAACGGATCGTATATCAGTTCCTTTAAGTGTTAATTCTGGAACTGAATAGGTATTGAGCTCAAATGTATAATACGATTATAAATTGACCATTCACTAGTGAATTAATGGTACTTAAGTATCAATGGGTTAGAAGGGTAAAACAATAATTTTGACCAGCTCTAATTTACAAACTTAATAATTGGAGGACATAACTATATGAAGTGATTATATCAATGGACTACATGAGAATACTCTGTAAATATATTATGTAGTTACTAAGAGTGAAATTCCATATATCTAGTGAAGTAATAATGAGATTAATAAATAAGATTATTTAATTAAGGAATTTGATTAATAATCTAGTATATTGGTGCTTAGAATTATGGGTTCATGGTTCTCAAGTCTCTGTACTACACAGTATAATTTATGAATATTTCAGGACATGAGAAAATGACTAAGTTGCGATAGGAATTAAATTTCTAGGGTAAATATATGATTATGAGGTAATTATATATAATTAATTAATTAAGAATTATTTAATTAAACTATTTAATATAATTTTCTAAATTACAATAAATAATTTTATCGATTAATTTTGTGTTGATCGATAAGTGAGACAAAATATCTAATTTATGAAATTAGATAATGTTTAATTATTATGAGATAATAATTCAAATTTTGAATCAACTAAATCTGTTGTTTTGACTAGCATATAAGTTAGTTGATAGGAATGATCAGATAAGCTAATTTTTGAATTAACTAATATCTAGATATTTATCTTATTAAAATAAATAATAAATTTATATAAATTGTCACTTGGCATGTTGGACTGTCACATGTTAATCACTAATTTTGAATCAGAGATTGACATGGACTATTGTTGTGCCAAGTGGCACTACAGTGGGACGTAACACACTTTAGTGCCTCACGACACTACAGTGGTGTCGTGAAACTACAGTGCTGTGAGGCACTGTGACTTCTCACGGCACACTACTGTGTCGTGTGACACTACAATGTTATACAATTGTAGTGAGTCCCACTTCAACTGCACATTTATAATTAATTTATTATTTTATGTAAATCCCTAAAAAATTTTATATGTCATTATCTAAAAAATATATTTACATTATTCTATTGGTTTCAGTGTGCTAACAACACAGTTGTAATCGGGGGTGAAAATCTCTGAGATTAAAAATTAATCAAAAAGTTATGTGAAAAATTTTTAATTATTTTTCAATTAGAGTTTTCTCTCACAAATTAATCATTCTCCAAAATCTCTAGATCTCATGAGTTGAGTACATCTAGAGACAAAAAAATGTATTTTTGATTTATTCTACGTGCTCACACATGTCCTAGTGTATTTGCTGATTAATTTGAAAGATCTTGGTGTGGATCTTGTAGTCTGTTGTTCAAGGGATTATAAGTTCATTGTTTGTAAGGACGCTTTATAAGACTACAAGAGGTATAACTTTCATCTTTGTATGTCTTTGAATTAATGTATAGATATATAATGGATCCGATGAGAAAAAATATTTTTCATTAAAATATTTTTTTATTTACGACGATGCGATCATTTATCATTTTATAAATTTTTTTTAAAAACACCACCATGTCTTTCGTCGTGCGTCGTCGCAGATTCCAACAGATAGAGCCATGAGTGAGAGTGTAGCATTGATGACAGTCATGAGACCTTGGTATTGAGTTAACCATTGCTCATATTTAGGGTTTGGTGTACTTGTGGCTTCTCCTTTATCATTATCAAGAAACTTTCTTGGACAGGTTAAGGAACCATCTACATATCCAAAGATTGAGTGAGCTTTCAATATGGATCCGATTTGGTATTTCTAAAGAATGCAATTGCTGGTATACAACGTTATTGAGATCAGGTTGGAGATATTTGACAGCAGGAAGATAGGAGAGTGACTCTGATTTGAGGTTCCAGAATTTATAGCAGCCATAGAGACGTTTGTCTACCTAAGGCTCTAATATCATGTGAAGATTGGTAAAATGATGAAGAAGACTTCTGTTAAAACAAAAGGATATAGAGTTTGACAGTAATGAAAGAAGAAGAGAAGGAGAGAATATGATCACGCGAGAGAGAGAGAAAGCAAGCAAGAAGAGTTTGTATATTATCTTGTATGAAAACATAATACTAAATACAAGACTATTAATAGAAAGATGGATTAACAAACTGCCTAGACACTAGTTAGTTAACTCAATGACTTATAATGACATGTCATATGACTTTTACACTTAACAGTCGTCACCCAGAAAAATTTGTCTAACTGAAAATTGATTGAAAAAAAAAATTGCAAAATGATATGATGAAAAATTTGGCACAATTACCCCCAATAATTGTAGATCTGGCCTAGTTTCGCCGAAGAACGTGCATCTTATTCCCCACATAGTTGTTGGAATAATAACCATAAATCTATAATTAGGGAAGAAAACATCATAGTTCTTGATCTATGGAGGAAATCTACCATATATTTAGATCTAAGTGACAAAAACATCTTCAAAGAAAGCAAAAGAAAAAGACATAAAAGAAAGGAAGAAAACTCTCCACCGGAGAAGGAGATCTGAGATCTCCTCCTCTCCGGTGAGAAGGGAAGGAAGCCCCTGGAGTCTTGAAATGTTGAGAGATAGAGTTGATATGCTCTATTAATATTACTGTTTCAACAGAAGCTAATCAACTTAATAAAGTATGAAATTTGATCAAGATAATAGTGCGTCACAATAGCTCCAGTTTCTTACCCTACTTGTTCAAGCTGGCGATTTTCATTTTGTGATAATAGAAAAAAGTTTGTTTAGCAATTGATTTTGCTATAGAGAAAATAAATCCATTCAACTAAAAGGTTGATTACAGGGGAAAAAGATAAACCCCGGTTTAATAATGGATATTACAAATGCACAAGCTATTTCAAAAAACCTAATAACAAAATTAAAAATACAAATGTAAATTAGTTGAACTTAGAATGAGTGAAAGAAAATTCCCTCTTATTGCACATTTTCTTTCTTTAACTGGGAATGTGCCTGTGGTGTGGAGATATCTCAGGCAAGTGTTGGAAAGTTTCTTCTTTTTCAGGGATAAGAATCCCTTGTTCATGAACCGGCTGGCTTGCTTTCAATTCCACTTTCTTTCCTTTCGGTTCTGAAACAAAAGTTATGATATTGAACTGGTCTGGTTGATTATTTTACAATGATTTTTTAGATAAAAGTGAAACAAGGAAACCGTGTTGTGTCTACAATGAAAATGTGTTTTGCAGTAGTATTCAAGAAATGTTTTAATTTAAATTGTCTGACAACTAGGTTTATTAAAATAAGATATATTAATTATAATATGCACTTTTTGGTAAAATTGTTTGGGGTCATTGTTTGTTTTAAACAAATTTTAATAAAAGCACAGCTACCAAACAGGTAAGTATTCAGATATCATGATGTATGCTTTCTTGTCCAAAACTACATACTAATTATGAGTTTAAAAGCACACATAAATTGGCACCTAAACAAAACTCCAATAACAAGCTGGCTATTTATATGCTAACCGGTCGGATGAGGTGGTCCGGGATGGGTTCTCAAGGATTTCTCATAGAAAGAGAGACAATTCATCATCCATTAGAGAGCAAAACACACAATAGTCTCTGGTTGATAAAATATCACATGGAGATGATCATGGACGCGGCAACCTGAAACATTGAGAAATATAAGAAAGCACATATTAATTTCTAATTCAGGATGCACATTTTGTAAGTCGGTGATTTGGGGGGAAGATTTGAATGAACAACACTTCTTATTAGTAGGTTAGCTGAAAGTGACAAGAAAAAGTGTCCCAAGTAAAACAATTTATTTATAAAAATTACATAGACATACGCACGTCATGTACATTATTATGTCCATTTTTATAAAAAAAAATTGACTATTTTTATAATTTGAGCTGGAAAGTTAGTCAATTTTTCAGTTCAGTTGTTGTGGTGTTGTGTCTTATAAATGGACTATGAAATGAAAAAGAATGACAATAAATAATTAAAACTCATCTTCAACCTTGTGAATACAGCAGAAATATCAGTATTGATCATCAAGTGGAAGCAGGGAGTTCCCCCAAACACTTCACTATGGGAAAGAAAACTATAATCCTAAAGTGAAGTGGCCAGGGAAACTCCAAGAGTACACCTGACTTTTGTTTGATGCATTCCATGCATATAAAAAAATCCAGAGACATTGATACTTAATTTGGTAAGTTATGACTTCAAACTAACAACTACTACTACCATTTATATAAGTGAAATGGTTCTTTTTGCTTTTAGTTGAAGATGTTGATCTTTGAGGTCTATATTTTTCAGTTACAAAAAAGAAAGAAAAGAAATTTGATATATTTGAGGATAAAGCTGTGGGCATGCAGAGAAAGCCATGAACCTAATCCATTTTCTGGGCCTGTTCAATTGAAAAGGTATGGAGAATAATAACATCAATTGCATGTGAGTGGTCATATGCTACCACTCTATCTCTTCTCACTCTCTCTTTCTCTATACTTTCCATTACTTTATAGCTTTTCTTTCCCATTGATTCAAAGCAACACTAAATCATATCCTCATGTAATTGATCAGGGAAAAGATATCAGGGCATAATTAGGACTTCTCAAACTATTTTTTATAATATAGTTGATTTTTAATTATAACTATATCATTTTTAATTACTTTAATAGTAGTAAAACATAAAATAACGAGTTATAAAAGAAGCGAAGCAATCCTTCACAAAAGAACCCGCAATTATAATGGGAGTTCTTTAGCCAGATGAAATTTCGTTATTTATATTATTTTAAATAAATGTTTCAATTGGGTCAAATTGTAAACTTACATTCAATTGTCAAATGGTAAAAGTGTACAAATAAAATCAATGTCAATTACAAAATACATTAAATGGATATTTTTGCACCAAAACTAGTTTTCTAGACTATTTTTGCTTCTAAACAAACAAATGGGGTACTAACAAAAAAGACCAGGCCGGGGCACATGCGGGATGGACTGGGCCGGACCGGCCGGGGAACGTGCCTCCGGATCATATGATGATCTGCCTCAAAAAAATATAGAATTGTAGAAATCTATGCAAGTTTTATATTTTAAATACAAATATATCAAACATTTTGAAAAACTTCATTAATAGCACTTTTTAAGAACAAAATAAATATATAACATTATGATTTAAATTTAATATTACTTTATTAGTTAACTTACTAATATACTCCCATTTTACATATTTTCTCTCTCCCCCTCTTCACGCCTCTCTCTCGTCCCACATCTGTCTCACTCTCTTTCCTTCTAATTAACATTTATTAATATTTATTTCAATAGTAAATCTTTATCATTTTTATATCCTCTCTCCTTCCACGTCTCTCTCTCTATCTCTCTCATTAGATTTATTAACATTTATTCAATTTATTCCATTTTTACCATTTTTATCTATATCTCTCCTTATCTCTCCATTTTTATATATATTATATATCTAAATAATAATTATATATACATATTCATGTAAATACAATATATATAGGACCCCCATGAATTTTATCCCAAAATCAATTTACCCGCTAAACTATTTTTCTTCCGAATTGATACTTAAACTTTCTCCATCCATCATTTTTCCCCTTGAACCGAAGTTTCAGGTTTAACGTTATTTAATTGATCACGTGTATTGCACATAATTCCTACCAATTTTTTGGGTTAATATCATAGGAGCCCCTGAACTTTTTCTCAAAATCAATTTACACCCCTAGACTATTTTTTTCTTCTGAATTAGTACTTAAACTTTGTTCATCCATCACTTATCCCCTGAACCTGAAATTTTGGCTTTAACCAAAATTTTGGTGTATATAACATTGTTCCTACCATGAAATAGGCTTTTGATTTTTATGATAGGGGGTATGACAATTATTCAGTTATTTTGTTGATAAATATTACAACTATTTTGTTGAAAGATATGATATGACAGTTATATTGGTTTACTATTAAATATTGTAACTATTTTATATATCCAGTAAAAATAGCATATAATAATAGGTCTTACATAAAAATGCTCATTAAAAAAATGAATATTTCTCTGTCGATCAAAATATCTACATATTTTAAATAACTTTATACATAAAAAATAGTGAAATAACACACAAAGTTTTTGGATAACATTAAGTTATGTTGATTCTTTTCAAAATTTTGACAAATTAGTGAAGAGTGAGATGCAATTTGTGGATGGTTTTTTTGATGGGAAAACATGAGAGATATATACATTATAAGGTTGAAGAAGGGGTAAAATTAGAATAAATATATATNTCAGGTGGGTCCTATGATATTAACCCTATTTAATATTATATTATATATTAATTAAGGGTAAATTAAGTAGTATTTTATTTATTTTTGTGAGTCCATTCACATTTTATCTTTTATTTTTATGAAACTATTTGCCTATTTTTATAATGATATAGTAGAAGTGTGCTAGTCTTGATTAAAAGCCCAGAAAATATTGATAGATCACACTGTTGGACGTGATGGGAGCTGATTCATAAACGATGCATCCACCTATTGACAAATTGTGAAAATCTCAATATTGTTTAGTGATTTAGCTATATTTATGTGGTGAAAATATTGAACGAAACTTAACTATATAGAGTTCTGAAATATTGTCAAAAGTCTAATTCAAATTGACTAGCTATAATTAGTGATTTAACTATAGTTTAGTGATTTATATTACAATAATTCGGAGTGCAAGAAATATTAATCTCATATGTTAAATACTTTAGTTTCTAACCCTTACTTATTACAAGTAAAGTTTTTGTAGATACAAATTATGATAGTGTTGTCAGTATGATAAGGGCATTAAGTTAGTAGGTTTAGTTACGTTGTTAGCCGTGCACTTCATGCACTAATCACGCGGTTAAAATTTAGTTGATTAATTTGTTAGCTTGTTGTTGATCGAGCTTGTTAGTTTGGTTAATATTATTACAATTACCTATTATGTATATGTATGTGATTATAGCTTTAGAGCTAATTAATGAGAATTTCATTTCTTCAAACTCTATATCTCCTTTCTTGATCCCTCTCTCTTTTGTTTACCCTTGTTCTCTGAAACTCAACTTGGTATCAAAGTTATGGCAGTCGAATCAAGTGTAAGTACTAAAAGTAATGTAAGTGATGATAGTTTCTTCTCAAAATCTCTTAACACAACGCTTAATTCTTCTATTTTGATTAAGCTTGATAGAGATAATAACTTCATGTTGTGGAAATCGTAAATTGTCCGAGCAGTAAATACATTAATTGAACCTCGGCGAAAATTTCTTTTTGGTGATGAGAAAAAACCTCAGCAACAATTACCTAATGGAACTAACAATCCAAAGTATATTACTTGAATCAGGAAAGAACTGCAGCTATTATGTTCGCTGAGATCATATATGACTGAAAGTGTCCTTCGAACAGTCTTGCAATGTTATCATTCAAGAGACCTGTGGAAAGCCTTAAAAAAGAGCTTCTCTAATTAGTCCAAAGCGAGGATGCCTCAATTAAAGAATCTTCTACAAACTAGCATGAATAGGAATCAAAGTATCGTAGATTATTGTGATAAAGTGAGGAACCTAGCTGATGCGCTGGCAGCAATAAGAAATCTAACAAGTACTTAAAATCTTATGCTTCACAATAGTCTTGGAGCAAAGTATGACTATGTAATGTGAATGTTACTTTAAAAAGTGAGAATGTAACACTTGAAGAAGTTCAAGATCTTTTGATGAGCCATGAAAGTAGAATTGAAAGAACTAATGATGAATATACCCTAGATGCTAAGTACTCTATTTCAGCTAACTATGCTGGAAGTAATTTTGGAAGAAAGAGTGGTAATTTTGGAAATGGTAATGGAAATTTTGGTCGAGGCGGAGGTGGTAATTTCAACAATTAAGGTGGTTGTAAAAACTTCATCGGTGGAAGAAAAGGAAGAGGTGGTAGGAGTGTATAGAGACTAACATGTCAAATCTATGTGAGAATGTGTCATGGAGCTATAATTTGCTATTATAGATATGATAGAAACTACCAATTACAGCCAAGCTCATCATCTGGTTCATCTTCACACCAATCCTAGAACACCAATAATGCCCCTACTGCAATGGTGGCTAGCTCAGATGGCATTTTCAATGATTCAAACTGGTACGAAGAGAATGCCACAACCAACCACATTTCATCAGACTTGAACAATTTTCATTTTTCACAAGAGTACAATGGCAAAGAAAAACTGGTAGTAGGTGATGGTAAAGCCCTCCATATTTATCATATAGGTTTTACTTTTCTCCCTATACATCATGCGTCTGTTGTCTCAAATCTAAAATCTATGCTTAGGGTACCTAGTTTTAAAAGAACCTTATTAGTATCTCTCAATTAACAAAAGATAATTTATGTTTACTGAATTTCACTCTACCTATGGTATTGTTAAGGAAGAGGCAACTAAGAGGGTCCTTCTTAGAGGAAGACTTAAAGAAGGCCTTTGTGAGCTCATGTTGCAAAATTAAAAGATGGCTGTTGCACTGACCTGCTAAATCACTTATACTAAAGTTGTTAATAAGTCTTTAGTCAAATGCTTATCTGATAGCACTTTTGTTGTGTCTACTGATAATACCAAGTATAATTTAGTACTGTTTTCTACTTTTAATTGTAAGTCTACTAAATTTTAGTCACAAAAGTTCAATAGAACTTAAAATGTTCATTGTCAATCAGCAAAACATTCCAATGTCAATAATTGTAAATTGTTTGCCAATTCTATAATTTTTAATAAACCAGCAACTTTGAATCAAATGCATGTTCACTTTCTGATTTGCAATTCACAAGTTCTTACTCAATGCAATATAAATGTTTTCGTCTTAATTAATACTTTTTCCATAGCCTGCCTAAAGGGAAAATCCATGTCTTACATCACTCCACATCTGATTCACATGCAACCAAACCCCTAGAATTAATTCACATTAACCTTGGGGCCCTACACCCATCAGTTCAAGACATGGATACATGTATTATATACTTTTTCTTGATGACTTTAGTGGGTATACTTGGATCTATCCTCTCAAATTGAAATGGAAGCTTTCAAAATCTTCCAACAGTTCAAAGTTTTAGCTGAAAACCAGTTTTCAACTACAACGAAAATAATCCAATCTCACTAGGGAAGGGATTTTGTAAACTCAAATGGGATTCAATTTAGACATCCATGCCCTCATCGTATAACCAAAATGGTATGGCAAAACATAAATTTAAGAGGGTTTTCCACGTAAATCATGGTAGCTTTATTTTCTCATTCTTTGTGGGAATCCTTTTACGAACGAATATTAAAAATAATAATTTAGAGAAAGAATGAGAAAATAAAGCCGTGATTTACGTGGAAAACCCTCTAAGGGAAAAAATCACAAGAAGAACTATGATATTCTCCTATATTTCATATAGGTATGTGTCTCTTATGTCGTTACATATGCCTCTTACAAATGGTTTTTTCCTCTATGTTCAAAGAACTTTGACAGTGTAATAAGAGAGAATAGAGAGAAGACAATACACTTAATAAAGATTTTCTTAGATTATATCTCCCTTTATTTATATTGAACTTATATTTATAGGCTTTTATAAAATATTAGAAAATCAACATGGCCACCTTGCCATTACTTTTGGGAGGCATGACCACCATTCCCCTATTGTTGGAGGCAAGGCCACCCTTCCCCTACTGTTGGGGGAATGGCCACCCTTTTTGAGATTGCTATTATGTTTGTGGGATTTTCCCAAGAAGGGCCATGTTTTGCTTATTTCTTTTAACTGTTACATTGATTGTATTATAACTGCCAAATTGATCATAATTATATGATCCCTTTTACAGTTTTGATCCCTTCTATAGTTTTGATCATCTTCTCTTTGATGAAGTATTTGGTCTAGATTTTGTCACGTGCCATGTGAGATTTTGATTATTCATTGGCCCCCATTACACTCAATTGAATTTATTCGTTGAAGTCTAATCATTTGTCTTTTCTTATTCTGATGTTACATCTGCCCGCTTTTGTCCTTACGTGCTTCTTGAAAATATGTGCCGTGGTTTTTCTAAACAACTTTTTGATTGTTCGATGTTAGTGATGGTTTCTCCTTTTCTTTCTGCTGTTACGTTCTTCTACTCCTGTTACAAATTCTTTACGGCTGTCAAGCAACTTTGTTGTCAGCTTGCTATCGATGATAATTATTTCTCCTTCATTTGCTGTTATGTCTTTCCATTCTTTTCACTACGAGCTCATTGATAGAGTTTTTTTCATTTTTTCATTTTTTTCTTTTCCTTCTCCACATCAAGATCTATGACAGGAATGTTGTACAAGCACAATAACATAATAATTTATTGAAATGAGTAAGGAATGAGTGTACAATTTCATAATTCATCGCATGGGTTCGAGTTTAATGCCCCACGTTCATTTGCCAAATTTTTCATGTTTTCCTTGCTACGGACTTGTTAGTAGAGTTTTTCCCGTTTCTTTACTACAGACTCATTGATAGTGTTTCTTCAATTTCCTTTTTTTCTTGTCCTTTTCTCATTCTATATTTTTCCTATGTATTTCTACTTCGGTCAATGAGATTCACTGTACACAAATTCTTCTTTTTGTTGTTCTTCAAGGACTTTAGCAAAATTTGAGGATTAAAATATGGTAATTTTCCGAGTCCAAGCTTTCAACGAAACTTGCTTTCGAACACTTAGGAAACCTTTGTTTCTTAGTTATCCTGAGCATAATCATTTTCGTAGTAGAATTCATTTTCAAACAATTTGAGTTTCAATTTCTTTTTTCCCAGAATATGTTCTCATGACCTCGATCTTTGTTGCATAGTAAATACCTTTGTAAAATTCGTTCCAAGGGAAAAGCTTTAATTTCCTTTTAGAGAGAAGGGTTTATAATATTCCTGTCTTCTAAAAACTTCAATTCAAATAAAGAACCATGGCCCCGTTTTGGCTTTAATTTTCAAGATCGTCCGTTGAGTTATTTTCAAGAAATATTTCATCTTTGCTTTCTTCAGTTGTTTCCATTATGAATTATTTGAACATCACCTGATCCGTTAAACGAGGATATTTCTATTTCGTAGTTTTTTATTTTCTTCTAAGAACGATGTCTATAAACACTCCCAATGACATAAGCTTTTAGAGAATAGAGGCCTCATGATTTCCTACTAAGAACAGCGTTTGTAGACACTTTAAGCACTTAGGCTCCTTCCATGGAACCATGTCCCTGTTTCCATTTCCTTCTGAGAACGCCGTCCATAGACACTCTCAATAACTTGTGCTCTTAGTTTTATCTGAGAGTATGACTTATGAATAGCCCCTCCCAATGACTTACACTCTTAGTTCCTTCTGAGAGTAGGACTTATAAATTGTCCCTCCCAAGGACTTATGAGTTACTCCCTTAGTTCCTTCTGAGATTCAGACTTATGAATTACCCTCCCAAGGACTAACGCCTTTAGTTTTTTCTGAGAGTAGGACTTTTGAATTGCTTCTCCCAATAATTCACGCCCTTAGTTCTTTCATTGTTGAAGAAGAGATAGAGTTGACATCAAATATTTATCTTGTAAGCAGTCTGCATGATATCATGCCATAAATTTTGATTAAGAGCTCCAAATTGAATTCCATAAGATGCTTAAAGAATTTGATTTTCATATGCTTTCGATGATATATAATTCACCATGTAATTCTCTTCCAACAATTCCCATTTTCCTTTTTCGTACCTGTTTCATACTTATAGTTGTTTCCATTTCCGTACCCATTTTCCTTTTTCGTACCCGTTTCTGTACTCATAGTCCTTCCTGTTGTCACGATTTTTCCATTCCCGTTGTCAAGACATTACGCTCTTGTTGACGCTATAAAGACAATTTCATTCCCATCTTCAAGATAATTCTTTTCTCACCATTAGGACATTTCTTTCCCGTTGTCAAGACATTTCTTTCCCATTCTCAAAACTTGTTCTGTTGTCAAGTTAATTCTTCCCGTTCTCAAGACTTTTCCCGTTGTCAAGACATTTCTTTCCCGTTATCAAGACTATTCTTTCCCGTTCTCAAGACTTTTTCACATTCTCAAGACAATTATTTCTCATTGTCAAGACAATTCTTTTCCGTTGTAAAGACATTTCTTTCTCATTCTCAAGACTTTTCTCGTTGTCAAGACATTTATATCCCGTTGTCAAGACATTTCTTTCTCGTTCTCAAGACTTTCTTGTTGGCAAGACATTTCATTCCATTCTCAAGACTTTTCCCGTTGTCAAGACATTCTTTCTCGTTGTCAAGACAATTCATTTCTCATTCTCAAGACTTTTCCCATTGTCAATAGTTTTTATTCACAAATCAAATAAATTCTCTCCTTTTATTTAAAAAACTGATAATGATGGAAAAGAAATAAGCAATCGAATATGCAAGGAATGAGTTTACCATTTTTCATTCTGTTTTCATTTTTGTACTTGTTGTCATTTTCATCTCTGCTTCCAACCCGTTGTGGTTTACGTTTCTGCTTTCGTTGTTAAGGGGGCGTTTGGTTTGGTTTTTGACGTTTTGGAAGGGATTTCTTGAGTTTTTGTCTCACTCTCAATAAAAGCACCAAATGTAAAGGATTTTTTCTGTGTGGGGAACTCTTTACGAATGAATAATAAAGATAAAAATTTAGAGAAAGAATGAGAGAATAAAGATACCATGATTTACATATGCCTCTTGCAACGGGCTTTTCCTCTATGTTTGCAGAATTAATGAGAGAGAAGAGAGAAAATGCAATGTACTTGATAAATATTCACTTGGATTATATCCCCCCTTTGTTTACATTAAACTCATATTTATAGGTTTTTATAAAATATTAAAAAATCAACACGGTCACATTTCCCCTACTTTTGGGAGTCATTGCCACCCTTCCCCTACTATTGGAGGCATGACCACCCTTCCCATACTGTTGGAGGAATGGCTACCCTTTTGGGATTACTATTATGTTTGTGGGATATTCTCAAGTGGGGCTCATGTCTTGCTTGTTTTTTTAATTGCTGCGTTGAGTGTATTTCATTATAACTATTGAATTAAACATAATCGTCTGATCCTTTTTACGGTTCTAATCCTCTTCTCTTTGATAGAGTCTTCGGTCTAGATCCGATCATGTGTCATGTGAGATTTTGACTATTCAGTAAACACATGCATTTGGTAGAAATACATTGCTTGCTAAAGTTGGAATGCCTGCATATTTTTGGTGGCATGCATTTCTCACCTCTACATACCTCATAAACAGGCTTCCAACATTAATTATTTCTGGTTTGTCGCTATTTCAAGTACTATTTAACAAAATTCCTGATCATAAGTTTCTAAAGCCCTTTTGATTATGAGTGTTACCCTCACATGCGCCCTTATAACAAACATAAACTCTGATTCAGAAGTGATCTCGGTGTGTTTATAGGTTACTGTCAATCTCATAAAAGGTACCTCTGTCTTCATTCTTCTAGCAGAATCTATGTAGCAGTAGATGTTATTTTCAATGAAACATCTTTCCCTTTCTCTAAAGGTTTTCCCAAATTCTCTCAACATCAATCTAATGCTAAAACACCTTCTAGTGTGGAGTTTTTAGTTTGGCACAATTATTTTTTTGCAAATAGTAACCTCCACTAATGATACACCACAAGCTCAAAGGTCTTCTCCAGCACCTTCTGAGAATAGATCCATACATAGTAATGCCTCTATCTCTTCCCTCTTACCAAATTAAATTAAGATACTTTACATAATTTTATATCAGATCATGCTACTTTCTTGTCTCATGCTGATAAGAAACTGCCACTTATTCAAGTACATTTTGTTACTTCAACCACCACATTTTAGTCTGAACCTTCCCTTACTTCATCTCTAAAATGAACAGAACCTCCAAATAAACAAACACGCACTCGTCCCATCATATGATTACAAGATCTAAAATAGGCTCTCTCAAGCAAAAGATTTTCTTACATCCAAACACTCTCATACTATTTATCCAAGTCTATCCACACCTACATCAATTCACCAAGCCTTGACATGTGCACCTTGGAAGCAAGCTATGGATATGGAATATCAAGCACTTATACTGAACCAAACATGGGATATGTTACCCTATAGTCCTTTTATGAACTTAGTAGGCATCAAGTGAGTCTTTAAACTTAAGTTGAATGTTGATGGGTTTGTTCAAAGGCATAAGGTCAGGCTTGCAGCAAAGGGTTTCCATCAGACTCTAGGGGTTGATTATACTCAGACATTCTCACAAGTAGTTAAGCCTATAACAATTAGAATAGTTCTAACTCTAAATGTCTCATTTAATTGGCAAGTACAACAACTAGATATTAACAATGCTTTCCTCAATAAAGCTTGAAGAACATGTTTTTATGCCTTAAACCCAAGGCCATGTTAGTTCACTCTATCTAAAATATGTGTGTTCGCTCATGAAACCTTTCTATGGTCTTAAGAAGACACGAAGAGACTGGTATGAGAGGCACAAATCTTCTCTACTTGGCTCAGGAATCCTTTCTATGGTCTTAAGCATACACCAAAAGATTGGTATGAGAGGCTCAAATCTACTCTACTTGCTTGGGGTTTTACCAATACTGTTTCTAGAACGTCAGTTTCTTACTATGAGCAAAATGAATGCAAAATGATACTTTTAGTATATGTTGATATATTAGTGACAGTGAGCAGTGATCATCATATGAAAAGACTTATTTCTGATCTTAATAAGGAGTATGCTCTTAAAAAATCTTAGTGTTATCCATCATTTCTTAGTCATGGAAGTAGTAAGAACACAAGCTGGTTTTCACCTTTCACAAGTTGGCTTTATCTTAGAGTGTTGCAAAGAATAAATATGACTCCAGCTAAGCCTTGTTCAACACCAACTAATGCTTCTATCAAGCTATTTCAAGACTCAACCACACCATTTTGTTATGTTACACTCTATAGAAACACACTCGGGGAATTGCAGTACTTTATGTTAATTAGGCAAGATATTGCTTATATTGCTAACAAGCTTAGCCAATTTGTTCAAGCTCCTACTGAATCACACTAGAAGGCATGTAAATGATTTCTTATATATCTCAAAGGCTCATTATATGATGGCGTTCTTCTCAAGCCAGCTTCATCACTATATGTTTATGTTAAGCCTATACTAATGTTGATTAGGTCTCAAACTTAGATAATCGCAAATCAACAGGTGGTTATACTATATTTTTTTGCTCTTCTCTCATCTCATAGTCCTCTAAGATGCAACAAATTGTTGCTCAATCAAGCACAAAATGTGAATAATGTGCTTTGTTTAATGACATTGATAAGTGTGTTTCACACTCATATATTACGTAATCTTAACTGTTATGATTTTTCTATAGTGCAAGTGTGCACTCTCGTCGTTAAGTGATAAATTTCTATAAAAATAGAGTATATTCCACATGATTGATCGATATAAATTATTGAAATTAACTAGACCTTAATTCAAACTGAGAATGAGGAAAAGTTGAGATTTTTTGAATGAAAATTTGAACTAAAAAGATTAATACTTAATAAGAAATAATTCAAATATGAATAGTTAAAAGCTCTAGGATTTTTTATTTCACCAACCAAACATGCTCTAAATTCTAAAAATCAATCAATCAATGGTTAACAAATTATTAATAGCAAATTTCTCTAATATAATTATCAATCTTTCTCAAGCATCGTTAACAATGAATCAAAAATACTAATCACACATCTCTGTCAAGATTAAATAAATTGAAACTTATGAAGCATAAGAAATTATAATTGCTACACTAGATCTATAATTATCTTAACTTACGAAATTCTAATGGTGTTATAAACAAAGAAAAAATTTAATCGTCACTTATCAGTCTCATAATTAAATCTAAAATCATGCAATACTTGGCCAAACGATCATAAGCTTTAATAACAGATTATAACACTATTACTGAATAAACATCGGTTGAATTAAAAATCAAAATATATGAACAATCATTGCTTGGCTACGTCGTAGCCCTAGATAAGAAATTTAGAACATACTAGACTGAGAAAACATCCTAAGAATATTCATGAACATAGAGAAAAAGAGAAGAAAAAACTAGATTTGATGATGAATTGAAGTTAAGATCCATCTCCTGATTGGATTCGTCTTTATTTCCTCTCCTAAAGTTTTCTTCTCTGGCTCTCACATCCCTCCAGTTCTCTAAAAGACTTAATACAATCTGCCACGCGCCAGCGTCGCGACGCTGGGAAGCCAACCCAAATGTGTTTGAATTTCAAAATCAATCATGTGGACGATACTCTATTTTTATAAAAATTTATTTTGACGCCGATAGTATACACTTGCACTATATAAAAATCATAGCAAGTTTTTGGCGTCGTTGCCAGGAATTGATTTTGTTTATTGATATTGAAGTTACGTATCCTTAATTTTATTTTGAGTCTTAATTTTTTTATGGTTGTTTACTATTTTGAATTTTCAGGCGTTTTCTAATGTGTATGAGAAAATTTAGAAGCTGAAATTTGACTCCTCTAAATTTGAAAATTTAGTGAACTTGTCATCGTAATAGAAAAGTGAGGAGAGAAACTTCTGAGAAACCTCAAGAAACCATGGAAGATGCTAGAGAAAATCCTGAAATTATGAACAACCAAAACAACGGGGAAATTCAGGATTATGTTATGCCAGTGGTCAATGAGGTTGTGTCGGCCATTCAACGCCGTGTTATTACTGCCAACAATTTTGAGATTAAGTCGGCTATCGTTCACATGGTGCAAGCAAATCAGTTTTACGGCATGCCTAATGATGATCCAAATGTTCACATAATCACTTTCCTCAAAATTTATGAGACATTCAAGTACAACAATGTCTCAACTGATGCAATTCGGCCGAGATTATTCCCATTTTCACTTCGAGATAAGGCTAAGAGTTGGTTGAACTCTTTACCCGCTGGATCAATCACCACATGGAATGAACTTTTTGAGAAAGTTTTGGCTAAATTCTTTCCACCAGCTAAAACAACCAAGATGAGGAATGAGATCACTACTTTTGTCCAATATGATGTGAAGTCTCTATTTGAAGCTTGGAAGAGGTTTAAAGAGATGTTGAGAGGATGCCCACATTATGGACTCTCTGGATGGCTATAAGTCCTTCTACAATAGTTTAGGAAATTCAATGAGGACACTAGTGGATGCAGCAGCATAAGGAGATTTAATGGGTAAAACACATAAGGATGCTTTTACTTTGTTTGAAGAAATGGCTGCTAATGCGTATCAATGGCCAATTAGAATTACAACAAAAGCATCCATTTCGTCAAACAAAGCAAAAGCAAGGATATGCATTAGCCAGCTCACAGTCAATACTACTCAATTAATTGCAAGAGCGGATGCTACACTTTAGAGCAAGAAACAAGTATTTAGAGTTAATCTGCATCTATTCAGAATTTAAAGCTTCAAATTTAGTCAATTGTCAGACGTACTCACTCAAAGGACACAAGATTCTCTACCAAGCAACACCGAGAGGAATCCAAAAGAACAAGTAAATGCCATTATCCTTCGCAATGGCAAGGAGTTAGCAGAACCTCAGAAAGTCACTACTGAAAATTCTAAGCCAATAAAAGAAAAAGCTGAGACAATAGGTGATGATCTTGGCTAGGTCTTGGAGAAGCTAAGTCCACGACAATATCTTTACAGTTAGCTAATCGGTCTATCACATATCCATTGGGGATTATTGAGGATGTTTTGGTAAAGGTGGATAAATTTATCTTCTCAGCTGATTTATTGTTCTTGACATGGAGGAAAACCAAGAAACTTCAATTATTCTTGGTAGACCATTTTTAGCTACAGGAAGAACTCTCATTGATGTGCAAAAAGAGAAACTTATTCTGAGAATGCAAGATGATCAGGTAATTTTTAATGTCTTCAAAGCAATCAAACACCCAAATGATAGGAATAGTTATTTGTGGGTGAATAGTGCAGAACTTGGAGAAGGTAAACCTAGACACTTGCCATTTATTGAAAAAGCATCAGTTTTAGACCTCCACCTTCGGTACACCTTTATGGGAGAAATATCCACTCAACCTATCATTATCTCTGCTTCGTTAAATGACAAACAAGAAGACAAGATGCTGAGGGTGTTGAGAGAGCAACAAATTATCTTAGGTTGGTTGATTTCTGACACAAAGAGAATTCTAAAGTCAGTGGACAACGGGTGAAGCATGGATGGTCATTATGTCTGGCTGATGATATTAAAGTAAGCGCTACCGAGAGGTAACCCGATTTTACTTCTGTTATTTCATTTTTTAGTTTTTTTTATTTTTTCTTTTGCTTATTTTATTGATGTTTTTCTTCAGGTTTTTATATTAAAAAAAACTTTGGATGATTTTTCCTCATGCAAAACTTTTCTCTCAGTTGGAGACAACATGAGCAATGCAGAGGATGGCGAGGATGATAGCTCATCATTGTTCAGGAAAGTTTTCCCTACATACTCCTTTTACAAATTTTCTTTTCATCGAGGAGAATGAAAGTTTTTAATTTGGGGGGTGACTTTAATTAAAATTTCTTTTTTTTACGTTCTATAGCAGACAATACTAACACCTATGATGAGACTGGTTTTGAACTATTGATAGCTTTGAAAAATGATGAATTTGTGTATCGGTGTGTGTTTGAACCAATTATTGATTTATATTTCACTAGAGAACCCCAACATATTGAGCACCCATCCTTGAGTGTTTGATTATCTTTTTTTCTTAAAGAACGTTTATGTGACTTAAGAAATTATTATGATCGCATAAGAACTCTAGAACCAATTTGATTGTTGTGGTGAAATTCTAGGCTACGCTTCACTTAGAATATGATTTAGGCCATCTTTGGACCGTTTGAGCTTTTCAAGCGAACCTGTCCATAATTATTTTCCTTGTCATCCCTATTGAGCCTAAATAGCCATTTCTTATCACCCATAAAAATGTCATAATCTTATAAAAAGTTTTCGCTAGTAACCCTTTTTACTCATAGTATTTAGATATTCTGGAAAAATACTTGGAGCAATGACAATCTAGGTTGATGGGAGGAGTTTCGATATAAAAAAATTATAAATATGTTTAATTTCGTAGCCTCTTGGACTTGAGTGACTAAGTTCGAAGGGGTGTCTTAAAACCTAATATCCTAAGACCAAGTGGTTTGGGAGCTATTAGCTGAAAGCTCGTTAAGGAAAAGAGAAGCTTAAGGAAATCAAATTAAAAAAACGGTTGAGCATGGTTGATAATTAAAGACGTGGAATGACAAGTTTGTGGGTATTGCAAGATAAGTTAAGTTAAGCTCATTGATTTCTAGAATGCATGTGTGACTGTGGGTAAAGATTGAGCTGAAATAATATCATTTATCCTATCCTAAACCCTAGCCATACGTTATAAGCCTACGAAAGTCCTAATGATCCGAAGCGTTGTGGTTTGCCTACATTAGTGGAGAGTGACATGAAAATTTGGCCTATGGAGTTCTAATCTATTTGTAGATTAATGGATCCGCTTTTGTGAGACATGGCTGCATAAAATAATTTGAGATAAAAAAGTTAGACGGCTTAAGGTAGCACACACGCACTCAGGATTTTTCAAGGTGTAATGTAAGTTGGTAGTTGTGTTGAAACTCTACATGATTACAATTCAGAAGTTTTTCTTGGTTATCCCTATTTTGAAATCTTTGAGACATGTTTAGTTAGTCAAAAAATTTCATCTTTTGATCTTTAGTTTTACTTAATTAGTATTTAATGTTTTCTTGTTTGATTTTTTATTTTAGTTTTGCTCAAGGACTAGCAAAAAGTTAAGTATGGGGGTATTTGATGAATGTGTTTCACACTCATATTTTAGGTAATCTTAACTTTAATTTTATTGGTTCTTTGAGTTTTATCTTGTGATTTATGTTTTTTTTTTGTTTTTATCTTGTAAGTTAGATATTCAAATGTATTTGGGTTGATTTTGAAAGATTTGGAAGGAAAAAATACAGATAAAATGAGAAAAAGACGGATCTGGGGAGAATGGCCAGCGTCGTGATGCTGGATTCCACCGCCGTGATGCTGTTAGCAATGATAAGAAGCAGTAAGTCAGCGCCGCGGTGATGGCTTCCCAGCGTCGTGACACTGCAACATGACAGATTGGCCAGCGTCGCGACACTGACGTGATTTTAGATTTTTTTGTGATTTTTTCGCTCCAATTTTATCCTTATCAAACCCTAGTGTATAAATATAATATTGTAGGATTTTTAGATAACTCTTGGGACGTGAGAGGTAGAGGAGAAAGTTTTTGGAAGAGGAAACAAAAACGAATCCAATCGGGAGACGGGTCTCAACTTCAATTCATCCTCAAATCTAGTTTTTTTCTTCTCTTTTCCTCTATGTTCGTGAATATTATTAGGATATTTTCTCATTCTAGTATGTTCTAAATTTCTTATCTAGGACTATGATGTAGCCAAACCATGATTATTCATATATTTTAGTTTTTAATTCAATCGATGTTTATTCAGTATTATTGAGTGTTATAATCCGTTCTTAATGCTTGTGATAGTCTGGCCAATTATTGCATGATTTTAGATTTAATTCTGAGACTAAAAATTGATGATTAAATTTGATCTTTGTTTATAACACCATTAAAATTTTATAAGTTAGAGATAATTATGGATCTAGTGTAGTAATTATAATTTTCTGTGCTTAATGAGTTTTAATTTATTTAATCTTGACAAAGATGTGGGATTGGTATTTTTTTTATTCATGGTTATCGATACTTGAGAAATATTGATAATTACTTTAGAGAAATTCGCTGTCAATAATTTGATAAATATTGATTGAATGAGTTTTAGAATTTTGAGCATGTTTGGTTTGGTAAAATCAGAATCCCTAGATCGTTTATCTATTCAAATTTGAATTATTTATTTTTATCAAATCTTCATCATTTTAGTTTAATTAGAATTTTAATTTAATTAAAATTTCCAATTTTTTCTCATTCTCAATTAGGATTAAGGTCTTGCTAATTTCAATAATTAATATCAATCAATCATGTAGAAGATACTCTATTTTTATATAAATTTATTACTTGACGATAATAATGTACACTTGCAATATAAACTAATCGTAACAGCCACTGTAGAAATCATGTGGGTAACCTCAATCTCATAGAACTGCACATTTATTCGCCCATTGATCCTGTAATATGGTTTGACAATATGAGTGTCATCTCTCTAGCTGCAAATCCTGTATTGCACGTAGACACCAAACATCTCGAAGTTGACCTTCACTTTCTTCGTGGCAAGGTTCTTAGCAAGACACTGAACATTCGCTTTATGTCTTCTCATGATCAGACATCGGATGTACTTACAAAAGTTGTTTGAATCACGTTTTAGCTTCCTCAAAAACAAGCTTCAAGTGGCTCTCACCCCCTTTCGCTTGAGGGAGGGTGATAAGGGTATTAAGCCAGTAGGTTTAATTACGTAGTTAGCCATGAACTTTTTGCATTAATCCCGTGGTTAAAAGTCAGTTGATTCATTAGTTAGCTTGTTGTTGATCGACTTTGTTAGGTTGGGTAATATTTTTACAATTACCTCTTATGTCATGTGGTTATAGCCTTGAGCTAAAAATGAGAATTGCATTTCTCCAAACTCTCGATCTCTTTTCTTCCTTTCTTCTTCCTTCTCTCTTCTGTTTATCCCTGTTCTCTCAAACTTAACTGAGTGAACTCAGGATGTTGGGTGGGTGGGTGTGCTTCAGGCGAAGAATTTTTACCCTTCTTCTTTGAAGGATGAGCTCCATCTTGTTTAATTAGAATAGGAATCAGAAATCATTGTTTTAGAGTACTTTGTCTGTTCTTAGGTGCATTAACTCGGTTGGTCAATGAAGGTTGAGAGGAGTTCCAGAAGCAAAAAATAGTCCTACTCCAGTTAAAAATAACTAGGTTTCGATTAACTTGGTTTAAGATTTTTTTCTTTTTTGGGGAGGGGGGGGGGGGGGGGGGGGGGGGGGGGGGTGGAGGAGNTACTGTCTCTGTCTTTGTTTTTCTAGCTAGTTTGCTTCCATGAGTTGTACCTAGGATCTTCCCTTGTGTATCTATTTTTTCTTGGATGTAATATTTACTTTTAACCAAAACAAATATGATAATGATTTTACAAAATTTTAAAAATAGTCTTAGTCATAGTCATCGACAGTATTTGATTCGAAAACATACCAATTTAAAAAGCTTAACTTCTACTTTTATATAATTAGAATGACACACTTCTTAAAAAATGAAGTTTTTCTTATTTTTCTCTTTACTAGATGTCATATTCAAATAATAAAAATGAACTAGGTCAAAACAAATCATAGAACATGTTTTTGAACAGTGTTACAAGTTCGAGGGCACGTGCTGGGCTTAAGGTGTGTCCGCTCTTAGTACTCCCCAGTATCAGTACCAGACTGGTATGACAATCTTACTCCTATCTCTACCCAAAAATGAACAATAAAAAAAATTTTGAATTCAATTCAAGGTGCTAAGAAAAAGTTGTCAAATGGAATGTCAGTTAAATGAGAATTCATTAAACAACTGGTCAATATAATACAGAATTTTCTTGAACCATTACAAAAATTGGGAAAATTCTAGCATGTGATATCCTTTTCATGGGAGATTGTTTTTGTGGATTTGGTATCAATTCCATACAAGTGGGATTCTTGGTTGCTTGGCAGTAAGCCCCAATAATCAAGGTATACCTTCTTTTTTTTTGTTAGCATCGGATCTCTGGAGCGTAGTTCTCTGATTAATCCCGGGCGTGCACAGACCCTCAATAAAAAGTTTCCCGCAAATACACCACGGTTAATTTAGGACCAGTTGTGCTACACCCTCGTAACTAATCAAGGTATACCTTACCTCATGAATAAACACTTCCAGCTTAGAACAATTTCTTACTCATTTTTTTTTTGTATTTTACTAATTCACTAACTTGTCACGAGTTAGCTGGAAATTCTCATAAGTTGATAGTGTATATGATAGATTGAATTTGACATTTTCCTATAACCAACATCTCTATTATATTGAATTTTTTTTGGTTAAAGTCATATATCATACGGTAATTGAAGGTAATGTGACTCAAATAATCAAAAACACGATTTTTTAGTAGGAGTGTTGGGTTTAAAATATGAGCCAATCATTTCGTCAAATTTATAATTTTAGCATACCCCATTTGAAATGATGATAAAAAAAAGGGAAAAGATTCAAACGGAAAGAGAACAAAAAGATTAGAAAGGCGATGGCCACTCACCTCAATATCATTCTCTTCATCAAATAATCTGACACACAATTCTGACTAGGTTCAATTCCAAGGAACCTCCTACAGAGAGTCACCCAATTAATTAATCTCTTAACTATTTGAAGGAACATTGAGAAATTTTCAGTATAAAAGTATGCATTTTATGTGTTTGGTTAGCAAGAAAGTAGAGTACAAGAGAAAGAAAATGTCACGTGTCCCCTGGAGTTCCCCTGAACTACTTCAGTTGGGGAAAACTCGTAATTCCACCCTGCTGAAGTGTTTGGGGGAACTCCGGTGGGCACTTGACACTGATTTTAGCAATTAGGGGATTGAAGATTGTGTATAATCTAATCTATGAGGTTAATTTTTTACTCTTTCATCTCTCAATTTTATCTTACATCAAAATTATAGACCGACCAACAAGTCGATAATATTTTTGTTTCATTAGGTGATATATTCAAGTCAATTATAAATTAATTATTCTATTAATGATAAATTATAAGAATTACTCTTAATTATCTCACACCTCATTTCCGTTTGTTATAAAATACGTTAGCACAAATGATAGGATATTTATTAACTCATATAATTTTCTTTTCTTTTGTAGTTCAGAAATATTTTAATTAGTTCCGCAATCACAAAAAACAAGATATAAATGGTCATTGCGACATTGTTTCTTGTTTAAATGATATAGGTGTAGATATGTCGTAGATATCCACAATGTTGTGGAAACAGTATTGTCCCAACTTCACGAGCACTACGGTTTGATCGTGACTGAGACAGTGTTTGGGAGTACTTTTGATATTACAATATCTTTATACATTAAAACAACACTATGTTTAGTTAAAAACTATATCATATATATGAATGAAGCAGTTGAGTAGATGTTTTTTGTAATTTAAAATATTTTAAAAGACACTTGAATATGCATGTATTTTTTGTGAAAGTGTTTTTAAATATGACAAATAAATGTGATTTAATTAGTGTTTTGAATGCATTCAAGTGTTTTGAATGCATTCAAGTGCTTTGAAACAAAAGGCTATCAAATTCAAATAGGGCACACGTTTTTTAGTCGACATATTTATATATGTTTAATAATTTTTTTTACGAATAACGTAAAGTTTACATATTTTATAGAATTAATGTAGAGACTTAACGATGAGTGACGATGCAATTGAAAGAGAAAGATAAAGATGATGTCAAGTACTAAATGCTTGTGTGCTTGCTATTAGTACAAGTTTGAGACATAGTAATTTATTCATTTTACCTTATAATACAATTCTAGTGAGAATAAAAATATTGGTCTTTAATTCTATTTATCCTCCATATTCAGATATTATAAATTAAATTCTTATGGATTATTTTATTATTTCTCTTAATTTTAGGTCTGACCATCAGATAATTTACTCTACAGTTGGACAACAGCAAAATTAACAACAATTGCAAATCTGGACTATTAAATCTATTTTTGACAGACTAAATCTAAACGTCTAAAATCTATGTAAAACGAAAAAATAATATTTTTTTAGTGAATTCAAATTAAAAATATATGTTTTTGGAGACACTCAACAAATTAATAAAACAAATCAAATTTTCTTTCATTAAATTTATTGTTGTCACACTCGAAAAAGAGGACTTGTAGCTATATATAAAGAGGTTTTAGCATCACTTACGAATGCAAAATCAACAGCCATGGTCCATATTAAGACAAACCAAATGCAGAGATATCATTGCATTACCAATATCTTTGCCATTTTGCTATGTCTATATGCATTTCTGGATGTTACTGAAGCAGAAGTAAGTTCAATTTCCATATTTCTAGCCAAAGCAGGTGATAAAGTATAACTAAATTCTATGCTTAATTACGTTCTTCTTTATTAATAATCCTAATATTTTCATCAATAATTAATTTACAGTGGCTTAATCATGGGAATGGTATACTTAACAGAAGAAATGCTGAGGACGAGGTCCTGATAAACCGATTTACAGTCTCAAAATTTAAGTTAAGATGGAAATTCTTCGCTGGTAGAGATTGGCGACTCCAGCGGTGGCAGATGGGGTGGTTTATTTCCCGTCTTGGAAGGGAAACTTGTGTGTGGTTAACGCGTTAAATGGTGCTCTAATATGGGAGCAGAATCTTGCTCAGCTTCCGGATTAAGTGGTACAGTGCTCGTGGTTAATTATACAGTGTCTAGATCAACTCCGACAGTGACTGGTGACCGCTTGATTGTGGGAGAATATGGGCCTGCAGTTGTAGTTGCTGTTTCCAGATTTAATGGAAGGTTGATTTGGTCTACTCGGCTTGATCAGAATCGTTTCACACGAATTACCATGTCTGGAACAGTTTACATGGGGTACGTAAGATTAATTCTTTAGATAACAACTCAATTATTTAGTGACTCAATATGATGTTGAGTAGATACATATTTGGCTCATCTCGTATTAATTAGAGGAGTTGAATAAGAAATCAATGAGACAATCAGTTTGATATATTGTAGAATGAGATGTCAATACACGTATTAATACCACTCGTTGACAATTTAGAGTTTATGTTTCTTTTTCTTTGTTCATTTTGGTGAAGTTGTTTTCTGGTGACAAAATTTCTGAGTATATATATTTTGAGCATAAAAAAAACTCATCAGTCAACATCCATGTCATTTGATGTTAAATGTACATTTTTTCCTAATTTCAAGAGTTTGTTCTCGTGATGGATCTCTTGCAACAATGCCTTCTACGTAGGAGTATCATCGTTAGAGGTGACACTACCAGCAGATAAATGTCGCACTTTCAGAGGCAGCCTGGCGAGTTAGATGTCCGAACAGGAGCTGTACGGTGGCGAACACATACACTCCCTGATAACGGTGGCAGATTAGGAGGCTACGCAGGAGCGGCCATCTGGGGAAGCAGCCCAGCCATTGATATATCAAGGCGACACGTTTATATTGGTACAGGGAATCTCTACACAGCACCAATTGAGGTGCTCAAATGTCAAGCCCAGCAAAATAATCAGACAACAAAGCCAGGTTATCCTGATCAGTGTTTTGGACCTGATATCCACTTCAATTCAATCCCGGCCTTTGATATTGACTCCGGCCGGATCGTGTGGTCCAGGCAATTGGGGAGGCTATGATATCTTCTTCTTTGTGTGCTTGATTCCCAATAACCCTGATTGTCCCCCTGGACCTAATATCTGGATGCGGATTTTGGAGAAGCCCCCATGTTGCTTACCATAAATCCTAAGAGGAAGAGGAAGAGACGTGACGTCGTGGTTGCGGTGGAGAGGAATGGGTTCGCATGGGCTCTGAACCGTGACGACGGTGTCATAGTTTGGTCCAAGGTAATTTAGGTCTTGTTGAAATAAGAAACAAATCATCCCACATGAATGAAATGGTTTTTGGGACCATATTTTTCTAGATTTTCATAAAATCGTGGTAATATACAGTACCATTTCGTCACGAAAATTTAGTTTTAACATCAACATTTTAATTTTGCCACAATAATATCAACGTATAGCAACAATACCAAAATTTTGTCTGTGTAACAAATATGGGAACGAGTTTTTTTCGTTAATTGCTTACAACGCCATCTGGTGCAGTTCAGCTCATTTAGGTCTTCAGATATTATCTAAAATGTCCAGAAGATTTGAATTGAAAAAACTAAAAATAAAAAAATAAAGAACATTTTGTTTTTATTTTTTCAAGTAGTATTGGACTGTCAGAATCAGATCTGACAAACAAAATTTGTTTCACCGCCAAACACTCTGGTGACAATAAATGTTTTGTCTCTATAATGGGTGTTTGGCAATGAAATTTGCACCCACGGTGACCAAATCTGGTTATATTTCTTGTAGTATATGAGATCTGTTTTAAATGTTAAAAAGATTTATTTATGAAGGGTGCTTAGTTAGATTACCTTATATTTTGTAGTTGGCTGGACCTGGTGGGTTGGAAGGCGGAGGCACATGGGGTGCGGCCACGGACGGAAAGAGAGTGTACACAAACATTGTCAATAGCGAACGAGCTCGTTTCACACTCGCACCATCAAACCAAACAACGACAGCCGGAGGGTGGGTGGCACTGGATGCAAATGCGGGGCAGATAATTTGGTCTACAGCAAACCCGAGCAATGAAACTTCGAATGCGCCGGTCTCGCTAGCGAACGGAATTCTTTTCGCTGGCTCTGTGGCTCCTAATGGTCCCATATATGCAATGGACGTAGATACAGGGAAAATCTTATGGTCATATAACACAGGAGCTACAGTGTATGGAGGCATATCGATAAGTTATGGTTGTATTTACCTTGGGAATGGATACAAAGTTGGCCTTGCTGCTAACTTCCATCCCACATGGACTGCTGGAACTTCTCTATTTGCGTTCTGCGTTGTATGATATACACATTGTCTAATTGTGAGGTGAAAAAGAAAATGGACCTCCTTAATTAGTAATACAACTATGAACAATATTTGTCTATTTTGGAGAACGCATCAAATGTACACTAATTAATAATTTGAATCAGTATTATACTTTTACAAAAATTTTGTGGTATGTAGAAAAACGTGAACGGTCGAATCAGAACTTGTATGGTGATTCAATGAACTATACAATTGAGGTTGTGATGTATGACTTCTTAGATGTTTAGTGCAATCTGAAAGCAATGGTTAATTAAAAAGAATTACAAGAGTATCCTACTTATACCAGGGGCGGCCCATGTATATCAGGGTGGCGAAATTTTTTTTATTTTTTTTATTTATTTTTTTGTGGTAAAATTGTGAAAATAAGTATTTTTATTAAATTTGTTAATCTATCTTTTTTGCATTGTAACATCTTTAGTTCTTTAACTTTTTTGTGAGATATTGATTTGTGAATAGAGAACAAAATTATTTGTGGATTAATAGTAGTTTTGCTAGTTATTTAAAAGTTTCTTTGGAGAAAAATCACGTTTTAAAAATTGTCAAGTCTTGAATATTTTTATCATTATCATTGTCTAATATTTTTAATATTGTAAATTTAAAAGAAAAATAATTTACATTATTCATGTAATTAGCGAGTAAAAAAGAAAAAATAAGAGTTTAAATTGATAAACATCGAAGAGGCCTCATTTTTTATAGTGTGGAAGAAATTAGAGAGAAACAAATACTCATTTTTGAATATAATATAAAATAATATATAGATATTAGAGAGGGGGCTTTAAACTAAATTAAAATGTTGATAAAAAAATGTATGGTCCAAAGGCTTAGACTCCACGAGTAATAATAGGAAAAAAATCATATAAGTTAAAACCAAAAAAAAAGTAATAAAAAAATCTAGACCATTTCACTAAATGGATTGAACTTCTAATGACTATACTAGAAAAAGTAAAAAAAAAAAGTTCAAAAGGTAAAAAGATCTGAGACCCCTTCTAAATGGGGGTCCTAGGCCCAAGCCTAAGTTACTTAGGCTTGGATCAGCCCTGACTTATACACAGGCGTAAGAATAGAAAAGATGTAAAATAAATTTGTAAAAAACAAAAGAATAATATTTTATTTCACAATTGTTGGCAGAGTTAAGAAGCTGTTATCCTAGTCATCGCCTTGTGATTGGCTTTGCTGAATCTTTCTTTGCAGTCGATGGAGAGCTTTGCGCATGTAGTTTATTAGGTTCCCTTGGATTCTTAAGCACCCAATCAGGTGCTGCTGAGAGGTGTTGACTTATAATGTCGAGCAACTAACATAGAAGTCAAGATCTCTTCTTTTTTGCCGCTACTGAGTAAATGGCATGTGGAGGAAGTGCATTGCTGAGCATAATGAGCTGAAGAAGATAATGGCATTGAGAGTAGTATTATCCGATGTGTCAAATTCTGAGGAAGTGGTGAACTCCGATGAACAGCTGGCCGCATTGGAGGAGTATGGTAAGACATATTGAGTGTCCTCATTACGGCTAGCTTGTTCTTCCACAGAAGATTCAATATTTTCATCATCTCAGAGTTGAAGCACTGTTTGTAGATGTTGCAGCATCTGAATATCTCTTTTGGTTTTATGAGGACAGCTTTTTATAAAATGTCCTTTTTGACCATAGATGTAGCATTTATCTTACTTGCGGGAGGAAGGATGTCTTTTCTTAAAATACTGAAGAAAAGGCTTGGTACAAGAGTGACGCCAGAAACCCTTTTTACGAGATGAAAAATGATGGGTCTTTTCCCGTTTGTCCCATCTGTGATCGTTGGAATATGAACAATTCTTTTGGGCATGGCATTTGAGCTTGAGATAGGATTTGGTACATGCTGATTAAAGTTTGGATTCCCCTTTGAGCATCCCCTTAAAAAACTTTTGTTGTTCACATAGTTTATCAAGGATAGCCAATGCAAGCTGATAGATCTCACCAAGGAAAATGTCTGTTATATCACGACGAAGGGCATAAATGGTCTGATGCAGTTCAGATTGCAATTCTTCAGGAAGAGAGGCAATGAACGTGTGCCGGAGGTTGACATCATTAGTTCCAATTAACATACAATACTTGTCGGACATACGTTGGAAATGTTTTTGTAAATCACGGCGTTCTAACGAACAACATTTCATTTCAAAAAAATCTTGACGACTCCGTTTGTCAATGAGTTGAAAATCCCCAACGAATTCTTTATGTAACATTCTCAAAAGAATGCCAGCATCTGGGCTACGAGCTGCAGTCATCCTTTGATAAGGACTAAGACTTTGAAATCATTCTCGTAAATTCCCTGTGAATTGGGATAAAAACGCAGAGAGGACATCTTCGAGGGCCACGTCTGGTTTAGACAACTGTAAGTCAATCCAAGCACCAAATTCATGAAGACGATCACGCCATTTATTTGAAGGAAGATCGTCAAAAGTAAACCATGGGCCATTCGTTGGTGTATATATGTTCCTCGAGTCTTGGGAATGCATAGGAGGAGGAAGATCATCTACAGTGGAAAATCATGTTCGTATGATTCCAGCATGGCAAGGCAGGGGATGGTACTAGGAACAAAATGGACTGGAAGCACTGATGTTGGTTCTATGGATGGAAGAATGTATGTATGGCCAGTTTATTGGAGCAACTCATATAAAGAAAGTTGTTGAGAAGGTACTGATGGCTGAGGGCAGACCCAGTGAGCGGAAATGCTAGAAGAACCATCTTAATCATTATCGTCATAGTGATGATGGGATGCCTGGGAGCGACAAGACAATTTGTTGGGCTTCTTGCAGGTTGGAGGAGCCCTATGATACCACAAGTCATCATCAATATCTGCTTCATCCTAAATAGGCTCATCACAGTCACAATCAGGGTCGCATCTGTCTGAGGAAACATCCCAGATGAAATGTCTAGTTACATGGGACACATAACAGGGTTGAGCTGTATGATCAATCCAGGCTACGGGAAGACAGTTTCGCGAAGGCGTGTAAGCAGGAGTGATAGTTAAAATACTTCTAGAAAATACAGGTTTGGAAGAAGAAGGCTCTGTTGTGCCAGGTCTGGCAAAGATGGTCTTAACGGTCCCGTCGGGGAGACGGTGCACCTGAGGAGGGGCAGAAGTATGAACATCGCGTTGGATGGCATGAAACTGGCTTCATAGCTATTGATCCATTCGAGAGGCATCAGTTGCGTGAGTTTATCTTTAGAGATATGTTGAGGGATCTGGATGACAGAAGTATCATTTGCCCTGTCAGAGACAATAAAAAGGGCATCTTGAGTACAATTGGGAAAATGGAGATCAAACGAGTGATTTTAGAGGCAATAAATGATCTGATGATGCAGGGTGGCCATGATGGCCCTGGAGTCTTGTTCTGCGCCTACAATCTGGACTTGAACTTTCAATTTCTGAGGCATAGTCGGGTCTGAAAGTCTAATATTAAAGTACGGGGCAATTGTGAGAATGACAGTGCCATTATTGAGGGTGGTGAGAATGGAGCTAATCAACGCATTATTATAGGATGTGAAGGTGGTGTCTAGGAGAGCAATCCGAGCAGTAGCGACAATCTCTTTTCTACTATGGAGGGTTAAGGCAAGATGGACATCACCAACATGGAGGTGTGTATAACATTGTGTCTGCCAACAATTAAGTAGCTCTTGAGGGATCTCAAGAGTGACATATTGTTCTGCGGTGGTGGCTTGGAGACCACAGTGGTCTAATTTTATGGTTTGCACAATTTCCTTCACATGAGGTCTGTGAGTAGATATCAAATTTCTGATATTATGAAGGATTTCGGTTTGACCGATGATAAAGGTTGTAAAGACTGATAAGTGGTAATTCTGTTTTCTTCATTCTGACATCTTCAGTGAAATGATGGATTTTAATCAGGTTCTCGATCTTATTTTCTTAGTTCACCTTTTCTTTGTAAAGTAGTTTGACTTATTTAGTTTAAAATTCATTTTTTCAACTCTTTGGATAATTATTGATTTCTGTCTAAAATATAAATTTTTTGTTTCAATTATCCTTAAAATAAGGGATATGGACAAGAAATCATTTACTGATAGTGAACTTACTTATTACTAATTTGATTATTAAAAGATATCTTTTTTATTACTTTTTTTTCAAATACACCTCTTAAGATAGTTTATTTGTAGACAAGATGGGTTGACGCAGTTGGTTAAGCTTCCACACTCATACCTTAGAGGTCATGAGTTCGAGTCGTATCCTCATATAATTTGTAATATAATTTTGACAAAACAATGTAGTTTATTTGTAACTCTATAAGCTTGAATTTGTTTTTAAATGATACTTCTATTGTTGATTGTAAGAGCCATACAATGTAAATTATTTACTAGTATGATAAATGTTAATAGATATTCACCGAGAACGTGTGATGTTAATATATAATGTTCATGTTCATGTTAACCAATGTAATTGGCTCACAGATAAAACTTACATCATTCAACAAAGTATAGTAAATATATATACATTAACGCCGAGAGTATGTATTGTTGATCTCAAATAGCTATATAAAAGACATTTTTGTAGCTATATACATATAATATGATTGCATATGTAAAAAATAATAATCATGAATAACTTTAAAAGGTGGTATATGCATGATGATTTACATAGAATTAACTTCATAGTTTCATCATCATGTATAATTGTAAATTATGAATTATAGAATTCATAATCCAAAATGATAGAACCAGTTTCCATAGAATTAAATAATTAACTACACAATACTATCTAGAAAACAATTTACAGAAGTAAACGAATTTATATAGAATTAACTAATATACAAATAGAACCGAGTGGCAACGAATATTGATTATAGAACTAGATTTTTGGAATAAAAATACTATAGTTTAGAAACTAAAACGATAAATGTAAATAGACAAAATACGTAAATTATTTTGTTTTGAGAGAGATTTGAGTATATTGGTTGAGATTTAGAATATGAGAGAAAAATATTTTGATTGATTTAATGGAGGTTTTTTTAAAACAATAATATTTGTTAGTGAATCGAATTATATTAATTAGGAGATTAATTAAGATATATGACTTTTTTAAATTTATTTCTTACAAGATGTAAATTTCTTAATTGTTGGAGGTTCCTATTAATGATTTCAAATATATGATTAAGGATATTTATGATATATAAATAAAATATCTATAAATTTAAACAAACTTCATAAAAATCAAATGTGTTCAAAAGTTTAATTAAAATCTAACTAGGTAGTACAATTATGCTAGTTGCCTAAAAATCACTAAAAACAAGATGCATAGCACAAACAACTTTTTCATTATCCCAAAACTAACAAATTTTCTCTTCTTTTCTTTTCGAGCATACAAAATTACAGAACGAATCCAAAAGTTAATTAGAATTTGAAGTCTAAATTGAAATATGAAAACTTGAATAAAACAAAAACTTAAGACAAAAATTTTCATTTTCTGAAATGAGTGCACATCAACAATATGTCAGTTTTAAGAAGAAAAAAATAGTCAATAATAAAAAACAGCCACCTTACTTATAAAAGAAAAAAAATAAAATATTGGCGCCAAAAACCGTTCCCCACATGAGGTAGTGAAATTTAAATTTTTATCCATAAAACTTATATAATATATACTTTATATATAAAATATATTGCAAAAGTTACACTGGTGTATATAATGTATAATGTATATATTATATAAACTACTAAAACTTAGAGCAAGTGGCGTGCTTACACTCAAAATTTTTTGCGCGTGAATTTCTATTTTTTCTTGAAATGTGTGGCAATAGCTATTTTGATGTTTTTTTATATTAATCGTCATTTTTTAAGATTTTTTAGAGGTTGTTTATTTATGATCGTTACTATTTTGAAATACCTAAGACAATATAAGATATATTGAATCATAGTGTTTTCATATTATTTCTTTTATCATGCTATCATTCTACATGTGTTATTATTTTTAGACTATTATCTATGATATATGTAAGGGAGAAATAAATGTTGGATCTAGTTCTAATCAAGATCATGCAATGACTACTGGATTTGATAAATACCCATCAGACACTCTTATTAATATGAGTCAGACCCAAAGGGAGAATGAAGGACACATGAACTTGTCGTTGCCATCATCAACTAGATGACATATGGCAATGACAATGTTCGCATGACATCATCATAATGATAGTAACATCATCGAGCCCCATCTATCAGAACTCATCCCATGAGTTTCAAGAGAAATGAGAAATTATGAGACTTATCTATATGAGCCTCTACAGCTACAAGATAAGCCCTATCTCGAAAGAGAAGTATAGTCATCAGCAGAATCATAGGTACATCGCAAAGTAAAGTTTCGTACGCACCGGACACGTGGGGAACTACTACCTGGTCGGGAAGAGGGCAGCTTCAACTACTTCTTCGTAGGTGAGGTGAGGCGTGAAGAGCTAAGCCACTACGACTACTGTGGGGCAGACTCTGCGACGATTAGGGTTGAGATTCAGGGACTAATAATTGTTATCTAGTCTAGCTAAACGGTAGTTTAGAGGACTAAACAATAATAAAGTCATTATTTAGTTAGCATTCCATATCACCAAGTCATCATCCACGTCAGCAATATTAACAGAATATTTAACGGTGTCAAAAGATAGGACCATATAGAAATGCTTCCAAATATTAGAGGACAAAACTTGTTAAGTTTAAAAATTAGAGTAACACATAGACACATTGTGTAAAAATAGAAGACCAATTGTGTGCTTTTTCCTTGTATAATTTAAAAAGTGAAATACCACTATGATTTTTAGTTTAAAATGACAAAAGCAGACATGATACTTAAAAATGAGAAAATTGTTATTTTCTCTAAAGATCATTTGATTATATGCACTTGAAAACAAACTTATTTTATTATTAGCACGTTTTTAGACACTTTTTAAAATTAACTCAAATATCAAGTTTTATATAATAAACGACTGGGTTAAAAGTAATAAGAAACAATCATTTTTATTTTTCTCGATCAATATTTTATAGATGATGTGAGCAACATTTGAGTTTGTCTTCAATTTTGACACTTTAAGAAAATCTCATGATTCTGCCTTAAATTCTCAACGTACCTTAACATGACGTCTCAACTCTATATTCTTTGCAAGACAATCAACCTAAAAGAGGAACACTCTATTCTTCATGATAACTAGGTTTGTGTAGCCGTTCAAAATAGGCTGTACTCTTCCACTAGAATTTAGTTTGAAACTTACTACTTTGTCTGAAGAGTAAGTAGAGCAAAATATGCATGAAAAGTAGCTTGACAATAGAAAACAAGACTAGTAATTACAACTTAGGAAACACCAAACAAGGTTGTATGGCTGTAAAGACTAAAGAGCATAACGCAAAAAAAATAAATACAAAAAGTGGAAGAAGGATTAGGTTAGACCTAATACGTTATCCATGTGTTTGACAACTATATTCCATTTCAAGGGCAGTACTTATCCCTCTCTCTCTCTCTCACCGACACTACCTTAGTAACTGCAATAACAAAGGATACTATGGTAATTCCACAAACACCTCTCGGACCGTTATGTTTGTTCTATTTTGACTTAAGGCATTTGCTCTCAATATTGTATTAGAGAATATCACGTGATTTCATGTACGCGAAATCAGCTGGCCTTCACTAATGTCACGTGCCTACGACGCGTGAGAGTTAGATACTAGCGGGTCTACCGTAATAAATATGGTCAAACACTGAGGCTGTACTCCTCGCAAATTGTAGTCGTTTAAATCAGAGCACGTTGACTTTGAAATGATTAATGATGGAAAAAGTCAGAGAGATCTGCGGTAGAGAAAAAAAACATCTGAAATTCATTATGGTAGATTGGATACCGTCGGATCATGATTCCTTTGAAAATGAGAGAGAGAAGAGAGAGAGAGAGAGAGAGTACTAGTGCCTTTATAGTTGCTTTGCTTCACTCACTATGAAGTTTTCATCATTTACAGATCTCTGTGATTCATTCAATAAAACAGAAGGAAAAGGCAATCTTTCTTTTTCTCTCTCAAATTCTTCCATTTTCTCTCTGATTTTCTCTCAAAGCTCAAATCTTGGCCTCATAAAGATTCAAGAATCGTTTTTTTTAGAAAACCCAGATACAATAATGCAATAACTTTATGCTTTACAACTTTCTTTTCCTTCAATCATTTCTTGGATCTGTCTCACAAACAAAACCACACCCTCTGCTTCTTTCTCAGACATAAAAAAGTTTTAAACTCTCAAAGTTCAACTATTCATGATTAGGATTCAGCTCAATCATTTTCTTCTTCATTTCTACTGAATGAATGGAATTTGAGGCTTACTTTTGAGTTTCTGTTTTCAATTTTCCTGGAAAATGAAGAAAAACACTTTCTGGGTTTCTTTCTGCACTGTGATTCTTGCTCTTCTTTTTCAAGTCTCAAATGGGCAATTATCCCAAACAGAAACCAGAATCCTTTTCCAAATCCAGAAGCTTCTAGAATATCCTGAATCTCTCCAGAAATGGTCAAACTGGACCAACCTCTGCTATCTACCTCCCTCCCCTTCTCTCAAAATCACCTGTTCCAATAACCACATAACAGAATTAACCATCATTGGCAACAAAACCTCATCAAATTCGCAGCAAATTTTATCCAAATCTTTCTCCATTGATTCCTTCTTCACTGTCCTCACAAAGCTCTCAAATTTGAGACTCTTATCATTGGTATCATTAGGAATATGGGGTCCTCTACCTGCAAAAGTCAACCGGTTTTCATCCTTGGAAGTTCTTAACATAAGCTCAAATTTCATCAATGGAGGAGTCCCCACAACCATCACCAAATTACAGAACCTCAAGAGCCTTGTTTTGGCACACAACTTACTCAATGGCAGTGTCCCAGATCTTAACTCCCTTTCAGCTCTTGAAGAGCTCGATTTAAGTGGAAACCGATTCGGACCAGAATTTCCCTCACTGGGTATCAGTCTTGTGAGTGTATTGTTAAGAAACAATTCTTTTAGATCTGAGATTCCTTCTAAAGTTCAGAACTTTAATAAGCTTCAGCAACTGGACGTGGCATATAACAAGTTCATGGGACCAATCCCAAGTTCTCTCTTCTCTCTACCTTCAATACAGTACCTCAGTTTGGCTTATAATCAGTTCAGTGGGGAGCTTTCAGTGAATATAAGTTGTAGTAGTAAGCTTCAGTTTGTGGATATCTCACATAATCTTCTGATAGGAAAGTTGCCTACATGTATCGGGTCAAAGTCGTCAAATCGGACGGTTGTTAGTTCATGGAATTGTTTGTCAAGTGGAGATTTAAGGTATCAGAACAAGTATTCATTCTGTCATAAAGAAGCAATGGCTGTGAAGCCTCCACCAAAGGAAAAGGAGTCAAAAACTAAACTAGGCTTGATGCTCGGCATAATTGGAGGCATAGTGGGATTTGCTGTGGTTGCTATTTTGGTGGCTTTGGTAATTATCAGGAGAGGAAGAAGAAGAAACAGAAGTGAAATTACAAAGCTTGGCAGATCTGTAGCTGATAAAACTTCTCTTCATAGCTCCCCATTATCTGAAATTGAATCAAGTAAGTTTTTTTTCTCTTTTCTATCTTTTCATGCTGAAAGATGGGATTTTTTTAGGTGAAATATAACTACAATTGGTTACGATTTGAAAAGCTTCAGGGATCGGATTGACAGAAATTAAACTTAAACAATGAAAACTTTATTTTAGTGTAAGTTGTATTTCATCATTTTTCATTACAGATTCATAAAAAGACTGAGTTTATAATTTTTATTCATTCACAGGACCTGTGCCACAGACAATGAGATTAGCATCACTAGGTCTCCCACAATATCGAGTATTCACATTGGAAGAGATAGAGGAGGCCACAAACAACTTCGACCCATTAAATTTAATGGGGGAAGGACCCCAAGGACAGGTACAGGAATTCAATCAAACACTTGGTGTGCCTGCTATGACTAGAATGAATTGAAATTAATAATGTCAGAAAATGGAACCCACATTGCATAATCAATGCAATGCTATTAAAAGTTGAAAGCTTTGTGTAATTTTATGCAGATATATAAAGGGTGGCTCAGTTATGGGTCAGTGGTCCTGGTGAAATGCCAAAAACTGAAGCAAAAGCATTTGCCTCAAAATTTAACACAGCAGATGGAAGTATTACAAAATCTAAGGCATAGGCACCTGGTCAGTGTACTTGGACACTGCATTGTTACTTATCAGGACCATCCTAATACATCTAGCACTGTCTTCATCGTAACCGAGCATGTATCGAACGGTTCGTTAAGGGATAATCTTACAGGTGAGCTTATATTGTATTTATTAGAAAATTTAATTTCAGATACTCAAGAACTGGGAAAAGAAAATTTAATTGGGTTTTTTTAATTTGGTAGATTGGAGAAAGAAGGAGATGTTAAAGTGGCCACAGAGAATGGCAATTACAATTGGGGCTGCAAGGGGTGTATTGTTCTTGCACACAGGAATAGCACCTCGCATTTATGGAAACAACTTGAAGATTGAAAACATTTTGTTGGATAACACACTCTCTGCAAAGATTAGCAACTACAACATTCCCTTGCCATTCAATGCAACAGATGCACCCAGCAGCAGGTACTTTCTTCGCTGACGTATTTATGCTTACTGTCAATTTAGTCTCTGAAACATTAATTTTATAGATATGATCTCTAAACTTATAAATCGTTAATAAATAACTATCACTTCAACATTCTTTAGATGTTTCTGTTTCCGTTAATCATGTGAGTTGCAAATTATTCACTTCCGCAAAAACGTCAACTTATCGTTTGAAGGGTAAGAAACCCAAGACTTTTTCCCAATCTCACACAGAAACGGTTACTAATATCGACCAAAGTAATCGCTAATAATTGACAACGAGCACAAACTTTTTTCTCTTGAATTGATAGAATAGAAACTTCATAGAAGAAATTGACAACGAGCACAAAATTTAGGATTCAAACCACATTAACCCTTTTTTATCTCCTGATGAGGGAGCACAATAGACTTATCAGATTCTTATGCAGGAATGGAACTGCAGAAAAGGAAGACATATACCAGCTGGGTGTCATTCTACTTGAAGTTCTTACTGGTAAAATAATCACATCCACCAGTGAATTGGATGAACTGAAACGTCAGGTACCAACATAAAGCTTATTAAAATATCTCTGCAAAATTTAAAGATAACAGTACCATCATACAATATTAGACTAGACCACGGCTTCAATGGGTTCCATTTGCTTTTACTCTTTGGACAGCTAGAGAAGGGCTTAACAGAAGCAGCATCAAAACTAAGGGGAGTAGTCGATCCCTCCATTCAGGGCTCTTTTGCATATGATTCACTCAAGACTACAACTCAAATAACCATTAACTGCCTAAACAAAGATTCAAGCAAGCGTCCTTCTATAGAAGATGTTCTCTGGAATTTGCAGTATTCAATGCAAGTTCAAGAAGGGTGGACCAGCAGCGGAAACCTCGGCATGACAATGTAGTATAATTTGCTGGAAACTTACATGCAACCACAACTACACATAGTAAATGTTTTCTTTTATGTTGATGGTTTTTTCCGATCTGTAAGAGAATAAATGTAAATACAACTTGTGTTTACCTCCTTTTCAGTGTCGTATGTATCAAGAAAAATTGGTAAAGGCTAATAGGAAGTTAGCAACAGAAAATATGCATCATGTCCATAACCGAAATACATATAGAATTATGACTAGACCAAAAGAAACCCCAATGCTTGAAAGCAAACATATCACATGATTAATATATAAAGTAGTTCAAAACACAACGATTTTGCCCGTCTTAATGTCAAATCAAACAAGCAACTGGACAATCTTTTCATTTCCCTGGCATTCATACGTGCATAATACATAAACTAATCAGCAGTCCAACTCTGTTCAACTATCTCACGTACTCTCCTATTGTATTCCCGCTTGTTTTCGCTGAACATCCGAGCGGCTTCAGAATTGGCAGGAGAGTTGGGATTTGGATCACAGAGCAATGACTACAACAGAAGAAGAAAAATTATAAATGTCAAATACGCATAAATACAGTTTACACCAATTTTGTATACTGGAAAGAAGTGGAAAGCTGGCAATCAGGTCTATCAGTCTCACGTCAATTAAGTAGATTTTGATATAATATTCAAATTAGCATAAATACAGCAAGAAATTTCCTATGACAACACTTACAACAACATATATATCATCATCAGGAAGTGACGATCTAACAAAGCAGTAACAAAGGTTCTCGGTTGATTTTATAGTCAACAGATGATTTTTTTTTCATCACAAGCATTTATCGATAATAAATCATACTCAATACCTGGATAGAAGTGAGTATAGCTGCTACATCATAGATTGGACTCCACTGATTTTGCAGGATGTCCAAACAAATGCTTCCGTCTGCATAAACTGCAAAAGGGAAAGCTTTCAGCAAACAACTTACAAAATTCTCGTGAGAAAATAATTGAAAAACAGTATGACAATGAGAAACAAGAAGATGAAAGTGTTAGAAGGTGACATATTACACACTCCTAAAGAAAATGAAAGGATAAAGAGGTATGGTCTCAATGTGGCATAATGCTATTTGAAAAGAACTAATGTGTTACAATTTCTACTTTATTTTCTAACTATTCTGTGACCTCTGTTGGGAAATACACAATTGATGGTGTTTACTAATAAATTTACTCAACTTCTAAGGTAAGTTCCACGTAAAATGTGAGAATAAGCTAAGCCTGGGATGAATAATAGGAACACTATGAAAATTCATTACATCGCAATGATCTGCATAGTAAATGATAGCAGACCAAACACATTGTGACTAGTTTAAATATCTTTGAGGAATTAATTAAGACAATGTAATTGTTTCAAACTTACTATTTGGGTGGAACATTCGAGAGACAAAGCGCACCGTTGGTGGCTTATTTGGATAATCCTCTGTAAACTGAAGCGTCAGTTTAAACGTACCTGAAGGATTCAAAGATATTAAAACAAAAACTCGAATAATAAGTAAATAAATTTGCTGCTGACCATTTTTCCCTTTTAATTATACAATACAACCACAAGGAGAGAATTCCAAAGAATTTGGTGAAATGCAAACCAATGAACTTGACAGCTTACGCAAGCACCAATCAAATCAAATCAATGTCAAAGGTGGCTGGTCAAAAGAAACAAGAATAATAACTTCAGGAAAATGTCATTCTTACTGCAATTGCTTTACAGAAGTTCTACTTCAGATGCAGCTATCAATTTGTCATCCCAAATAGGATAACAAGCCAACATGGCACATCATGCCAAAAAACCTATAAGATCCATAATGGCAAAGAAAAGAAATAAGACTTGAAAGTTGACACACATGGTGCTCATATGGGGATGATCAGGTGATGTGGCAGCGAATGGCCCACTATTATATCTACATCTTGGAGTAGAAAAAATGTCTAAAATTATGCACATGGCAAGTATCTTCTTAGAACCAAATATGTATCACAAAACAGCATCCAAATTTACCTTAAGGGTTCACATATACAAATACCATGAAATCAACAAAAATACAATAAGCAGCTCTAGAGATGCAACCTTTAAAAGAGTTAAACAAATTTATATCAGCACTAAAAAAATTCCACTTAAAAAATCAGAAAGACGAATTGGAGTACCTCCATCCCACGGTGTGTCATCAGGCCTGCAATCCAATAAAGAAACAAATAAACATTTAAAGCCATTGTCAATATGTAGCGCAAAAGTATTAAATGTATCCTGCTTTTTTTAAGCCATTAATGAAACTAAATTCTCTCTTTTCTCAACATACCCAAATATGACAGCATTCCAGAGCATAATATTATTGTCTTGGGGAGCACCACTTATGCCAGCAGGAGGATCCTGTTGCAACCTCTTGAAATCTCTCATCAGTCTCTTTCTCGCCGGAGTCGACATCCTTACTGCCTACAAATTCAGTAAAAGGAAAATTTGAAGACCATACATGCCCATAATAAACTAATAGGCAAGTGTGCAATAAAACGTGCAACATGATAGAAAATAAATAAAATAACAAGTATGCAATAAAACCAAACACTCCAAATCCAGTTTAAGGGCCTCACAAATTGAAAATTTGATAAAGCACCATTCAGCATTTTCGTTGTTGTTGTTATTATTATTTTGGTGGTGGTGGTGGTGGTGGTGGTGGTTGGGGGTGGGGGGTGTTGCAAGTAGCTTGAGCTTGAACTTGGAGTAAATTGATGTTTCGTCATAGCATAGCTGAGCATCGACCATTGGATGCCCAATGTTCCGATAAAAAACAGGTTGACATAACAATTGTGAAATCTGATCTATGAAAGCAGGTAATACTTGTATTAACATACACACAAATCCAGGAGGAGAAATATCCCATCCCCTTCGTTGAGTTATTGGGAAAAAAATAAGGTCACCGACATTCAACATTAGATTAAGCTGTGAAATCACAGCATGTGTAGGCATCAATCGAGCTGAAACCCGAAACTTCATGACAAGAAAATCCTCCCCAATAATCATCACAGCAACAAAATCTCTAGATCCATATCCTATTACCCAAAATGCATGAACTCATTGCCTTGAGACACTTTTGGAGCAATCATGTATAAATTAGGGATTTTCCCGGATCACACCCAAAGGACTAAGCCCAAAAAATTTTGTGCTCCATGTCAAATAATTAACCAGGGAAAAAATCAATCAAACGTAGATAACAACATAAAAGTCAGAAAGAAGAAATCAATAAAGCTCTCACCACTAAGCAAACGCCGGAACCTTCGGTGCTCCTAGAGCTTAAGAAGCTCAAAGCAGCTTGATTTTAAGAAGATTTACACGAGAAACAAACAGGTGACTATAGGGATTCAATCAGAAAAAGATTCCCATGGTAACCGAAATGATGAGAGAGAGATAGAGAGAGAGAATCTCACAGATTAATTAACGGTGAAACGAAAACGATAAAGAATTATAGGAAGAAGATGTTATCGGCAAGCCCGAAGGCCCCACCGGTGTCTTTTCGGTTGTTTTATTGCTTTGTTTTCTTTTCTGCTGTAAACCATTTTTTATTTATTTAGATATTTTAAGGAGATGACAACATGATGAAATGGAAATCACATCTATTCTCTTTAAGTATCGTAGTTTTAAATATAACATATATAATTATTTTAATATTTAAATTACAAAAAATAGAGATTTTTGTAGGAATTGAGAGAAATAAATTAATTTTATCATCATTAGTTCTAAAAGTAAATTTGAGTAATATACACATTTTCTTTTCCTTCATCATATATAATCATTAGTTCATTATAATAGAAAATGATTTTTAGAAAGACTCCTTGTAAAATGGATGCGGCCACTATTTGTGATAAAGTACTATTTTTCTTATATAGTCTCAAAATCTTTAAGTAAAACAGCAAACAATATCAAAATCAAATAGTAATACAATCCACCTACTAACAAAAATGAGTCTACATTATTTGTATGATAATTCACTGGAGTGTCCCTCATGCATGCATGGCGTATCTATAATTGATTATTGTGTCTCCAATTTTAATTTTCTAAAAATAAATAATAAGGTATTAGTTTATTTCTAAAACACATCGGTAATAAGATATATTAGTCTTAAAATTTGGTAAACATAATATTTGTATAATAGATTTGTATAATCTATACCACTGAACTAACATAACAATTATCATTGATTTCTTGGGGTAATAAGGATGGCTATCGGTCAAAATCAGGTTACCAATGATAATATCATGAAAGTTAGTACGGTCACACTTTAGTAAATGGAAAATACTGTTATTTCTCTCTCTAGCTTTCTCTCTCTTTCCCTTTGTAGCACATGCCCGTGTTCCATTAGAAAACCCCAATTAAAAAAATGAAAATCCCAAGTTTGTAAAACGTTGTGTACATTGTACTGGGATCAATTGGTTGTACACGTCATCCAAGATGAAACTCGGAGCTAATTGGATAAGATGAAGTGGATGATCTACGTTGGAGTACGAAGATAAAGTAAGTGTGACCATCATATGAGGTCATTGGATCTAATTTCTCTAGAGGAAGCATACAAATATAAAGTTAGTGTGACCATCATACGAGGTCGTTGGATCTAATTTCTCTAGAGGAAGCAATTGTAGACTGGGTCAGAGATCACATTCTCTCTTATCATTTATTTCTTGGTTATAAATGATTAGAAAAACCAGATCTCATGTAACGAACTTATACTCTCAATCTTGGCCGCCTATAAATAAAAACTGATGTAACTTGAAAATTGCTAAGTGAATACAAGCAACTACATTCTTCAACATTCTTTCCCGCATTACTATTTACAGTTTGTACATATACAGTATAGCTCTTTTATACTTTCATGCTTTCATCGAGAGAGTGAATCAAACTCAAGAGTGTAAGTGAAAATGCCCCAAACCATATAAAACACGACACATGATGAATGAAATGAGGTAGGCCCTGCTATTCAACCTCCGCAATACACGGGGATGTATGGGATCATATATGCAGTACTGACGGGAATGAAAAGTACGGAAAACTGTAATAATGAAGTCCTCTCACACTGCATTATAGATTGTGCAAGAATAGATTATGACCTTGCAGCGAGAAGTTGCAGAAAATTACGCTGAAGCGAGTAAATAGACCATTACAGAAGAAATGGAAAATCCAAGAGACCTCCTACTAAATGGATCAACCTGTGGGGTGACTCACAATGTACAGTGCGATGACGAGGAAGTCTAATCTAAGGACAACAGTAAAGAGGCAGGAGAAGAAAATGGTCTGCAAGAGTTGTTGACGGAACAAACTATGGAAAATGCTGAAAAAGAAGATGGCAAAAATGCAAATGCTAGGAAACAATGAAGTACTCATTTGGTGTCGCTTACACAGTCCCTGTTATACCCTAAAATTTTTGCTCCTTCCATCCGAAAGTAGTTGATCTTTATAAAATTCAAGTGTTGTAAAGGGAACAAGGATCATGTTGACCATCTTAGGCGTTTCAGGAAACGGATGTCTATAAGAACTCTCCTCATAAAACAATTTTTTATTTGAATTCTGATTACTACAACGCCATTATATGCGTCCTAGTTCTCAAGGTCTAGATCATCGAAGATTATTGGCGTGGAGCTCAAATTTTCACCTTGCTTCTCTCCGTTCAATTTCTTTTTCCATGGAGCGTTATTGCAATATAACTTTGCTTCCTTCTTGGATGTCCCATCTTGTTCAGCTAATGCGATGATAAAGTCTTCTATTCATTAGAGCTCCTTATTCCTGAGGTTTTTACCTTTTCCTTTGTTCACATGTGCTCTTTTACCAGGAATTGTTGGAAAAGGCCTTGTTGCACTGACTTTTCAATGTAATCTTTTCAACTGAAAGCTATCCTTAATAAGATGGCCGTTACTTCTATGGTACGAACAATATTTATTTCTATCTTTGTCCCTCAGTTCTTTCAGGAGCGGTGCTGGCCTCTTTAACCAAGGCTTCATTTTTATGGTCTCCAATATTTGGTTCACGAGTACACTGAGTGGAGTGGATACTTTGTCTGGTGGACTCTTTTTGTGGCCCTGGTTTTTTTGTTCTAAAGGCTTCAATCTGTAGTTTCCCTTTGTCATCATCTTTCTCAGCTTTCTTTGTTCTCTTTTTCCTAAACTCTACCCACGGTTCATGGTTCTAAGAGTTTTAGCATACTTTTCTTCTCCTCTTCTAACATTACAAGAAATTCATGTTTTCCTGACGGTTAGATTACCTTAACCGCTAGGAAAAAAACTCATGCGGTTATAAAACCGTCGGCTATCTCACAATTGGAAAAGAGTTGTTCCGGCAATAGATGAACTGCCAGAGTTTCTTTCCTAGCGGTTTGGAAAAAACCGCCAAAAGAATTAAAAGAGAGACTTTTACTAGTGGTTATTTACTTCCGGTAAGATTGTTTTTCCCTTTTTCGGTGGTTAAATAATCACTGAACAAGTTCGTTTTTCCTTTTCTTGGCAGTTGAGTTAATAAATATTACCGACGCTTCATAACCACAGGAAAAAGATTAAAATTAATCTTAACCGACAGTTCCTAACCACTGAAAAACTATAACTTGAGCTATACCGGTGATTTTGAACAGCTAGTGTAGATCAAATTCCAGCATACTGCACATATTTTTTACCTGCAAATAGAATTTTTCATAATTTTACACATCCAAAATATTCACAACAGCACTAAAAGGATTCTCAATTAATAAAAAATCTATTTTTCATCAATCTTCCATTACACTGGTGACAATCAAACTGATAGAAATAGTGATGAAGTTAATTGAATAGTATAAATGTTATATCTAATATACCATTACAAGTTATATGAACTGAAAACTGAATTTTCAAAGTGAATAGACAAAGCCACAAATATCACACCTCTTGAAATTCCTGACAATAAAAAAATATGAACATTTTTAAGGCCTGAATCATAAACACATAAAACGTAAGAAAAAAGTAAGTATTTCATTTTACATAGTTCTTCTAGCATCCTTCAATTAGAGTTATTTTCTCGAGATACACCTATCAGCTTGTTAAGTTCCCAAACACTAATGTTAATTGAGATGTCATCTTTGACTGGTTAGACTCCAATTCAAAGATTCTTGACTGTAACAGTGTGTTTTTTAGCCAGTTGAAAGCTAGAAGCACCACCGTAACGTGCACTTGACGAAGTTGAAAACAACTGTGATGGAGTAGGGCCTAATTTAAGCCCCCGCACACGTCCTGTATGCTCCTTTCCCATTATTTATGAAAAAATATCGTTTGTTGAGAGAACATTTTCAGAAGGATCAGGAAGTTTAGTGATACACTTCTATATAGATTTCTATAATACAAAACATAAATCACAGTAATTAGAAATATATTTAATGTAATAACTTTAATATAATAAGGGACTTTAATTAATTTAAACAACAATCCTCGGGGACTTTAATGTAATAAAGAATTTTAATTAAATAATCAAAAACGTTAATATAATAGTCACTTACAGGCACAACTTCAGATTCTTGATCAATAAAAGTATCGTCTTTATGATTATGAGTTATTGCAAATAACTCTACACGACTAGGTTTTTTCACAATCTCTTATCCTATATCAAAATAATGAATACACATTTAATTTATAAATTAATTGAACTTTATTAAATATAATTAATCATTAATTATCATTTGATGAGATATTTACGGCATGATCGCCTCACCCAACATATGTAACATTTTTTGTTTACTTCGGTTCCCCTTATTAGTAGTACTACGTTTCTATCATTAAAAAAGACAAATATCATAATTCAATTCATATTTAACATAAAATTTATTATATAGTGAATAATGGTATAACAATTACCATTCCCTCTTTGAGAGTACCAAAAGTGGACAAGAGTGGTCCATGACTCTGCATTCAAGGAGGCTTGTGTGGTAAACATTCTTCTACGCTTGCATATTTTTCCTTATTCTATGTCTTAAGCTCACTCTTTTCATCTCTTTATTTCTTGTTGAGCGTATCCATCATAGTCTTATTGGCAACATCATCAACATCATATTTGGACTATCAAATTTACCATAAAAAGTTAGTATTATGATCATCAAGTAATAGTTAATGACAAACTAAGAAACTAATAAGAAAATACCTTTATAATTTCCTAAACTTCGTCCTTGTAGGACTTTGACATTTTTCTCCAATCCGTAAAGTGAAATGGCAAAAATCTGTAACTCTTCACAAGAGCACCCAAAAAACTTGTAAACGAGTTTGATCCATCCTATCAGGTTGACTCTCATCATTAAATTCCACATTTTTTTCTCTTTCTCAGGCAAATTTCATATATCTTTCATAAGCGTCTTGCCACACCTCTTTAGTATAGAAACTTCATCTATATTTGCATAATAAAAATAGAAAAATTTTGCATAATAGACAATATTAGGGGGATGTTTTAAGAAATAACAGGATTTTAATAGATTTAGGTAAATAACAAGTTTCTTAAATAGTTAATAATTTTAGACAAATATACTCATCATCTATATATAATATACTACCTATATTTTGGGGTAAATAAGATATGTAAATCTGATATACTTAATCGATATAGCCTAAAAATTAGGAAATTGTAATTAACAACATATTTAAACCATAATTAATAAAATCTTTAATATCCATCTAAACCGCTACTTTATTAACTTCCTCAATCAATTAAATCTTGAATAAAAAATCCTAAAAGGAAATCAAATTAAATTGAAAAAAATCAATAATAAATCAGTGATAATTCGATCAATGATCTAAATTAACAAATTTTAATAAATTGATATATAATGCTTGTTTTGTACGATTATCATAGTAAATCACAAGTAAATAAGTGATATACTTGACTCAATTATGACATATATATAATGCTTTAATTGTATAATTACAATTTCTATAAACAAAAATGAACATATTTAACAAATTTTAAAAACCAACAAATCCCAGCCTGCATTCACCACAAAAAGGGAGTCAATAATAAATTCCTTATAACACAGTAATTGATAAAATATTCTATTTGAAATCAACCAATCAAAATTCACCGAAATAATTATAAAAGTAAAACAAAAATCTAACTATTGTTATGGAAACTACTAATTAACTATGACAAATAATTACTAACTTCAATTGTCAATCAATCATCCAACAAAAAAAACAAGAAACCCTACAAATCTCGATCAATATATCATAGTAAATTATAAGTAAATAAGTTATATACTTGACTCTATTATGACAGATATTAATGATTTAATTGTTTGATTATAATTTACGTAAACGATAATTAAAAAATTTCCTGAAGATTTTAAAAACCAACAAATCCTGCCATTCGCTCACCTTAAGAAACGAAGCCAATTTTAATTCCCTCTAACACATTAATTAAAAAAAATATTCCATTTTGAATCCACCAATCAAAATTCACTGAAATAATTGGAAAAGTAAAAAAACTCTAACTATGGTTATGGAAACTACTAATTAACTATGGTAAATAAAAACTAACTTCACATTTCAATCAATCATCCAAAAACGACAAAAAAAAACAACAAAAAACCAAGAAACCCTACAAAGCTTGGTCAATACTCCTGAAACCTCCATCTACATAGCATAGAGAATCTCCATTGACACCCTTTTACAAAACAGAGAGAAATCCATTGACGACGGCACAAAACTCAATCAATATAACAACGCTGTAACTTTTCTCTTCTATCATCTCCAACAAGTTCAAGGTATTATTAAGCAAAAAAAATTCTTTCTGTTCGTCGACTACTTGAATCAATATAAAAATAATGGTTGGATTTAGTAAAAATGTCATGATTTTTTTTGTTTTGTTATATATATTATATCACTGGTTGAACATGATGTATATTTTATTCATTTCAAAAAAATTGCTTGGATTATTGAGTATATCATCTACTGAAGAATACTAGGTTAGTCTAGTTTAATCTAGTTTTCAACTGAATCATCCATCAACAAACTCTAAAATCATATTTCAAACTTTTGGGAAACCTTATAGTTCATATTTCGAGTTACTATCAAGTTTATTAAGTATAGAATATATTGAATATTAGACTAGTTTAGTCAAAATTCCAACTACAATTTGTTGATGGAAGTCTAATTTTTACCCTTTTGAGAACCAGATAATTCTATGCAATTCTGTGCAATTTTGTTTGAACCATAAATTCTTATCGATGATTGGTTAACTTTGTTGTGGTCAATAAGATATTTATATGGCTAAATCCATAGTTTTGTACTATTTTCACTGTAATTATATTCAAGTATTTGTGTGATTATTTTCAACAGAGTAAATAAATGTTATTTCGTTGTTGCATGATATATGTTATTCAATTAATATTGTCTATCATTTTATAATACTGAATCAATCATTAATATAACCAAGATATCAATAACATATTGATTATCTAATATATTATATGATTGAACATTATCAAACTCTAATAATCATTTATTTATTTGTTTATGGCAGCACTCATTATGAAAGACAAAAAGTGTTGAAGGTGAGTTATCGAAATCATCCAAAAAGATCAACAATTCAAATGTCAACAGGAAAACGTAAGTTGCGTTTCAATGATGAAAATCAAAACGAGGTAAACTGAGATTCAATATATTTTAAAATCTTTATATACTTAATATTATAAAATACTAAGCAATATTATACTATTATAGGGTCTTAAATTGATTGTATCTGACTTAAACTGAAACAAAAACCAAAAGCTGAATCTATTCTCTAAGTCAATAATAATGGGACATGTAAATATGAGTTTGACTGAGAAGTAGAGAGAGACATTCAAGAAAGGATGTTTTGGACATTTTCTTGATTTCCAAATTAAGAAGTTTTCGGTTCAATTACTGATACATATAGCTAGGAAAGAGTGCCACCATGAAAGGATTGATGTCATTTATTTCAATTTCAATGGACGGGTGGCTCGTTTCACTATGAGGGATTTTACGTTCATAATTTGTTTGAGATGCACTTTATCAGTACACATTGATAGAATTAGTTTAGGAGATGGAAAATTGAAAGAAAAATATTTTAAGAATAATAAAACAGCTTCTAGAAAGACGTTGAATTTCACATTTGATACTTGGAAAAGTTGCCAAAAATGGTGATGATAAATAGATAGTTAAGCTTAAGGGTGTTCAATGGTCAGCCTGGTCGGATTTTTGGAGGAAAATAATACCAAACCAAAAATCACGGTCCTCTTATATGGAGGACCGAACCGACCATAAATTTGGAAAAATTCTGGACCGACTAGACCGAGAATCAACGGTAGGTTCAGACGGACTTAACGAACTAAATATTTGTGTTACAATAAGATAAATTTTGGCTAGGAGTTTCCCATATCCAAACTTCAAAGTAATAATATCCAACATTTAAAAATATACAAAGTTCAAAGTACTAATAACTAACATTCAAACATATTCAAACTCCAAAATATAAATAATAACATATGTGTGTGTGTGTGTCTATTTTGTTGGTTGGGTTTAGGAAAACATTTTTTTTATTAAGGAGCTAATCTTGTGTTATCTTCTAATCATGCCAAATCGATAAAAAAAATCTTCCAATCATGCCAAACTTCAAATACATTTATGTTGAATAAATACATATTGATTATTGTTTCTCAAATTAGACACAAAAAAGACATGACGCTAATAAATTGTACCACTGTAAATTGGTCATCGAATCAGATTTTGGATTGGCTGTTGGTGTGGGGATAAGAACATTAAGAGTTTTTTCTAGAGTAATTGCCAGATTAGTAAAGGCTTCAGGGCTCATCCGTTGAGGTTTTCAGGGTAGGATTTGAGTGGGAGATTTATTTCTTTAGGAACCTAAAAGATTGTGAATTGGTAACTTGGTTGCTGTGAACAGCTTTTCTCCCTTATTTGCAATGCTAAACATGGAAGAAATAACCAGATCTGTTGGGTCCCATCTTCTTCAAAGGTGTTATCAATGAAAATCCCTTTTCACCACTTTATCTGGTCATAAAAGCAGTTATTTCCAAAGAGAGCTCCACAACATATGAACACTAGAGTTGGAAAAAGAATAGGGCAACAAAAAAGAACAGAGAACCCTCGATCTTACCTGGACGAAGAAGGAGGCGTCTATTGTCGTGAGAGGAAGAGGGAGAGGAAGCGTCGTGAACTGAGGGAGAGGGAGAGGGACTGAGAGAGAGAGGGAGAGGCGGGAGGAGGCAAGAGATACTGACTACTAAGGGAGAGGGACTGAGCTTAGGGAGAGGCGAGAGGAGGCGAGAGGTCTGAGATGAGGGAGAAGGACTGAGTTGAGAGAGATGGAAAGGCAAAAGGGAGAGGCGATAGGTCTGAGTTGAGGCAAAGTGAGAGTTAAGAGGAGGCAAGAGGGAGAGATGATACTTCACTTAACGTAAAATAGAAAACCTTAATATATATAATATATGGTCAGTTTGGTCGGATCTGTCCAGAACTAACAAAAAAATTGGATTGGTCTGAAATTTTGGTCCTCTCTAAAAAGAGGACCAAACCGACTATTAACAATAAAAAAAACCATCCAGACCGATCAATTTTAGTTCATACCAGTTTAGATTAAATGGTCTGGATGATTTTTGAACACCCCTAATTAAGCTTAGAAAGTTGTATTGCCTGGAAAGTCTGTTGATTCCAAAGCATGAGCATATTTTGGTGACCATTTTCATATTTTATTGATTGAGATGATGATTTATTTGATGTATATCCTTGGGGTAAGTTGGCATTTAAGGTAATAGTTGTAAGCATAAGGAAAATCAATAACTTTCTTGAGAGTAATGCGCATGCTTTCTATGGTTTTCCACATTCTTTAATCATTTGGGAACTCAAAACAATAACGTTATTGACGAAACCGCCAATGTCATTTGCAAAAAGAGTGGGTAGTCGTACTCCGATGATAAATTACTAGATAATGACAAGTCAGCTAGATAAGAGGGATTTAAAGGACATGGGTTTTTGGCATAAGAATGTAAGTATAAATTAGTTTTGATATATTATATTTAAAAATATATTTGTTACTAACTTGACATACTTTCATTTAATGATTGAAGTTGGGGATTGAGAAATTTCAAGCAAATTTCAATTGAATTAAAGAGTATAAACTATGACAGAAAATCTAGACTATCCAAAGGTAAAGAAGTGGTTGATACTCAACCAGAGATTGTTGACACTCAAATTGATTCTCAGAATATTGTCGAAATTTCTGAATATGAGAAATGAAAAACAGAAAGAATTTTTTATTAAGCTAGATTGGAACATCTAGAGGAAAATTTTGATAAGCAATTTGAGAGGATCAGTATGTTGGACGAGTTGTTAAGTCTGTCAAAGACAAATGTATGTATATTAATTATTGATTATGAATTATTTTGTGTTTTTGGATGAATCTTCATTGTTTGATCATTGTATGCACTGTTATAAAATCTAATGTATTTTATGTGGTAAATCATTGGAATACTGAATATAATATTCTTCATAATTTTGAATACGAACTGATAACGTCCATTTCAGGGTGTCGGTGAAGGTGTGGAAGATCAACAAATTCATGCACAAACTGTTACAGCTTCAAATAAGGACATGGGAGATGGACATAACCATCATATTGCAACTGAACTGAATAAGGAATGTCATGATGATGTGTTTAGCGATATGCCAAATTTAAGTTTGGATGATACAGAGGTAAATAACTTATATACTTTTGAATAACTATATCTATGTATACTATTGTTGACCAATTTAAAATTTGAATTCAATGACAGGAAGCACCCACTGTTTCACCACTTGTTCCACCAACCATCAACAAATCTCCAGCTAAAAGGTGCAATTAACCAGACAGTGCAAAGGAAAGGGGCCTGATATAACAAAATTTTATGGCAAGAGACAAAAGAAGCAAAAATTTGAACGAAACATGGAAATCAATCCGCATCCTAGAGCTAATATTTTCACACCTCCAAACTTTCATATCATCACTTAGATGTAAGAAGGAGATTCATAGATCGACGTTTTGGTTTACAGACTGTGATTGATTGAAAAATTTGCTATTTTACTGTTTTAAGTACTTTAACTAGTGGTTGATAGATCTATGTATTTTTTATGAATGATTCAAATAGTTGGTAGTTATGGATTTAAGTAGTTGGTATATATGGATTGAGATAGATGGTATTTTGATCAACCAAATATTGAGAAATTTGGTGATAAATATATGGTTTCTTATGTTTGATGAATGTTTCCTTATGAATACTTTTAATTTATTTTCAAAATTTGGTGTACTGTTGAACTTAAAAACTAGCTCAAAATTTATTGTGCTGGTGTCGCAATGCTGGAAATCTAGCATCACGACGCTGAGTACTGACTTGGGAAGAAATTTACAAGCCTAAGCTTACTAACATTCAATTTTTTTGTCATGAGAAAACCAGAAGATCAGATACCATTATTTTGATATATGTTTAATATTTTCATAAGTGCATATTGATAAGTTAATCATTGATTATTCAAAAATTTATTATTTAATTACGTCTTAATCACTAACTTGACTTAAATCAGTAGCTGATATCAAATTTAATTGTTAGTGTTGAACACTGATTGTCTATTATATCATTAGTCAATAACTATTATCAATAGGCTGAAATGTCTTATAAGTATTAAAAACCATCGTCAATATATTACTAAAAATAATCATCACTAAAATATTAAAAACCATTCATCAAATTAATAAAACAAAACAAAAGTATTGATCAAGAAAACTTCTTATCATAAGCATATCTAGGGGCGTTCAAAATTATCCCGAACCAAAAATGACAAGTTCGGTCAGTTCTTTATATATGTTCGGTTCGGTTCAGTTCGAGAAAATGAGAGAATTGAAGTTTTGGTTCAGTTGAAAATTTTAATAGTTTTCGAATCGAACCAAATCGAAACATTAAATTTATATTATTTTTTATTTTTATGTATAATTTCATACGAAACCGAACTGAAACAAAACTTCGATTTTATATTATTCTTTCAATAATATCATTTAAAAATTATTTTTAATTAATAATATTGAACCGAAGAGCTGAATCAAATTCTTTTGACATGAACGGTTTGGTTAGGTTTGGTTTTATTGCTAAACTGAAGTTTCAGTTTGGTTCAATTTTTCTAAAAATTGACCGAACCGAACCATGAATACCCTTAAACATATCAACCACAAAAATATAATCTCTACTTTTTGTTTCTTTGATTGACTGCTAGTTGACGCCACTGGGTTTTTACATCTCTTTCAATTTTGTCCGACATATGACACCTTCCACATTATACCTTGTTAAATTCACCTACCGATGGGATCGTTTGCTTCTTTGGTCTACCGGCCAAACATCTTGTTTTAGGGGGTAGTATATGATGAATTTGAATGTCTTCCAGAACATTTCATTGACTATTATTACCAAGAGGAAGAACCAATTCCTCATACAAGTATGGATTCAAGTGCATATTCGCCATTACAATTAAAGCATGTGCATAAGGTATTGTGTCAATATCTCATCTTCGACATGTACATGACTAATTGGGTATGTGTACAATGAATAGTAAATCACCATCAATAGTTGAAATTATATCCATAAAGTAGGGTGTAATAACTATTTATGAGTATTTAGTTATTTCTCAGACATTTTGTATTATTGAATTTAATGAATGAATAAAAGTTTTTCTATTAATTAAAGTGTGTTTATAATTTATTCAAATCCTAAAACTATTGTCAACGTAAGAAAAGTAAGGACAGAGGGGTCTTCCAGACAAACTCTTCTGAAATAATTCAGAATATTATTCGCAGTCTTAGGAATGACTGAGCAATCAAGTCTGATTATGACTGTTAGATTGAACGAAAGGATACCGGTCTCGGGGCATGAGGGTGGAGACTCTAATGGTTGGCCTAGACATGTTATGGAACATGTTGAATAGACCAGTAATAAATTAGTTTGGAGTAAAGTCATTTATCTAGCTCTAAATCTAATTATTACACCTTAAGGGTATTTTCATATTTACCTTAATCTTGAGGTGAATACGAAACTTGATCTAGTTAATTACTATTTTTGATACACCAACGGAGTGAGTCGAATTGTCAAGGCTGTTAGGAGTCGTGATTCAACTATGTTGGGTATGCGTGATTCACAGATATGAAAATTTATGGTTAGATTGTAATATGCAATAGTGTCACCTTATGCTTTATTGATGGGTGTGTGAATAAATCAACATGGCCAGGTACTCGATGAAATGAATCATTGAATAAGACATGGGGAATTGTACGAGACAATTCACTATTATGTCTTTTTAATTCACAGTCAATAAAAGAGTTTAAAAAATAATAACAAGAATGGTAAAATGATAATTTTATATCCTACTCTTGTTACTGATATTCACGATGAGTGATATGTTAAATATTCTATGGACTGTGAAATAAAAGTGTTTGTTTGCACCAAAATAAAATGTAGCGCGCATGAGTCGAGTATTGATTCAGCATCAAACCTATAGCGGAGTCGTACGATGTCATGATTAAATAGGTCAAGAATTCATGTAGATACATTCGATCTCAGGAGTAGTTCATAAAGACAGAAATGAAAAATAACACCAATTGAACCAAAAATGTGTTTTGGATCAAAGTATATTTTTCGATCCCATATGTGATGGGTGCTGTCACTTAATTAGTGACAACCAAGTAATTGATGTTTAAATTAATTAATTAATTAATTTTTAATTATTGGATAATTAATAAATAAAATAAATTAATTAATTAATTGATGGAGATCAATTTAATTTATCAATTTTAGATTGATGAATTTGAACACAATGTTGATTTTAATAGGGGATGTAATTTTTGGCAATTATAGATTATGGGGGTAAATTTTAGAAATTACACATATGTAGGGTATATATGAAAATTCCAAAATTTTACAGATGGCATTAGGGTTGCATACCAATTATATTTTGATACAAACCCTATCACAACGTGTGATTACACAGAGCTGAGAAAAGAGTTTATCTCCATCATCCCTGCTTGCACCCGAAATACACTAAAGGAAGAGAAAATTTTGATTTTTCATCCTCAGTTATTTTGAGAGCGCACACTCAATTCTTGATAAACATCTAATTGAGATATACTTCTGAATCCTATGAGTGGTTGTCGGTGAAAATATTGATTCGAGTTCTACGAAGAACGAAGAACCCGAGATGGCTAATAGGATTCCACCAAATTAAAATTTCTCTTATACAAGAAAAGTATTAAATTGTTTCTACCTCATTTGAATACATTTTACTTTATATGCATAATCGGATGTATGATTTTAATATTCAATGTGATTAAATTGGTTTATGTAAAAAAAATTTATATTCCGCCCACGAACCATTCGTGGTTCAATGATTTTTCCTCAATTTTTTAAAACATGATCCAACAATTGGTATGAGAGCCTTGAATTTCTTGATTATGGATATTCTATGACTAAACGTATGTATCGTTGGATGTTGCGATATTGGCATATTTTCTATGGTGGATTTAAAATAATTTTGAATTGTTTTATGAATGGATCCCGATCTATAGGCTCTAGGTGTTTTGTTTTTCAATTTTAGAATTGATGTATGCCAAAATTAAGACATGAGATTTTATGTAATTTATTTTCTTGCAAAAGTTGTATTTTTTAAATTCCATGTAATTTGTCGCCGCCTCAGAAAACTGCCACCGCCGTTGTCGTCATTGCCGCCACCACCGTTGTCATTGCTGCCGTGCCGCGCTGCCTTCTGCTGTCCACTTCCATGCTCTGCGTGGTGACTAGGGTTTGTGATTAGGCGATAACAATTAGGTTTTAGAAAATCCTGTGATATTTCACAAAAACCCTAATCACATTTTTTATCTTTTAAATTTTGTATTTTGGTTTTGAAATGGATAAAAGATGATTAAATTGAAAAGATAATTATCAACTTTTATCTTTTTATCTCTTTAATTTTGAATTTAAAAGATAATTATCTATTTTAACTTTTTATCTTTTAGATTTTGAATTCAAAAGGATAATTATCCATTTTATCTTTTGAATTTTGAATTTAAAAGATAATTATCCATTTATCTTTTTATCTTTTAAATTTTAAAGGGATTATTTAATTAGGAAAATAGTTTTCCTTAATTAAGGGTTTTGATAAAAAAAAAATTGAATTTTGAAAATGGGACTACACTGTTGTAAAGAGTTACAAAATTGATGGAACTTCCGAAAGGACAATGAGACAATTACAGATGCCATGAGGACTAGTATTTAAATTAATTATAATTTATTTATTATTCTTTTATGCATTGCAATTAGAAATGAGCCAATAGGGAGGTTAAGTTTGAATGAATGATTTATTATTAATCTCGTATCATCATATAACATGCCATATAGAAATAATGATATGTCAATATTAAAATGTCATGCACCATGTTCATGCACCATGTTCATGCTTTAATTTGTAATGGCTTATAATTTAAAGACAATGTGAATTTTATAAAAGTTATCAGTTTTAAATTAGAATCTAAATTTCATAAAAGTTAATAATTTTTGAAACTTATTTTTTCCAAATTAATAAGGAGTTATAATTTTTTTTAAAACAACGAAAATCCCTTTTTCCAAAAATTATGTGGGAGGGTCGTTTACGTTGAAACGTTCTCAAGGTCCCCTAGCGGTCCTCTCTTCAGTAGGAAAAACTTGAAAATTATCTTTCTTTGAGTCATCGAGTTCCTTAAGAAGTTAAAGCTTGTAAACGAAGTGGTGAGGCAGGACCATTAGACGGACTGTTAGTTCATGACAACCTTTGAAGTCGATGCGTTAATTAAACACTTAGACTAAAGCACATTGGAATCCCTCATAGGGGCTAGTCAATGGGACTAAGGTGACCAAAACCATTGGTGAATGGTTAAGCTAGATGTAGTGACATGTTGAGAAGCGTTAACCAAATGAGAGGAGTCTTGATACGATAAGAAATAGCTTGGACATTGTCCTTAGGTGAGACAAGCTATCGTTGTTGATTGTAACATCATGGAAGAAATAATTTTTATTGGATTTTTTTAAATATTTAAGTATTTGCATCATGCATCATACTTTCCTAAATAATTGAGTATTTATTTACACGACTTTATTTATTCTTTTCAGTAGTCATATCGTTATCCTCACTCTCAACTATCTTAAATGTGAACAAACTTACTGATGAAAATTACGTGGATTGGAAACGTAATCTTGATATCGTGCTGACGGTAGAAAAGCACAAGTTCATGCTCACCACCCACTGTCTCATTGAGCCTATTGTTGAATCGACTCAAGAGAAAAATGATGACGGTAGAAAAGCACAAGTTCATGCTCACCACCCACTGTCTCATTGAGCCTATTGTTGAATCGACTCAAGAGAAAAATGATGCTTATGCTTCTTGGTTGCGTTCTGATGAGATCGCCAGATGATACATCTTGGTTTCTATTAGCAATGTGTTGCAACAATAGCATCAGAACATGGAAACTATCGCTGATATGATGTTGAACATCATCGAAATGTTTAGAGATTAGGGTCGTCAAGCCAAACCGGATGTTGTGCGAAACTTCATGAACTATAGGATGAAACCTGATACTTTTGTTAGAGAACATTGATATTATTCATCACATATCTGAATGAGATGGAGATCATAAGTGCTGAGGTTGATGGTGAGACACAAGTTAATGTGATCCTTGAGACTCTGTCTGACACTTTTGAGAACTTCAAACTTAATTATTCGATAAATAAGTTGATGTACTCACTTCCTGAGCTATTGAAGGAACTGCAAGTTGTTGAGACCCCGTTTCTGAAAGGCAAGAGGAAGACTGGATAGACAAACTTTACTGAAAACAATCATTCCACCTCTGGCGCAAAAAAATTTAAGGAGAGGTCCAAAGAAGGCTAAGAAGCAGAACGCAAAAGCCGTGAAAGGTAAGGGCACTACAAAAGTGGACAAGTCATAAGATAAGTGTCATCATTGTAGAGCCAGACTATCTCACGGAGTTGAGATCTAAATGTTTAGTACTTGTTACTGAGGCATGTTATGTGGCTGATTCTATTTTTTCATGGATTGTAGACTCTGCAGCCACTAACCATAATTGTTGTTCCCGGTAAGGGTTCAGAAAAATCAGAAGGCTTGACAAGGGTGAGTTCAGCTTCCTTTGGAGAAATGGAGCACTAGTAGCGTCCGTATCTATTGGAATCATTAAATTATCATTGATAACAGTTTTATGATTTTACCTGATGTTTATTATATCCTGAGTTTCAGGAAGAACCTTATTTTAGTAGTTAGTTTAATTGAGTAGGGATTCAGTTTAAATTTCATTAATAAAAATATTCGTAATTTTAGAAATGATTGTTTAATTAACACTTCACGTTTGTCAAATAAATTGTTTTTGTAAAATTGATAGTTTTAATGATATGTGACACTGTAGTAAATACTGATTTACAAAGAAATAGTTAAAGGTTCAAGTCTGACTCAACTGATCTAACATATTTATTGCATTTACATCTTGGCCACACTAGCCTAGACTAGATTAAAAGACTTGTAAATGATGGTCCATTGCAAACTTTAAGTGTGGGGTGACTATCTACATGTGAATCCTGTATATGAGGCAAAATGACTAAGAGACCCTTTTCAACGAAGGGTGAAAGAGCCACTCAATGTCTCAAACTCGTACATAGTGATGTATATGGGCCATTAAATATCCAAGTAAAAGGAAGTTATGAATACTTTGTAACATTCACTTACGACTACTCATGTTTTGGACATATTTATCTAATGCACCAAAAGTTTGAAACCTTTGAAAAGTTTAAAGAATACAGCCTATGGTCGAAAAGCAATTTTAGAAATAAATCAAAACGTTACGATCTGATCGTGGAGAAGAGTACTTGCTAGGATAGTTCAAAGACAATATTAAGGAAGAATGTATTCTTTCTCAACTTACAGCACCCGACACTCCACAAAAAAATGGTGTGTTAGAGAGAAGGAATCAAACTCTGATAGATATGGTTAGATTCATGATGCGTTACTCATCCATCCCAAATTATTTCTAGGGATATACATTGGAAACAACAGCTTACATTCTGAACCAAATTTCATCGAAGACGCTACCTGGCACGCCATATGAAAGATAGAATGGACAAAAATCATCCGTTAACTACTTTAGAATATAGAGGTGCCAAGTACATAGTATGAAACATAAGACATGCAAGTTGGTTAGTCGATCAAAATTCTGCATGTTTGTAAGATATTTCAAAGGAATGAAGGGATACATCTTTTACAGTCCAGCCGATGAGAAAACATTCATGATCATGAATGCACGTTCTCTTGAAGAATACTATATAAAGTTTGAAGCCAAGAAGAACTCTTGTGCTAGAAGAATTATTGAGTGGGAGGGCACTGGGTCCCCAATCAGGAGCTGTTATTGATTCAATAATCGAAGAACCACAGGTGGGGTGAGAGCCTATGGAGCCTCAATGTAGTGGAAGGGTTGTGAGACAGCCTAACGGGTACATGTCTTATGGATGCCTTACCAACAGTCTCAAATAAGGATCATGATGAACCTATCTATTATTCACAGGCCACGGCTGGTCCTGAAGTAAACATATGGCAAGAAGCCATGAACGTTGAGATACATTCGATGTACTCAAACGGAGTCTGGAAACTCATAGATCATTCTGAAGGGGTAAATCCTATAGAGTGTAAATGGATCTATAAGAAAAGAGAGGTCGGGGTGGGAATGTTGAGACATTCAAAGCTAGACTAGTAGTCAAGGGCTACACCCAAAAGGAAGGTATAGACTATAAGGATACCTACTCTCCAGTAGCCATGCTTAAATCCGTCTGAATCCTCCTGCCCATTGCTGTTGCCCTCAATTATGAAATCTGGCATATGGACATCAAGACTATTTTCCTAAATGGCAATCTTGTTGTGCGCATTTATATGGCTCAACCAGACGGATTCATTGAGAAAGGCCAAGAGGGCAAGTTTTATAAACTGCTGAAATCCATTTATAGACTTAAGCAAGCTCACGGTCATGAAATATTAGATTCGATGAATTGTTAAGAACTTTGATTTTGAACAGTTAGTGGATGAGCCATATGTGTATAAGCTGATATGAAAAGAGAAAGTGGTTTTTCTAGTCTTGTACGTTGATGATATTTGACTAATTAGGAATAATGTAGAAAAATTATCTAATGTCAAGATTTGGCTTACAAAACAGTGTGATATAAAGGATCTTGGAGAAGTTGCATTTGTCTTAGGTATTTAGATCTTTCGAGATAAGAAGGACGGATAATTAGCACTATCTCGATCATCTTATATTGATAAGGTAATTGGTTACTTTAGTATGCAAGACTCCAAGAAGGGATATCTTCCCTTCATGCATGGAGTCAGCCTCTCCAAGAACCAGTCTCCCAAGACTCCTCAAGAAGAGGAAGACATGAAAGAGATTCCTTATGCCTCGGCCGTAGGAAGTCTCATGTATGAGATATTTTGCAGTAGACCAGACATTTGCTACGCTGTGGGTGTGGTGAGTCGTTTCCAATCTAATCCTAGAATCGAGAATTGGAATGCCGTCAAGTATATCCTTAAGTATCTTAGGAGAACAATGAACTACATGCTTGTGTATTCAGGTACTAAACTGAATATGACAGGGTATACTAATTCTGACTTCCAAGCAGACAAGGATTTTAGGAGGTCCACTTCAGGATTGGTGTTTATCCTAAACGATGGAGCAGTTATATGAAGAAGTATCAAGCAAACCTGCATTGCTGATTCTACCATGAAAGTTGAATATATGGCAGCTTGTGAAGCTGCTAAGGAGGCTGTATAGCTTAGATAGTTCTTGAAGACTCTGAAAGTTGTTTTAAAAGCTGACAAACCCATGTTACGTTATTGCGGTAACAATGCAACTGTGGCAAATTTGAAGGAACCAAGGAGCCACGAAATATCCAAACACATAGCACGTAAGTCTTCGTGAAGATGTTGTAATATCACACATATCGATGGCTAATAACCTGGTAAATCCATTCACAAAGACTTTAAGCAGTAAAGTCTTTGATGGTCATCTGAAGGGCATGGGGATACGAGATTGTATACAACTACTTTAGTTCAAGTGGGAGATTGTTGAAATTATGTCCATAAAGTAGGATGTAATAACTATTTATGAGTATTTAGTTATTTCTCAGACATTTTGTATTACTGAATTTAATGAATGAATAAAAGTTTTTCTATTAATTAAAATGTGTTTATAATTTACTCAAGTCCTGAAACTATTGTTAATGTAAGAAGAGTAAAGACTGATGGGTCTTCCAGAAAATTTTTTCTAAAATAGTTTAGAACGTTATTCGCAGTCTTAGGATTGACTGGGCAATCGAGTCTGACTATGACTGTTAGGTTGAACCAAATGATGCTGGTCTTAGGGCATGAGAGTGGAGACTCTAACGGTCGACCTAGATATGTTATGAAATATGTTGAATAAACCAACAATAAATTGGTTTGGAGTAAAGTTGTTTATCTAGCTCTAAATCTATTTTTTACACCTTAAGAGTATTTTTATAATTACCTTAATCCTGAGTTGAGTATAAAACTTGACCTAGTTATTTATAATCTTGGATACGTGAAAGGAGTGAGTTCGAATTGCCAGACAATACCTCGGCTGTCGAGATCGTTATTCAACTATGTTGGAGTTGCCTGATTCACATATATGAAAATTCATGGTTAGATTATAATATGCAATAATATCACTTTATACTTTATTGATGAGTGTGTGAATAAATCAACTTGGTCAAGTACTTGATAAAATGAATCATTGAATAAGACACGGGAAATTGTACGAAACAATTCACTATTATGTCTTTTTTATTCACAATCAATAAATGAGTTAAGGAAGTAATAACAAGAGGAGTAAAACGGTAATTTTACATCATGTTCTTGTTACTGATATTCACAAATGGTAATATGTTAAATATTCGATGGACTGTGAAATAAAAGTGTTTATTTGCACAAACAAAAAATGTAGTGCGTGTGAATGGAGAGTTGATGCATCAGACCTATAGTGGAGTTATACGATGCCAAGATTAAATATGTTGAGAATTTATGGAGATAAATAAGCTGAGTATTTGAATCCTATAACTTTATTCATATGCGACTATTTAGTCTCAGGAGTAGCTCATAAGGACATGAATGAAAAACAATACCAGTTGGACCAAAAATATATTTTGGACCAAGGTATATTTTCCGAACCCATATCTGATGGGTGTTGTCACTTAATTAGTGACAACAAAATAATTAATGTTCAAATTAATTTATTAGTTATTTTCTAATTATTTAATAATCAGTAAATAAAAAAAATTAATTAATTAATTGATGGAAATCCATTTAATTTTTCAATTTTAGATTGATGAATTTGGATAAAATATTGACTTTAATGGGAGATGCAGTTTTCAAGATTATAAATTATGAGGGTGAATTTCAAAAATTGCAAATATATGGGGTAATATATGAGAATTTCAAAACTTTATATATTTAGGTGATGACATTAGTGTTGCCTCACCAATTGTATTTTTATACAAACTCTATCCCAATGCGTGCTTACACATAGTTGAGAAAAGAGTTTCGTTCCCTCCTCCCTTCTTGCCGCCGGAATACACCAGAGGAAGAGAAAGATTTTATTTTTCTTCCTCAATTTTTTTAGAGCTCACACTGAATTCATGATGAACATCTAGGTGAGATATACTTCTGAATCTTACAACTGGTTGTTGGTGTGAAGACTGATTCGAGTTCTACGAAGTATGAACAACACGAAACGACTAATAGGATTCCACCAAATCAGAATTTCTCCGATACAATAAATGTATAAAATTACTTCTGCCTCTTTTGAATACGTTTAACTTTATATGCATAATCAGATATATGGTTTTAATACTTATTGTGATTAAATTGGTTGATGTACATTTTTTTTATATTCTACCCATGAGCCGTACGTGGTTTAATGAGTTTTCCCCAATTTTTTTAAAAACCTGATCCAACATCAATCACCTAAAATTCATGCGTTTCAACAACAATACCCTGTAATAAAAAATGTGTTATATGATTATTAGCTACTAATAAATTTAATAAATATATCAATTCAGTATACAACATAAAAATACTTGCAATCATTGATCGGAAAAGACCCATTTGCTTACGTAGACGTTTTTCTACCCCTTGAGTTATTGTCGTAATCATGCAACTAGATGCTACTCTATGCTCATGAAACCACATTTGTTTCAATTTTCTTAGAAATTCAATAAAAAAGTAACTGGTAAACCATATACATCTTTCGATACATTATTAAGGCTCTCTGATATACTTATGGTCATGAAATTATATCGATGTCTAATAAAGTGAGAACGAGCCCATTTCTCATACCCGAAACCCTTATGATAAGAACGAATCGAAGGATAAATATATTCCAATGCCGCATGTTGATTTCAAAGTCTTCAACTGTATATAATTTCACACATCGATAAAAAATGGGGCCCACACCTGAGTTTTTTATATTTAGACTTGACATTAAGTAATAGATGCTGCATATACAGATTATGAACAACATTCGAGAACTATTTATAAACCGCATTCGGGATAGTGTTGTGTCTATCAGATATAATAACTACATTTTCCCTATCACCAACTACTTCCTTCAATTTTTCACAGAACCATCCCCGAGATAAATCATATTTTGAATCTACAACAATAAATTCCAAAGGAAAAACTTGATTATTACCACCCAACAAAGACGTTGTTAACAACATACCGAGATATTTATTCTTTAAAAATGTTCAATCTACCGAAATCACTGGTCTACAATATTACCAACCTTTCAATGCAGCCCCCAAACACATGAAAAGGTGTTTGAACGTGCCATTCCCATCATTCTAAATTATTTTCACGGTACCTACATAAGAAATCATCAGATTGATAATTAACATAAAAACAAATACAATCAAATTTATTGATTTCATAGTCAATCATTGAAATACTGAAAAATGATATACCTGGGATTTTTCTTTCAGTACATAACAATATGATGGTAATCTTGCATATGACTCTTCCAGAGTCCCTCGAAGCAAATCCGATGCATTTTTTTTAGCTTTCCATGCCTTATAATAACTAATAGTAACCTTACGCTGCAAACACATATGATCAATAATGTCTTTGAGAGCTGTCTGATCTCGTACATCATTCCTATATCTACCTTTAATTCATTGACTAATTATATCAGATGTTACTTGATGATGATCACTTTGAATTATATCTAATGAATAACTGTGTTATTTAATATATTCACGTACCAACCAAAGCTCATCACATTTGTATATAGATGCCCGAACAAACCACTTACAATGATCATTAACACAACATACATTTACTCTTTCTTGGTTTGATCTTTCAATCCTAAATTCAAAATTCCCTTTCAATGTAATCATGTGAAACTCGTTTTTTAACTCATATTTATTTCTAACTAATGATTTATTTTTAATGTCAAAAATACTAAAATATTTTCTTAATCAACCATAGCAATAAAAATGACATCATCTTGAGCATCCTCGCAATCGATTGATGCCGATTGACTATCTTCGTCAAACACATAATTTTATAATTCAAAGCATTGAAAACTAATTTACCCATCATCTATATTATAAAATTATAATTAAAGGCTATACAATAATATCTCGAAAACTGTCTAAGCTTCTTCTATACTTTATTTGTGCAACCCTCAGTAGCAATATCACACTAATGGAAGTATCACGTTAATGGTAAATCAAAACTTGTCCAAATGATGCTAAATTTCCTTCAAACAACGCTGAAAATCCAGATGGCAATATCACGTTATGAAAAAGATAATTTCTATAATCAAAATTCCTTAAAAAAAGGGAACCAAAACAAATAATTATTAATAATTTAAATTAAATTAAAAAGAATATATATTAATGATAGTATAACCCAAAATTCTCTAAAATACTGATATCTCATTAAGTGAAATGATCCCATAAAATCATATGGTTAAATCTGTCAATGAAGGATAAAATCATCACTCAAAAAATCATCAATAACCGGTTGATGACGTGACGTTCAAAATCTATTATTTACCTAAAATTTTGAAAAACACGCTCTCTTAACTCAACTTTCAAACTTGTCAATTTGGTGCAGTTACTAATCAAAATACTTAGATTTCTTAATATAAGCAATGAGATAGTTTTAATTAAATTATGAAACACACACACATTCTAATTCTATGTTATTCTCTAAATTTGGGTTCTAATCCGTAGAGTCTCCTATGTTGGTAGATGGACTCTCTTTGATCACTAAGTTTTGACGTTTGAATGAGACATGATAAATTCCTATAAAAACAAATACGAAGACATTAATCGTTGTTCAAAAAATCAATATGTGAAACTACATATAAACTTCAAATAAAGAAATAAACTTGACTTAAAATGACATAATCAAATTGGGTCATCATCACTCATGTTGTCATCGCTAAATTTATTTTCTCATACTCAAAACCTAACTTATTAATGAGTTTTTTCGCTTCTTAGATGTCTCTAGAATCTGAACACCTTCGGGATAAAATTCACGCAATAAATCCAGAAGCACAGCTAAAGATTTATCACACCATCCATAGAGGCAGTTAATATGACATAAATGCACTATAAATGACAACTTTGAATATTTTTGACATCTAGGATATAATGATTGGTTACTATCTCTAACCGAATAATAAAAATCTCAAGCTTCCGAGTCAAGTTCAACATCCTTGGCTTGTTCATAATTATACCCACAACCTGGTTGTTCATATTCATCTTCAACTACATTTGTTTCTTGTGATAGAATAGAGTTCATATTTCCTACATTACCTATTTCCAAAAGCACCATGCAATAATTCATGCATATAGTTGGAACCTTCTAATGCATTGATATTATTGGATTTTCACACCGTTCTTCATTTATTTGAACTTGAGGAATAATACCTAAAAAATAGTTTCTCCATGAAACGCCCAACGAGTATAACCTTTAGCAAATCTATTACGAACCTAGTGGTCATAGACAACATAGTTACTAATCCACATATCATTTTCATATTTTTGACACGAACAATGCATGTTTCCATTGTCAGATGTCCTCTCCAAAGAAAATTTAAGAAACTCAATTGCCCCATTCATATATGCTTGACTATCTTGATTTTTAAACCCAACTCTTGTCCATTGTAATAAGATTTCTAGACATATTCATATATAACAATAAACTTATCATATTTCTTAATCATAATATCCAAGTAAATCACAATCAATTAATATCAAGAAAAAAATTCACCCAAATCCTAAACTCACTAAAAATTCTCCAAAAGAAAAAAAATAAAAGTTGTAAACTTATTAAAATCTATACAAATTTCATCATCGTCCACCATCATTTTTCTTCTAAATTCAATTAGTGCCACTAATCAAATCTAAATCAATAAAATAATAGCCAAATGACATCTAATCTCAAAAGTATGCAAAAAATAGGAAATCTATAATCTTTAAACAAAAAAATCACATTTAGCCGATGATTATATATAAAAAATGGTTCACAATCATGAATAAAACCCTAGAACAAAACATTAAAAACCTATATAAAAATAAAAATCAAACTCACAATGATTGAAAAATTAAAAAAAAGCTTACCTCTAGGGTTTCAATGGAGAGCAAAAAAGAGAAATCCACGGCTAGAAAGAGGTACCAGAGATGAGAGGACCGGCGGAGAGAGTGGGAGCAAACCAACAGAGAGAGAGAGGTAGAGAGAGAGGGGGGAGGTGAGGGAGAGGAGAGCTTGAGAGGGGAGGTGTGGGTCTTCTTCTAATGGCATACCTCACATGGGTTAGGGGTGAAATAACCCCTAACCAGAACGGCATCGTTTTGCCTTATGTATTGAAGAAAAATGCCAGTATTCTGGTAGTGTAAGATGATGTAACTCTGAGCTCACAAGAAACTTTCCCCTTGTAAGCCGCTTGACTTTCTATAAATTATAAAAGAAAGGTGAGTTTGGGTCCAATCCACGTATGAATGCCAAACTCATCATGCCAAACTCGTCATGTGGTCATCACAGTTCTTGACTTTGGCCATTTCATCTTTGAAGCGTTGTATATAGTCCTAGAGCAATTCTCCTTTCTTGATGAAGATGGTGAGAAAGTATTCTGAATTTTCCATGACCGACCAATACGTAGCGTAATGACCTAAAAACAAAAGACATCATAGCAAAATTATTAATTGAACATGAAGGGAGGAAATGATACCATTTTTGAGCATTGTCGTCTAAATTGGTTGGGTAACATCCTGCACATCAGTTCGTCTACATGTCTATGGTAGTCCTTAAGCTGCTTGGTGTTGGTCAATCATTAATATGGTTCAACGGTGCAATTAGGGATATTGCCACTTCCAGTTTGAACCGTACAACCATGTGATGGATTTGGCTGTTGTAGATGCAACTTGTTGTAGAGAGCATTGATCCACAAGATGAGACCGGTACCGTTAATGTTTCACCAAACATTGAAACACCCCTCTCTTGATGGAGTAAAAGGAGAAACCAAGAGGCAGCTTGTTGTTGCGCTGTCATGGCATAACTCAATAAAGAGAACATGAATAAGAAAGAAGGTAAGCAGAAAATGGAAGTGCAATAATAGGAATTAGTTGATGACACTGCCGTCCAAAGCAACAGGGGTACAAAATTGTGCTTCTTAAATGACAACGGAAAAACAACCATGATCCGGGCGGAACTCAGTTGAGTCAAAAGAACGAGTTAACATAATTCTTAGGGAGGAACAAAGACGTATTCGCATCAGCTGCTCTCGAAATGCAGGTACCGATGAAAGTTTTATTTATCATAAATTAAATGTGAATCCTGCTATAAAACCTGTGAAGCAAAAGAAGAGAAATATACACAATTTAATTTGGATATAAATTAGAGATTTTTGTAGAATTGAAAGAAGTACATCAATTGTGTCATCAACAGTTAAATTATATTCAGAAAGACATCCCAGTAAAATGGATGCTGCAGCCCCCCAATATTTATGAAAAATAATATTTTTTTATGAATAGTTCTACACGGACCAAACAATTGATTAAGTTTTAGGTGATCAACTGACGTGTTAATCATTTATATGTTGTTATTTAAAAATATTTTAATGAGTGTGAAAACATTAATCTATGAATGATTGACACATCACTTAATCAATTAAATCTTGATTAATTATTTAATCAATATAGAATTACTCTTTTATTACCTTAGTCCAAATCTTAAGTAAAACAGCAAAAAATATCATATGCAAACAGCAATACATCCAAGTTGACATAAAACAACTATATAAAATAAATATTAAGATGTCAGTTTATTTCTGAAGCTCGTTCGGTAATAAGACATATTAGTCTTAAAATTTGGTAAACCTAATATTAGTATATAGGTTTGTATAATCTATACCACTGAGCTAATAATTATTATTGAGTTTTTTGGTGCAATAAAGATGACTTTCAGTCCAAATCAGGTTAGTTATTAGTGGTGTTCACGGTTTGGTTTGATCGATTTTTTGATGAAAAATCGAATCGAACCATTTATATCAAAAAAACTGAAACGAACCGAATCGTGAGTTTCAGTTCGATTCGATTTTAGTTCTTTGGTTTGATATTATTAATTAAAAATAATTTTTAAATGATATTATTGAAAAAAATTATATAAAATCAAAGTTTATTTCGATTCGGTTAGGTTCAGTTCAGTTTGATATGAAAAAATAAATAATAGGAATTTAAATGTTTTCGATTCGGTTCGAAAACCACCAAAATTTGAACCGAATCAGAAGTTCTGTTCTCTCATTTTATCGAACCGAACCAAATCGAACATATATAAAAAATTAACTGAATCAATCATTTTTGATTCAATTTAATTCAATTGGATCAATTCGGTTAAATAATTTTCACCCCATTAGCTATCTTGAAAGTTAGTAGGGTAGGGTAACACTTTACTAAATGGAAGTATTTCTCTCTCTAACTTTATCTTTCCTTTTATCGCACATGCCAATATTCCAATAGAAAATCTCAAGTTTCTTTTTATTTAAAAAACTAAAAATCTCAAGTAGTAAAAAGATATGTGTGCAGATTTTAATCCACTTAAAAAAATGACTAGAATTTAGAGACATTGTACACTTCGAAGTCGTTCCCACCATTATTAACACATTCAAGCAATTAAATTCACTCAACATTGTCCGATAGTTATTTTTATGAATGTCATTTTTATGAATGTTATTTTTATGGATGTCATTTTTAATAATTATTTCATAATTATTTTTGCATTTTTTTTGCAAACTAACTAATTAATTTGCAAATTTGCATAATTCTCACAAACAACGGAGGAACAAAAAAGTGTTAAATTTAGGGGTTTATACCATTCTAGAAACTTATTTTGCAAAATAGTAAAAAAAATTATATTTAGCATTTTGGCCAATAGAGAAGAAAGTCAACAAAAATTTATAATATTTTACGATTATAACCTTAGATATATAGAATATTAAAATATTTTTATCTAATTATTGAAATTAGATATAATTAATGAAAATAATATTCTCACCAATTAAAGAAAAAAAATCGTAACCAAATAGATAATTAATAAATTTTAAAAAATGTTAGATAAGAGAGATAGATATAATTAGTGAAAATAATTATATAATTATTTTATAGATAATATTATCATGACTTAAAGAAAAAATTTGTAACTGAATAGGTAATTAACAAGATCTTAGTTTATTTCTATAGAGTCAGTAAGCTTACATATTTTTTAATATTAATCTATATTTTTTTATTATACAATCAACATGTATTAATCGATATTACTAAATATTATTACTAACAATCATTTTATCACTTTTAATGTAATTTATGTAAATAACTATTATCAGAGTAATGATTAATGTTTTGATGATTTACTACAATAATTATGATATATTTTTGTAAGAAGTTGTAACAATATTTACAGTAAATAATTATTGCACTCCACATTAGTATATATATTTTCATATATAAACAAAAGTGTAAACATATTGTTAAAAATAATTTGTAAAATATTTACTCTAAATTATATTTATTTATTTGATTAACATGCAAATATTCGCCTAAATATCACTACTAATTCCCTAAACACAAAAAAATGCTCTATCTTAAAAAGAAATATGAATTTAGTGTAAAACTTATAGAGTTTAAAACAAAAAATATAACTATATTAAAAATATCTAATTATTCTGAATTTATATTTATTTACTTTATTAATAAATATATATTTTTCTACAAGTCACAACTAATTTTTCTAAAAACAAGGATCGCTAAATTTTTAACTTTTACCAAAGGAAATCACGTTTTGCTCAACTTTTAATCTTAAAAAAACACATAAAAACATTAACACGTTTTTCTCAATTATATTTTTGTTTAATTAATAATTATATAACAAAAAGATAATTGTATTATTATCTAACAAAAATATAATTATTGTTAATTGAATTTTTATTTAATTAATAAACAAGGATATACTTATATAAACGAAGAAGATAATTATGTTTACACCTATTTTATATTTAATTAGGAAATGGTATATTAGATATATAAAATTATGGTCAACATGACTATTTACTTAATTAAGTATAAAAATGATATATTTTCCGTTAAATTTACGTTTCACGGAAAACCCAACCTGAGCCCAGCCCAATTACATGGTTGAATTGAAAGGAAGAGAAGGAGATCCAGCTGAACAAGAATGAAGCACTTCTGTACCTCCGCCCAAGCTTTGCCAAATGGGCGGTAATGCCTACAGCTTTGAGAATATTCAATGAAGCGCGAAACAGCAAGACTGGTGGCAGATGGGTTTTACAGAGAAGCCCTTTCTTTGTACGCAATGCACCACTCTGCTTCACTAGGTCCTCACAAATTCACCTTCCCTCCTCTTTTCAAAGCCTGTGCCAAGCTCAACTTATCTCTACAAGGTCAGATGATACACGGCCAATTAATCAAAACAGGATTTCAGGCCGATGTTTATGCAGCCACAGCGCTAACAGATATGTACATGAAGCTTCATTGTATCGATGACGCTCTCTACTCGTTCGGTGAAATGCCCGAAAGGAACTCCGCGTCTTTGAATGCGATGATCTCCGGGTTCTCACAAAATCGTCGTAGTACAGAGGCGTTTTGGACGTTCAAGAAGGTCAGTTTTGATAAGTTGGAGCCTAATTCAGTTACTGTAGCTAGCTTGTTGTCAGCCTGTGAAATTGTCGCTAGTGGAATGGAATTACATTGCTGGGCAACTAAGTTGGGGTTCGAAACGGATGTTTATGTGTCAACCGCGCTTTTGACTATGTATATTTACTGCGGAAAATTAGTTTTAGCTGCAAAGGTCTTTGAGGAGATGTCTAATAAGAATGTTGTGACTTATAATGCTTTTATTTCTGGACTTCTGTTGAACGCCATGCCTCTTGTCGTCCTAAAAGTGTTTAACAAGTTGAGAGAAAGGTCAGATTTAAAACCAAATTTGGTTACACTTGCTTCTGTTCTTTCTGCTTGCTCTGGTCTTTTGTATCTTCAATTCGGTAGCCAAGTCCACGGGTTTACCACAAAAATTGGAATAGATGATGCTATGGTAGGAACAGCATTAGTTGACATGTATTCCAAATGCGGTGCTTGGCAGTGCGCATACAAAGTTTTCAAAGAGCTTAGCCGAATTCGGAACTTGTTTACATGGAATGCCATTATTGATGGAATGATGTTAAATGATCAGTGTGAATTTGCCATTGGGCTGTTTGGTTTGTTAGAATCTGAAGGACTTGAGCCTGATTCAGTGACTTGGAATTCAATGATCAGTGGATTTTCAAAAGAAGGGAGAGCTTTCGAAGCTTTCAACTACTTTAACAGAATGCAATCAACTGGTCTACTCCCAAACTTGAAATGCCTCACTAGTCTTTTACCAGCTTGTTCAGATTTATCCACCTTGCGGTGTGGTAAAGAGATTCACAGTGTGGCTATTAAGATAGTTACCAGTATCGATGAGTTCTTAGCCACTGCACTTATTGATATGTACATGAAATGCGGGCATCCTTCTTGGGCAAGAAAAGTATTTGATCAGTTTGATGCAAAACCTGATGACCCTGCATTCTGGAATGCAATGATCTCGGGTTATGGAAGAAATGGGGAAAATGAATCTGCATTTGAAATCTTTCACCAGATGTTGGCAGAGAAAGTAAAACCAAATCTGGGAACTTTTACTAGTGTTCTATCTGTATGCAGCCACACTGGCCTGGTTGACAGAGGGTTGCAAGTTTTTAGGATGATGAATGGCGAATTTGGCTTGCAGCCAAACTCTGATCATTATGGCTGCATGGTTGACCTTTTAAGTAGATGTGGTCTATTGGATAAAGCTCGAGAATTGATACAAGAATTACCGAATCCTTCTACTTCCATTTTTGCCTCATTGCTTGGCGCCTGTAGATGTTATTTAGATTCAGAACTCGGAGAAGAAATGGCGTTGAGAATTTTAGAATTGGAGCCGGAAAACCCAACTCCTCTTGTAATCCTGTCCAACATATACGCTGCATTGGGGAGGTGGAGGGATGTTGAAAGAATCAGAGAAATCATGGATGATCAAAATTTGAGAAAGCAACCTGGGTCTAGTACAATAGAAATGATGTATAATAGATGAACATATAATTTTCATTATTCTTGGTCTTAAACCAGATTTTGTTACTTCCTACATCACATCTCTCTCTCATTGGCTTCAAAAGGCTGGGAGTCTTACTGATTCAACATTTCTTTGACAGCAAACCCAAAATTATCCTCAATATAGTTGGGTGGTTCATGAATGAAGCAAGAAATCACATCCCTCAGTGTAATAACCCCAACAACTTCATCTTCCTCATCAACTACCACATATATCCTGTGGACTGAGTTGGAAGCTAGACTGTGGATTACAGATCCAAGAGTTGAATCAAGTTTGCATGTAATTGGTGGGATAATTTTTCCAGTCTCTTGGCTTGTCGAGACGATCGTGTTCATGAAATCCATCACGGTGAGCTTCCTGAAACAAAAATAGCAAACGATAAACCGCCATTGGAGCGTATTGGTTATTTACTTGAACAAAATAGGAGCTTCTTGTTGAATGAAGCTGGCAAGAATATCGAACAATTTTCATTCCTTACCTGAAATTGGAGAAGAGTACAGGTTTGAGCAGCAAATATCTTATGTCTCTTATGCTAACATTCCCCAATATCTTTCTCTTTGGCCCCTCCACAACAGGAAGACCTCCAATTTGATTATCTCTCATTCGCTTGAATGCTTCCAGTACCAGCTCATTGCTTTGGATGCTAATTAGCTGGATGAAGAATACAAGAATTATCGTAATTATAAACTATCAAAATTTGATCAGTTTTAAATATCTGTCCTTGACCATGGAAAACCTGCCTCATCATAGGACATGAAAGGAAGTCCCAGATCAGAAATAGATTGAGAAGAAATACAGTCGAACCAATCTCTTCCTCTGCACCCCTCAAGACCTTGAACAACTGCAGATTGAGTTATGTAGTTCTTGATATCCGGCTTGCCTGGTTCAATTACAGGTACATTCCGTAGCCTATATTTCGAGAGTAGCAATAAGACACTCAACATTGAACTATCAGTTGTTACTGGAAGAAACGGAGCCCAACGGTAGGATTTTAATATGGACCTTGCCTGTAACAAAAGAAGTAACGTAAGAATACCGGAAAATCTTACCGGAAAAGAACCCGGTTAATTTTCCATTCCCGGCTGTTAACCTCAATCCTTAAGTCTATGTTTGGATGTTGATTAGTAGGGAAATGAAAGGAAAATGTGAAGGATTTCATTTCCATTGTTTGGAGTCTTTTGAATATTTTGAGGAAAATAGTTATATGAGTGAATTTACTACACTAATCCTTTCCTTTTTCCTCTAATACACTTACTTTTCCTCTCGTTTTTTCTTTCCCTCCCATTTTCCAAGATCCAAACATAGCCTAAAAGTTTGAAAAGAGAAAAGCAATTGAATTAAAATTGCTTGTTAAGCTTACTGTGGTGGACTTGAATGGTTCTTCTTGCAGTATAACTTTGTAGAAATCTTCTCCCAAGTTATCAGCAGCAGTGGGAGCATCTTTTCCCATTCCTTTATCAGCAGCTATACCAACAGCCACGGCAGCTCCAACAGCAGCTGCAGTGACTCCAACAACTGCAGCAGGACCGGTCACACCCAAAGCTACTGCCCCAAGCGCACCAACAGCTCCTGTACCAACACCAGCAGCCGTGGCTGATCCAGCGGACAGAGCAACCGCAGCAAGTTCTGCACTCTCCAACACCCACAAAATGATGGCAGAGTAGTCTATGATTCCCAGGTACCTGTCTCTCCAATCCAAACTAGTTCGTGCATCTGGATCTCTTACAGGAGCTGATAAAATGTTGCATCCGGATAAAATCTTAACCGCATCAGCAACAGATGTGTCGGCCAGAATTTCAATCACTGCACAAACAGTAATGTTACATTACTGTGTAAATAAAGGTAGCCTTACATTACAGGAGATTGAGGTCATCTCATGTTCAGCAAAACAGGAGAGTCGTCCTGTTGCAACTAGACCTTCGAGCTCAAAACCCACAGTCCAGATCAATTAACAGAAAATTGAAAAGCAAAAATGTAAAAATTCATACCCAATTTTCTTGGCTTTCATGCCAACTCGTTTTGGGTAGCTAAGATCTGAGTTTTACAACCCAGGTCTATAAGAACATATACCTCCATTTCCCATTACAGGGGATTGAGATCCTCTCCCCGTTCTTTTGGACATGAGGGGTATGCTTTTATTTATAAAACATATTTTTTATTTATAAATACTAAAAAAATGTGCCTAGCCGGTAATCCATATCAACTGAAAAGGACCTTTCCTGTTCAATGAAACGTGATAGTGTTTTATCCATCTAAAGATATATGATTTAACTCCATATATCTTATACCTTTGCCTCCTGGAACTCCTGGAAAAGATGAAACTGGAATCCTGGCAAATGCATCCGTCAAAGTCTGCTGCAGAGATTGTGGTAATTTCTTCCTTGACTGGATCTTTTCGAAGTATGCTTCACAGTCTGAAAGCTTTTTCAAACTCTCCTTCATGTTCACTTCCTGTGCCATACGTATATTAGAGGCATACTAAAATCATCTCATGTTTTCATACAAATTCATCGCAGTAATCTAACCGAATTCCCTTTCTTTAATTTTCATATTGCTGCTTGTTATTTATATCACACCATCAATTGGGAACGTATAGAAAATGCTAAAGGGTAAAGAAAAATGAAGACTTAAAGAGCTCTTTGTTTTTCTAATTATTATGTCAATTTGTGATTTTTTTTCATTTAAAGAAATAAGAGCTCAAGTTTTTAAAGCTAAAACACTCACCAAATAAAGACCAAACATAGTTAATTACGTATGAAATTCTTATTGACATACCGCAGAATTGGAGTTTCCAGTTGAATCAGAAATTGGATGAGGTTTTCCTTTTCGCAGATAACGGAGAATCCTCTGAAGAGACAGTTCTATCATCTTTTGGTTTGTCTCATGGATCTTAACTTTGCCGCCACGTGGAATTTTAGGGCACGTGTCTCCTATTTGGGTGCCACTTACGGTTTCATCATTGAAATGGTAGAAAAAAAAGTGAAAAAGCAAAATTATACGTTTGACCCCATGCCTGAAAGTGATGGTACGTATGGCATTTCTTTGTTTGATTCAAATTTTTTGGAGTGGTCGATGTTACTAGAATGTAAAAATACCTCATTCAATAGTATTGGAATGTAAAGATACTCTCTATTGAGGATATCTTGATATTTCTCTGAATCGAGGGGTATCCTGATTCTAGGCATGCCTAGTATCTCTTGTCTATTTCTTCTAAATTTTCTCAAACTATTCTCCAACGGTCTCTTATCTCATCTCTTCTTTTATCTCAGCAGACCATCATATAGGGTCTGTTTGAAACCCCTAGATTACGTGGATTTCAAATCTATTATGATTTGAAATGATTTCTTTTGTTTGACAACTTAAAAAATTGGCTGATTTCAAATCTAAATGGATTTGAAATCCTGAGTTTATCCAAAATATTTTTCCTGTTGAAAACGAGTAGATTGGCAGGGATTCTGGTGGGTTTTAACAACAAATACAGTGAGCCGTTTTTACCCCAACAAAGTAGCTTCGATTTTATCGATAAAATCGTTGCTGCTCCTCTTTCATCCACTCCAGGTTTCCAGCTTTTCATGTCTACAAGTTCTCTATCTCTCTATTTCTCTCTCTCTTTTGTTTCCTCCTTTCTCTTCATTTTTTGTGATAATATGTTCTTCTCTCTCTGTTTATTCTAGAGTCATCCTTCATGATTCCTTCCCTGAGTCTGTTAGTCCTCTTTCACGATTCCTTCCCTGAGTCCGTCAGTCCTCCTTCGTGATTCCTTCCCTGAGTCTGCTAGTCCTCCTTCGCGATTCACTCCCTTTTGTCTGCTCTAGTTTCGTTCTTCTTCTGCATTTAGAGGATTGTGTTTATGTAGTCTCTTATTTCTCTATGCTTTAGATATATTGTTATGTTCGTTTAAATTTGTTGTTATCTTAGTCTTTGGCTGCTATGATATGTTTGTTTAGATTTTTTGTTATCTTAGTCTTTGACTGCTATGATATCGATATTAAATAATTCTAATTTCTCGGATGAACAAAAATTCAAACCCCCTCCATTTTCAAACCATTTCTAGAGATATTTTCTCTCATAATGGATCTACAATTGAAGACAAATTGGATATTACTGGAATGATGAGCTGAAACCTGAACTTTACTCAAAATTGACTTAAGAAGTTCATTGGTTATGACTGTAGCTACTCAAGTCAGTTTGAGCAAGCTTAAATTTTGTAAATTTCTTTACATGAAATACAATTTTTGTTTCTTCAAAGAAATTGAAGATGAAATCAGCGGGTTGTTGGCCTGTTTATATTAGTAGACAAGGTTAGAGATATGACTTTCATGTTAATACACAAACTTTTTGTAGTTTTATTTTTTTTTATTTTTTTTTTAAGAATTTGTAAGTATTTTGATTAGAGGATATTTGCACCTAAATGATGGTCCTGAAGACTACTCTCTCGCACCCAAATTGAAGAAGATATTTCTTTTTTCTTCAAAGATATTTGTCTTTTTGATTAATCAATTACGATGGTCTTGGGTAGTTGCACCTGAATGAAAGTTTAAAAAAATTGGAGATGACACAATTAATTTAACTCTAATCTAGTTCTCTAATCTCGTTGTCATAAAAACAATTCAGTGACAGTCACGCATATCCTATAATCAAAATGCACTCGTCGTAGTATAGACAAGTCTAATTAGAGCTTAAAATTTATTTTGGGCATTTGTCATTTACTTTACCAAGAATTAGTGTAATATACATACACACACATCATTTATATTCTAATATTTATTTACACATGAAGGGATCATGAGACATTGAGAATAAACTAAAAGATTGGTGATTGTAGTCATATTAGCTTCCATGGGATATTTAATTGCATTACTCGAGCTTTATCAAGCCTCAACTTATATTAGAAAGTCTCCTTCAGAACCTAGGTTAGAAAGAGAAGTAGTTCGGTACCAATTGTTGCAGTTTATTGAGTCTAATGATGAGGGGTGTCGCTCAATATTACCCATGGGTCCAACTGCTTTCAAAGGCTTGTTACTATTCTTAAACAATCTATATATCTGAAGGATAGTCAATACGATTGTGTGGAAGAGCAAGTTGCAAAATTTCACCACATTTTGTCTCATAATGTGAGGAATCGTACAATTAGATTTCTCTTCCATCGATCTAGTGAAACCGTGAGCCGTCATTTTCACCAAATACTAAAATCAACCATATCACTTGAAGATCAATTCTTAATTCAGCCAACCGGTTCTTCAGTTCCCTTAAAAGTACAAAACAATAGAAAATTTAACCCTTACTTTCAGGTAAAACTAAACATTTAATTTTTCTATACATATTACCATAGATTGCATTCTTAGGATTGTATTGGAGCAATTGATGGAACATATATACGTGCGAAAGTTTCAAAAGAAGATGTATCAAAGTTTAGAGGGAGAAAAGAACACCCCACTCAAAATGTGCTAGCAGCAAGCACATTTGATTTAAGATTTACTTATGTATTACCTGGTTGGGAAGGATCTGCTTCAGACTCTCGAATATTAGAAGATGCAAAAAACAAGAGAAGATAGGTTAAAAGTTCCTGAATGTAGTAATTACTTATTGTTAGCTTAAACAAGTTTATCTCTGTATAACTATTAACAAAGTGCACTTAAAATTTTATAGAAAAATATTATCTAGTTGATTCGGGGTTTTGTTGAGATTCGAATTCATCGCTCCATATCGAGGGACTCGATATAATCTTAAAGAATATTTTACTCATGCACCACAATCCCCAAAGGAACTGTTTAATCACTGACATGTGCGTAACGCTATTAAAAGAACTTTTGGGTATTAAAAAACGATTTCTCATCATTGGCATTGGAACTGAACATCAATATAGTTTTGATACACAAACAGAAATTGTGTTAGCCTGTTGCATGTTGCATAATTTTTAATGGATGTTGATCCAGATGAGAGACTAATTCCAGAAGTTGATTGTCAAGTTATTAATAGTGAAATAGATGTGGATCAAGTACTATCTTTGAGCTTAAAAAGATGGGAGACATGGACAACAAATTCGAGAGCCATAGCAACTTGAATGTGGCAAGATTACACTAATGAACATTAATTTGTATATTCATTATGTCTTTTCTTATCTACCTAATTTCTTTCATCTCTGTATAGTGTGAAACAATTCAATTATTTATATATTTAATAATTTATTGCTTGTGTTGGAAGTGTTCCGTCATAGTAGTTGTTTCAGCTGGAATAATATCACGGAAACGATTGAGACAAAACCAGTTGTATGGGATATCCTAATACAAGTACATGCTCTTCAAATTTGATATTTATTTTTTTGATTCAGAGTGAACGATACCGTTATTATATGAGTATAAATATTTAACTTAATCTATTGACTTGTAGTCTTATCCAAAAGCACAGTAAGTTCATGGAAAACCAGTTTATAACTATGAAATTTTGAAAGAAATTTATGTCCAAGACAGAGCAACTGGATCAGCTGTAGAAAGTGCAAGAGAAAATATACGTCGTTGGGCACAACAAGATTGAATGAGTATCAATGATATTGATGAATGTGTAGCACGAAATGAGATACATATTGAAAGTTTTGATGAACTTGAAGATAATAATGTCTAACATCAAAACATGTCATCTGCATCTGCTTCATCTTCTAAGCGTGTTAAGAAGAAAACACACGTGGCCGATGTAATAGGAGATAAATTGGAAATACTTACACGTTCAGTGGAGAAAGTCGCAATGGTGCTTGATAAATGTGATGTTTGTTTCTTCAAAAATCATTTTTTAATTTCATATGGTACACATGAGTATTTACAAAATGTTTTTATATGTGAAGCTAATGATGTCGCTAGAGAAGCAAATGCTATTGCTCAAGAGCATAACCGCCGTATTTATACTACAGATAAAGTGTTAAATGCACTGATGAAAATGAGAATGAATTATGAATTTATACTCAAAGCCACTGAGTTCCTACTATCTGATCCAATAAGTATTGATACATTTTTTGGGTTCACAATGACGGTGCGCAAACAATGATTGTTTTGGAAGATGTCAAATCATGATGAAAAATAACTAACCTTGAGCACACATTTCCTTACTATTATTGTTGCAACAATTAGTCAAGTGTTTATCTTGATCATTAATTTATGATACATTCATTATCATTTTATTTGTATTTTTTCTTATTAATAATAACGCTCAAGAATTAAGTGTGGAAACTTTTGGAATATAAAGTTGTGTGTTTTTATATTTTTTTAATAATAATAATTAATGTCATTTTTTATATATTTAAAAATTACTCTATTTCACATTTTATATCAATTATTAAGTTGAGGGTATAATAATAAAATAAGTTTATCTCTTTTCAAATCCATATTATTTCAAAAGAAGGAGAATTAAATCTATTTCATTTCAAATTCATTTTATTCCAAACAATAGTATTGATTTGAAATCATTTCATTTCCTTTCCTTATACTGATTTGAAATCATTTCCATCTTAAAATTGGTTCCAAAGGACCAATGAAGGAAAGGTAATAGAAAAAAAGTAGAACAGAAGCAGCAAGCAGCTTGCCCAGATCTAGCATATGTGGGTGAGGTTGAAGAAGCTCTGCGAGAGAGAGAACGAATTTACACCAACCCATAAAAATAATTCAAGAATTCAACTCACTTACCCAATTGTTTTTCAGTCACATTTTATGGTGATTCTTAAAGGTAAGAGTTAGAAAAAGAAGAAAAAGTCGAGGAAAATTGAGGAAAAGAATGCTAACCACTGATGTATGGTTTGGTTGAGGGAGGGAAAGGCATTGGAGAAGGAGAAGTCGAAGAGGAAAGACATGCCCGCACGAAGCAGGCCCGATGCACATATGGGTTTTTCTCAGATAAGGAAGGAAATGGAATCCTCCAATTGCCCAGGCTGTTGCCATTATAAATGCACATTCTTTGATTGCAGTAACTGACAGATTCAAATTAGATGAATTTGGTTGTTGTATGGATACTTTTCTCATGGGTATGGTTTGTGTTTCTATTAGATTGAAGGTGTGAACTGGGAGAGACTGTAAGCCCCATAGTAGCTGCCATCACTATCTCCAATATCTATTTTTTGCAAGGATTGTTCGGTTGGGATTTTCCCAAATTATTTTCATGAGCTGGGTAGGGAAAATGTTTAAAAGATTTTTTTAAATTATTTAAATGATAATTAATAAATGAGATGAAATATAAAAATTTAAAAAAATTATTAAAGAAATAAATTTACAATTATATTTTACCTTACTATAAATTAAGTAAGAAATCATGAATGAAAAATAAATTAATTAATAAGTAATACATAAACATAATTTAGTTAAAGGGTAAAACTAGAATTTACCATTATACTTATAAGTTATGACATTTTCTTCCACATTCCATCAAAACAAATAAAGTAATTTAACATTCTTACCATAAGATCATAAAATTCTCAAGTGTTAACAAACAAAATAATTTTAACTTTTCTAACATATATTTTTTCACGATCAAATTCAAATAATTTTATTCTGAAAATTTTTTACTCACAATTTTATATATCAAATGACCCCTAAAGGGTCTGTGACTCTGCTTTTTTAAATCACATACTTCAAAAGGATTTAAATTAGGCTTCAGAGTTATATAAACATCACATATTAGAATTTTAGTCACGATAAATGTTGGAGGGAGTGTCTAATTTGATGCGTTTGTATAAATTAGATTTTCCGGCTTAATAAGAGTTATAAGAGTGTCTAATTTGATAGATTTGTATAGGTCTGAAGTCTAATTTGAAACTCATTGAAGTTTATGGCGTAAAGTGAAACCGACCTTGAAGAATAGGGTGAAAAGTGTGTTTCTCCCCTTAAATTAATTATCCTAGTCCAATATAGGGTTCTTCTTTGATACCAACCTCAGTACCATATCAAGACTTATGTTGAGGTGTGCACAACATATTTGATATACTTGCAACACGATTGAGATATATCACTTTCAACGGGTGTGAGGTACTTCACTGCATATTTTAATGTACATCACACACATTTGAGATACCTATAGTACTGTACCAGTCCGATACAAAAGAATCTTTGTCTAATATAAATTAATTAGGTAGAGAGGGTTGCGAACATACAAAAGTTCCTTAATAAAGTTCGCTAGTTGATTTGCGTCCAGGGCCATTAAGGATTTACTTATCCAACATTTTTTCAAGTTTTGGTCATGGTCCGAGCTACGCTGGTTGGAGATAAACTCGAATACTTTGTTACCCAAAAAAATAATAGTATCAAATCTTTGTAAAAGATATTCATGAAAATCATATATTTTCTTTCTCGAGGAATACATCTATCGTAAGGCTTTTGTTATTGTGAAATAAATTATGAATGTTTGCCACTAAAATTTTTATTTACTTGATTTTTTATGCTAGTGGCTTACAAAATTGATGTACAATATTGAGATTCATATAACATATTCATATATTTTTTGAGAATATACACTTTGACTTCGATGCTTTGGGGTTAGTTTCACTTTAGACTCGAACATTAAAAAAATTTAAACTAGACATCAGATTTACACAAACGTCTCAAATTAGACAATCGTCCAACTTCCATTAACATTTTTCGACAGAAGTTGAACGGAATGTCCAACTTGAAACTTTTATGAGACTCAAATTTTTATGAGACTCAAATTTGAGACTCAAATTTTTATGAGATCTAACTTGAAACTTTTAAAGTTTGACGTCTAAAGTAGATGTGGACTCAAATTCTATGTCTAAAGTGTGTTTTTCCTAGAAAACAAAGAGTAAATTACATCAACCTCGTGAGTCCGGGACAGCTCCAGAGGACCAAAACCCTCTCCTCCCCTCATTCACGTCATGTTTCCACTTTCTTCTTCTCGTTTTCTTCATCTTCTTCTTTTATTTTGTTGTGGGTGTTAGTCGCGTTGGTTGTAGAGGCCTTCTTCCCTCTTTTGTTGTCTCTTTATTCACTGTTGTGGGTAATTCTCTCCCTTCTTTCCTCTTTATTCTCTTTTCTCCTTATTTCTTTCATTTCTATGTTGTGTTCAATGTATTTTTCTTCTCTTTGTGTTCTTTCTTACCAGTAGTTTGTGTTGAAATAGATCTAGGAAAGGACCTTGGGGCTGCTTTGGTGTTGGTTTGTAGCCTATAGTCGAAGGGGTTGGTATGTCAAATATAGAATAACCACGATAATTGAATTGGAAGTAATTAAATTAATTACAATTAAATTCATAATACAACATTATTGAAATGTTTGGTTGTGTATGTTAATATATAGAATAATTGATGGCAATTTAAGATTGTTATATTTAGCAGGTATAATTTCGTGATAAATCAGGATCGTTTTTCCTTGATAATTATGGATTGTTTCTTTTTTTGAATTGCCTCCAAAAAGAGATAAATTAGAATGATCAACAATTAAGATTGCTACAAACTTCAAAAATCACACCAAACAAACAACGTAATTAAAAAATCAGGAGAACTGTGAGAGTATTGCACCCATCAATTACTTGTACTAAACAGATCCTAAATACAAACAATCCGTTTTAAGATTCTAAGGAAGACCATTAGAAGTTGAAACAAAGGAAAATGAATTAGAGGTAAATAAAAGTCACAACAAATAGAAGATGATGGAAGCAAGTGGGGGGAAAAGATGGAAAGAAAAGTTTAAGAAAAGGTGTAGATGAAGGATATGGTACAACAAAAATAGTCCCGGTATTTGATTATTTATGAGACAACTTAATCTATGTTCATAGAAATCAATAAAAGAAATTCATTTGTGGCATGAACCTAAAATATTCTTCAGTCCACAATAAGATTTAAACCTCAAACTTCACGCACGTGATACCCTTGGACCACGCTTCAACCCTTTGAGAAGTAGGGCCTTCACGTCATCATTCAAGCCGCCGTCGACCATCCAGCATGTGTTCCTCTGATCATGTATATCAAGATCGCGTGAATACTGTGATCTTGTGACCATGCTCGTTATTCTTCAGATCATCAACAAATCACGAGTGTTGTGTTGTGGACACTCAAGAACTAGACAAGATCTCTTTTTAATCTCTCAATTTTGGGTTAGAAATGGGGTTCTTTAATGTTGCCTCTTCTCTCACAACTAATGGTTTCAAAATAACTTAACTCTAAAACTGAGAACATATCCTATCATAATGATATCACACGGCTAGGATTGAGTCAATACTAGCCCAAAATTATCTCCCAAGGAAAATTAATGTAATATATAATTATCCTCTATTTAAATAAGACAAAGGTAATTAATGATTGACTGTGAGGTAACCATATCACATCATTAATTACCGACCACGATAATATCTAAAATTCATAGACTAGCTCAAAAGACATAAGGATAAAAATACTCTTGGATGAAGACTATCGGCACTACTATAATTTTGGACTTAGATGACGGTGAAAACCCATCATTATAACCCTATAGTGAAGGTTCACCAAAATCGGGCGGTCATCATTACTCCTTTTCAACAAAAACCGTCATAATAGGGTGCCGTGAAACCAATTGGATGACAGGGAATCTCCATCATCACAGGTGCCGCCAAAGCTATTCGAGTTGGGGGTTATGCCCTCAAAGCATGTGTATTGATATTTTGATATGAAATTTAAAGATGATTATATTTTTCTTATAATCGTTCTTTTAAATTATTGTTAAATAATTTATATAAATATATGAAAATTCTATATTCATTAATGAGACTATGATCTTGTATTAGTACGAGAAGATTAAGATCATAGATAATAAATAAAATTGTCAGTAACATATTAAAGTATAGAATCTTTAAAGAATGGTTGCTAATACGGTTCACTAAACATTATGAATGCATGTGATCTAGATCCGAATCATTGATGTGGATAGACATCTTAGTGAATGTATTTTATATAATAAGATTATATATGACATGACCAATATGAATTAATATCTTTATTAACGTACCGTTTATCATAAAGATTTAATACACATCGATTCGATGATCATATGTAGATCAGTTCAAATCTTGAGTAGTCATGAACTCCGATGCATGTCTACTGGATCTTTTGATTTACTGGTTAAGGTATGTTTGTTAATCAAGCTAGTGACTTTTATTTTGGAGATTCAGTGAAGTGGATGGCTGAGGATATGATCTTCCAAGATTTGAAATCTAAGATTTTCTAACGGATCATATATCAGTTCCTTTAAGTGTTAAGTCTGAAACTGAATGGTTATTGAGCTAAAATTTATAATAAGATTATAAATTAGCCATTCACTAGTGGATTAATGGTACTTAAGGATCAAAAGGTAATTACAAGGGTAAAATGGTAATTTTGACAAGTTCTAATTTATGAACCAATAATTGGAGGACATAACTACATGAAATATTTATGTTAGTGGATTACATGAGAATACTTCTGTAAATACATTCTATATTTCTAAGAGTGTAATTTTATATTTACAGTGGAGTAATAATGGAATTAAAAAATAAGATTATTTAATTAAAAACTTTAATTAATAATCTAATTTATTAGAGCTTAGGATTATAGGTGCATGGTACTCAAGTCACCTCTTCACTACGTTGTCTATGTCTAGGGTGTGAATATTTCAGAACGTGGGAAAAGGACTGACTTGCAAAAAAATTTTTTATTCTGAGACAAATACATAATTATGAGATAATTATATGTGATTAATTAATTAAGAATTATTTATATATTTAAATATAGTTTTTGGAAATTTTATATGTATAAATTATTATCGTTTACGATAAGTGAGATAGAATATTTAATTTGTGAAATTTAGATAATTAAATTACTATTAGATAATAATTCTGTTATTTGTGAAATAACAGATAAGTTAGTTGATAAGAATAATCAAATATATTAATTTCGAATTAACTGATATATAGATAATCATCACAGTATATGCCGCATGCCAATCACTGATAGGGTACCAGAAATTAACATGGACTACTGTGGTGTCACGTGACAATACAGTAGTGAGTGTGCAACACTGTAGTGACATGTGGCACTACAATTGTGCACAATTACAGTGGGTCCGACTGCAATTGATAATTTTATAATTAAAGATTATTTTAGTTTATCTCTAAAAATCTGATATGTCATTATCTAGAATGTATTATTCTAATGACTTTGGTTGTTGAAAGAAGATGAGAGAATCAGTTGATCAGATCATCAGTTCGTCAATCAAGAATTGAATTGAGAAGACGATTGGTGTCAGAGAGATTTTCTACTATGATTAAACGTTAATCAAATATTTGAAAGAGTAATCATCACGTTCTTTTAGATAATCGTCTCACTAAAGTTCTTCTCAGTAAGTCTCTAGATCTCATGTGTTGAAAACATCTAGAGACAGAAAAAGTGTCTTGTAATATTCTACGTGCCCACACGCGTCCTAGTGCGTTGGGGATTGACTTGGAAGATATTAGTGTGGATCTCGGAGTCTATTGATCGTTGGAATGATTACGTGGGAACGGACGTTAGATCAGTTTTTGCAAGGACACTTGATATAGACTACAAGAGGTATATGATTCCTAACCTTGTATGTTATAAATTTAACTTATAAATATATAATGGATCGTGACTGATTGAAAAAGTTTTTTCAATAAAAGTTTTTATTTGATTATCGTGGCGTTGCGCAAGTTTTGTTTTGTTAAAAGATTCATTTTTTATTTAAAATTTTTCTTAAAGGTCATATTTTTGCATATATAAACCATAATATTAAATTACTTAGACTAACATATCCTTATATGACCTCAATTCTCATCATATTAACATAACAGACTAAAATCAACATTATCCTTCTCAATCAACAATGAGATGTTTCTAGACATAGAAAAACACCAAAGATTCTGTAAATACGCATGCGTCAATTAAAAACTATAAACCAAATCAAGATTTTATGGTTAATTCAAGTTCATTTAGAGCAGATAACAAAATCAAGACTTTGGCATGTAATTTGAAAATCAAGACTTTGGCATGTAATTTGAAAATCAAGACTTTGGCATATAAATGGAAGAGAGCAGAACAAAAAATTACCCCAAAAGAAGGTCTAATTCAAGTTCATTTAGAACATATATGAATGAGAAGATCCAATCACAAACTACGCATGTAATTTGAAAATAATGGTTCAAATACTTACCATATTTGAAGATAATTGTCCGACTGTGCGAAGCAAAAACTATAAACCAAGGGAGCACCACATCTAAATATAACTCAGAATCTAACAAACTTTAGAGCTTCAAAGCTACTAACATAAGATCTAATATGTATATGCATTCACAATGTTATACAAGCTGAGAATCCAAACCGATTACTTGTAAAATTTCTCCATAATATCCATGATAATATCCTTACTGCGTGCAATATGAACAACACCTATTACTGTTGTCCTTTTAGGTTCCAACCTTTATTATGTGTTTCTTGTGAACTATGCTAAAAAATATTTCTTCACCATGTTTCTATAAGAAAATTAACACATCACATGATCAAACTAAAACATTACTAGTTCTTAGTCCCCATATATGTAATATAAATATATAGCCTTGGGAAAGATAGTGATATAACTGAAACACGAAGGAATAAATGATGCATGATTTACGGGCTATACTTAAAAACGCATATACAAGAAGCGAGGATTATGCTTACCTCAAACATTTTTTCTAGATTGTTCTAAATTTCTGCACTCATTCTCCTATTTAGATTAGAGATGTTTCTCACACTCATGGTTTCATCTACAAGTCTCAGGAGAGAAGGACTGGCTAATCTCCTAAGATCATTCTTCTCAGCCATATTCCACATATATTTTAGGTACAACCTACCTGTGGAATTTATATCATAACTTGAGAGAGAGAGAGAGAGAGAGAGAGAGAGAGAGACCAAAACCTTGCTTTATTGGCTGTTCCAACCATACTTATCGTTTCCTCTGTGCTAATACCTTTATATACTATTATGTCGAATTTCTCTTTTTGGTGATTTTTTGGAGATAAACTCTGAAAGAATCCTAGGAATCTCTCGAGTGTAAATGCTAAAAAAATAGAATCCATTCTCGCAAGAACCCCAAGATCTTCTCCAACTATCTACTACAATATCAAGAAAGACGACACATCAAGCCCTTTTTGCGACCAATATAGTAATTCATACTTCACCACATCATTAAAAGTACATTACATACCTACCCTTTCGAGAACTCCTTGTGTCATATTAAGACGTGCATCGACTTGCTTTAAACGGTTGAGAGGTTCAAGAAGCATCTGTAATTGTCAAACAATGAACTCCTCACAAGTCTTAAACCAGTAAAAAGAACTCCAATATAAAAGGTAAAAAAGAAATGACTAAAAACACACTTTAGTGGTTTACAACCTAACAACCGAAAGGTTGCTGCTGCATATGACGGGAAAATTTCTGATCTTGCAGTTAAGAAGGTACTCAGGAGTGGAGTGGAGTCTTGGTTATGTATAACCAAACATGTACTAAGCCCAGCCATAGCGTAGTACTGCCAAAAATGTTGATGATTGAGAAGAAAAGAGAAAAATCTACTTGTTGTAACACCGACACATGAGTTTCTAAGTTTTTCAACATTAATAATTCAGAATTGCACATATAACAATTAGTGGAAAAACAAAAATGGACATACATAAAAGTGTGTTCCTGATGGCTGATCTCCTCTAGCTTCCCCGATTAAAACAAAGAGAAAGAAGAAAAAATTGGAATTCTAGCACATGTAACAAGCATAAATCATGTCGAATGAGTTTTTTCTTTCTCTTGTGTGGTCGGCTAAACTGAGCTTGAGGGCAGAGAACACAGAAACATCAAAATCACGTGGGACTAACTTTTACAGACAATATCAACCCAAAAACACACCAATTTTAGACTAAAACCACATAAATTACCAAACCAATAACCCTAGCTCACGGACAGAGAACACAGAAACTGACCAACTCTAGAACCCATGCTCCAATGACGCAAATCTATCTTGAACTCAAATATGAACGCAAAACATGCTCACAACCATGAACGTAAACCCTCCGCAGCTTCACCTAGTCATAAAATGTAGTTAGAAAAGCACGAGCTCCAACTAAGTGAAAGTCACGTGTACGACGAACCTTAACCATCTCAACTCCAAGAATTTGGGAACGAGAGGGGGAGAGAGAGAGAGAGAGAATGAGTTCGAGAGATCAGGAATTTGAGATAGAGAGAGATGGTAAGAAGAGAAGAGATACGAGAGAGAACAAACCCTAGGTTCTCTGATACTCGATTTCCTCTCTATCTCTAATATAAAAAATGAATGAAAGTGTTAAAATGGACTAATCTCACCCATATGCAGATAAGCACTGTCAAAACCCCTCCCCTTCACGCTGACACCCCATTTTTTATAAATAAAGTGAAGTTAGATGACAACACAAATAATAGCTATCATAATAGGTAAAACATCGATGACAACTTATTTAAAACCTGTCATATTATCCATATTACCCCATCTAACACTTTTTTCCTTTGACATGTTTTGCAAAGGTGTCATTAAATTAAATAGGATGTTGTCATTGTAGCCCACTTTTGTAGTAGTGCGACCAAACTCATGATCATATTTATGAACTTTTAATTATAATTGGGTTACACTATAAAATTGCAATTGAACTCCAAAATCGTGTTTTATGTCACACAATATAATTATCCTCAACCTTCTATTCATTAAGGATGCCCATCCACAATATATTGTGTATAATTAGATGAAATCCTATCAAACTAATTTATACACATTTCATATCCTTAAGTTCAAAATATATTTCTATTGTTCAATCATTATAGTTTTCATACTTCATGCTCAATTAAAAATATCAAATCTTTAGTAAAAATACATTAGAAATATTAAGCGCTTAGTTTACTATGATTATATAGACATATTTTATTAAGGGGTATCATCTCACTTTCTCAAAAGTGTTTATGGAATCTACTATTGAGAATCCATGTATCCTCACTGTCAATAACTCAGTCATTTAACTTATAGAATATGTTTACTTATAGAGTATCAATCATAGTAGATCAAAACAAGCATGCTATTAAATATAAGTTCTTAAGATTAAGAGCACTCATAACATAATAGCAATTAGTCATGATTTTTATTAATCTTTGAAATTAATAAAAATATATTTTTCTTATAATTGTCTTTTCTAAATTATTATTGAATAATTTGTATAAATATCTGAAAATTTCGTATTCATTAATGAGACTATGATCTTGTATTAGTATGAGAGGATTAAGATCATATATAATGAATAAAATAGTCTGTAACATATTAAAGTGTGAAATCATCAATAAATAGTTGCTTTATCCGGATCTTCAATTAAAATAGTCTATAATACACTAGTGATCTAGATCCAGATCACTAGTGTAGATAGATATCTTAGTGAAGTTACTTTATATAATTAGATTATATAGGATATGATTGATGTTGATTAATATCTTTATTAACTTACCATTTATCATAAGATTTAATACACATCAACCTGATGATTATATGTAGATCAATCTAAATTCTGAGTAGTCATGAAATCATATACATGTTTACTTGATCTTTTGATTCACTAGTTAATGTTTGTTGATAAAACAAACTATTGACTTTTATTTTGGAGATTCATTAATATGGATGGTTGGGAACATGATCTTACATGATTTGGAATCCAAGCTTTCTTAATGGATCGTATATTGATTCTCTTAAGTGTTAATTCTGAACTGAATGGTTATTGAGCTTAAATTTATAATACGATTGTAAATTGACCATTCACTAGGGAATTAATAGTACTTAAGGATCAAGAGGTAACTAGAAGGGTAAAACAGTAATTTTGACCAGCTCTAATTTACGAACTAATAATTGGAGGACAAAACTACATGAAGTGATTATATCAATAGACTACACAAGATTATTCTATAAACACATTCTGTAATTACTAAGAGTGCAATTCCATATTTATAGTGGAGTGATAATGAAATTAATAAATAAGATTATTTAATTAAAGAATTTAATCAATAATCTAGTTTATTAGAGCTTATAATTACGAGGTCATGGTCCCTGAGCCATCTCTGTACTACACAGTTTAGGATGTGAATGTTTCAAAACATATGAAAAAAACTAGCTACCAAAATGAATTAAATTTCTGGAGACGAATATATAATTATGAGATAATTATGTGAAGTTAATTAATTAAATAAATTATTTATTATAATTTTTAAGAATTATAATTAAATAATTATATCGATTAGTTTTATATTAATCCATAAGTGAGACAACATATTTGATTTATGAAATTAAATAATATTAAATTATTATGAGAATAATTTGAATTTGAATTAACTAATATGTTAATAATTTGAAATTAAATTAACTAATTAGTTTATGAGAATAATTTGAATTTGAATTAACTAATATGTTAATAATTTGAAATTAAATTAACTAATTAGTTTATAGGTGCAATCAGATAAGTTAATTTTGAATTAACTGATATCTTGATATTTATCTTATTAAATTAAAATAATAAAGTTTGAAGAATTGCCATGTGACAAGCGTGTAATACTGTAGTACTACACGTCACTACAGTACTTCACGGCACACTACAGTGGTCCCACTGCAATATGGCAGAAATTTTTTATTTTAAATTAAAGTATATTTATAAATTACTCAAGTCCTGCAACTTTCATCAGTGAATGAAGAGTGAGGACAGAGGCATCTCCAGACGAACTATTCTGAGAAAGTTCAGAACAATATTTACAGTCTTATGTTCGACTAGACAATCGAATCTGATTATGACTGTTAGATTGCACCAATGAATGCCAGTCTTAGAGCATGAGAGTGGAGACTCAAATGGTTAACCTAGACATGTAATGAACATGTTGAATAGACCGATAACCAATTAATTTAGAGCCCAAAACTATTTACCAAGCTCTAAATCTAATTGTTACACCTTAAGAGTATTTTTGTAGTTATATTAATCCTGAGGTGAATACGTAGCTTGACTTAGTTAGTTTCAATCTTTGATATGTCAAATGAGTGATTTCAAATTGGCGAGCAATGCATCGACTGTTGAGATTGTAATTCAATTAAGTTGGAGTTACGTGATTCACAAATATGAAAATTTCTGGTTCGATTATGAAAACAACAATATCACATAATACTCTATTGATTGATGTGCAGATTAATTAACTTGACCAGATATTCAATGAATTGAGTCATTGATTAAAACTTGTGAATTGTACGAGACAATTCACTATTATGTATTTGTGATTCACAGTCAATAAATGAGCTAAGAAAATAACAGCAAGAGTGGTAAAACGGTAATTTTATATTCCGCCTCTTGTTACTGATATTCACGATGTATATTATGTTAAAATATTATGTGGACCGTGAAAATGAAAGTGTTTATTTACACCAACAGAAAACGTAGCGCGCATGAATAAGTCGGGAATTGATGGAGATAAATTCACCTGGTATTTGAATAATTAGTTTTGTTCGTGTGAGTTCATTCGGTCTTAGAAATAGCTTATGAGAACATGAATAGAGAAACGAAATAAATTGGCTCAAAATATGTTTTGGTGCCAATGCATATTTCCTACACATATATGTGATGGGTGATGTCACTTAATTCGTTAAGTGCATTGTAATTAATTAATTTATTATTGGATAATTAGTAAATAAAAAATTAGTTAATTAATTAATTGATAACGATCAATTAATTCATGAATTGGATTGATCAATTTCTGATAAAACTCAAACTCTAGGGAATATTAAAATTTTCGGCAATTATGAATATATTGGGTGAATTTTCAAAAATTTAAAAATATATGAGTATATTTGTAAATATAAAAAATTATATTTTATCAATATCTAATAGCAATCTGATTGCGGATAGATCTTAGATAATATACAATTACTTGTTAAAAAGTAAAAGGAGAAAAACGTTTTCCCCTCTCTCTCCCTGTGGCCGCCAAAAATTAAATTGAAGGAGAAAGTTTTCGATTTTTCTTCTTTAATCGATTTGAGAGCCCACGCTTAAATTCTTACACAAAATTCTCGTGAGATATATTTATGAAATTAACATGTAGTTGTTGGTGTTCTTTACGATTCGGATCCCAAAACTTGAAGAATACGAAGAACGCTTGAAGGAATTTTGCCAGTTCAGAAATTCTTCGATACAAAGTATATGTGAAAAAATTATTTCTAACCTTATCTTCTCGTTTAATGGTGTATATGCATAATCGTACATTATTTGATTTTAAGTGATTTAATTTGATTAAATAAGTTAATTAGAATTTTTTTTATATTCCGTCCACGAACCGCTCGTAGTTCAAACTTTTTTTAATTAATTTTAAAATCAAACGGTCCTGAAAATTAATTGTTAATCAAAGGCTCGGCGAATCCAATTCTCTCTTAGAGCTCTGTCTCAAAAAGTCATTCTCCAAATCTCTATATCTCATGTGTTGAGTACATATAGAGACAGAATAATATTTTTGAATTATTCTACGTGCCCACACATGTTCTAGTGTGTTCGAAGATTGGTTCGGAAGATCTTGGTGTGGACCTCATAGTTCCTTATTCGTGAAATTTCAAGTTTGTTGTTAGCGAGAACGCTTGATATACTACAAGAGGTATAATTCTTTTATTTATATGTCGATGATTTAATGTATAAATATATAATGGATCCGATGAGAAAAATTATTTTTCATTAAAAATTATTTTTTAGAACCTGTGGCGTCACAATCATTTTTCGATCGACAAATTATTTTTAAACCAAACCGTCCCAGCTGCGCGCGTCACGATTCCAACAAATACTTTACTGAAAATCAGATTAATTAATTATTTCAATACGTTCATCCACCAGTGCATTAACAAGTATTCTACTTAGTGACTAATGTAAGTCACTGTAAACAATAGTCTTAATGCACTATAGTTTTTTCAAGTAAAGCGCCCGATTTTACTAAACTGTAAAAACAAGTTCTTCCAAGTCATAAATAACTATTGGTTTAATATCATATTCCTATGAGTTAAACTCTTGAGTACCCGTAAACCATATATTTGTATACCATTTACAAGAGTGTATCACAAATAATATAAGAATATTTATTTATTATAATTAAAAAAATAATGTTCAAATAAACATAAAATTCTTGTGCTTTTAGGGAACAATTTTAACAGTAGAAGAGGTTGGATAATTTAAGAGGGGCAACAAGGAACAACCCCTTCAGTAACATCCTTCAGAATTAATCTTCCGATCTATGCGTTGTGTTTCTATGTGACACATTTTTGGTGTTTTTAGCTTCTATTGTTGTTTGTTTTATGTGGAATCTAATTTTTGTTGTTGGACGGTATGTTTTCATAGATGGCGTGAGTTAAGTTATATATATAATTTCTTTTACAATGAAATCTGGTTTCCGGATGATAAAAAAATTACATTGACCTTCCTTTTAGTTTGTCTTTTTACAAATATTTTTTCTAGTTTCAAATCTTATACATACATTTCATTAGTTTCATTTTACTTAGAAATATGTCTTCAAGACTATTTTTTCAAAATACTCTCACAGCTTGCACTTTTTTGTAAGAGACACTATTTATACAAGTTATAAAAAGTACACAAATTATATCTGGAAAATAACAATTATGGTGATAATAATGTTATATCAATATGGATTTTTCCTGAAATAAATGTGCAAGCTGTAAGGGCATTTAGAGAAAAGAATTTGTAGGTAAAATTAAACTAGATAAAAGTGTAGGATTTGAAACTAGACGAGTGTCCGAATGAATAAGGTAAATTAAAAAAAGGGTTTGAGTAACCTACTCAAAGAAAAAACAAAAAGAAAAGAAAAACCCTATGAAAAATCTAGGAAAAATGGGACCTCTAGATTAAATATATAACTTTTCTATGGTATTGTTTACTTATAATTTGACTACCCTCACGTGTGTTAAACAGTAGGCATGCCAACAAGGTAACTTATCTTTGCCTAATTAAAAAGAATGAATCTTAAATAATACAAAACATGCGAATATGGGTTCAATAAATGACTTAACAAGATCAGGACTTTACTGCAAGCAAATCAAACAAGATGTAAGTGGGAAATGAAATAATGCAAATACAATACTAAAGTAACCGATACAAACTAACATCACACTATTTTTATTTCCAATTACTTAATTTGAACGTATAGTAATGGCCACACAAGTACTCCTATGCTGACTAAAAATAATAAGTAATTTTTCAGTCAAGTTGGTGAAATTTGTGATGTCTTGCTCAATGTCTTAAAACTGAATCAAATTTTAGTTTGATGTTCGAGATTGTTAATTCGACCTCTTTCTCTCTTCTTTTTCGTCGATAAAAGTCTTTTTTGCGCCGTTGTGTTATTCACAGTTTTTAAACACCAGCAATTAAATCCTTAAACCAGAGGGGCACAAACTTCTTCATTTTACTCTACAATTTGATCGAAACCTACCATTGTTGGTGGGTTGGCTACATTTTTTTTTTATTTTCTTACAAAGCTCAAAAAAGAAAATAAATTGTCTTCCGTACTCAGATGGAGAATCATAATTCTCTTTGCTTTGGTTTATTCCTTCTATCAAACCTTTACTACCTACCCAACCCCCTGAGGGAAAGATTTGATTCATACATTGGTTCAAACTCGTCTCCCAAGTGTTCGAATGTATCTTCTTGCTCATTTTTTATTCGAACAATCGAAGGCGTTCTTCCAATGCCCATTAGACCTTCAAATATACTTCTCTCTTTGATTCAAGCTTCTCATCACCCAAGGGCTATATTTGCTTCATTATTGTTTCTTCTGGGACTTTGAAAAATTTCCACTCTATTATTATCATTTTTCTTCCTCAATCGAGGTCCATAACCAACTGATTCGAACTGACCTTCAAAGTTTAGTTTGAACGATTCTTCTTCTTCATGCTCCATTTGCAATGCAACATCATTTATTCATCCCACCATAGATTCAAATGACTTTTGTCTTCGCATTTATTCTTTCTTTTTTATGACATTCATGAAATTCATTGCCCAAATTGATATGTTAAGATCATCTATTCATCTCATCATAACATCTAGCTATCTTTCAAAAACAACTCAGATATGATTAACACTTTCTTCAGTGAAACGCTCTTGTTCCAATATCTGCAACATTTGATTGATCTCATTCATCTCTTCATCACGAATGCTTTCATGGTTTTTCCCCTAGATCTTGTCATTTTTTACTCTAGAGTCTCATCAGACTTGTCAAAAATATGTTTGGCTGTATTTAGCATCATTTGCGTTAAATAGAAGGCATACAACAAGTCAACTTGCCTTTGCCCTATTAAAAATATAAATATTAAACAATACAAAATAAGTAAATATGAGTTCGAAATACACGAGAGAAGACTTTATTAAGATCAAATCAAGCAAGATGTAAAGAAAAAGTAAAGTAACTCGAATATAATACTTTTCATTCAACGTAAGTAAATAATACAAATTAACGTTACACTATTCCTATTGTCAATTGGCTAGTTCAAACCTACAATAATGGCCACATGACTACTCTTAGGCAAATTACAAATGATAAGTAATTTTTCAGTTAGTGATGTTTGTGATGCCTTGCTTAGTGCCTTTGGTTGGCTTTTATAGATGAAGGTAGTAACTTCCCTTAGTAGTTACTTCGAAAACTTCTCACTCCTTTATGAACCGGTAGTTACTTAAAAAACTTCGTACTTTTTTATTAACTTCCTTCTCTGCCACGTGTCATAGTTTTGTTCAGCCATTTACACGTTTGGTATCTCCTATAATTTTGCCAATTGTGTTGCCCACATGTCATCATTCTCTTTGCCATTATACCAATCTCCATCTGGCCATTGTGTATAGTAAATGAATTAGACTAACGAGAATCTATATACATTCTTAGATTACTCTCATTGGATGAGATATGGGTGATTTAAATGTGAATACACTCTGATATGTTATCGAGATGATATAAAAAAATGTTTCATTAGATGAACAATATTCAAAATTTATGTTGTTAATATTGAGATAAATGGTCTAAATTGAATTAAAGACAGATCTTATTCTTTCAAGGAATTCGGATATAGATTTTAAAGTTTGCCAAATGAAAAAAGCATTAACATTTCTCAGCTTAAACAAATGAAGAAATCAAATTGAGCAATATAAATGTTACAATTGTATGTCATCACAGCTATTTATAGCCAAAAACCATAAAATAAAAGAACCTAAAGTTACCAAATCATTCACTCTATTCTAATCAAACAACAAGGATTTCGTTCTTCACCCATCAGTACTCGACAAGATCCCTGTTCTCAACTTGTTAGCAGCAGATGATGCAGAAGCATTTTTAGACGAAGAAAGTGGCATAGAAGGTGGGAACAAAACCAAGTCCCCTTGTCTCTGATTGCTCAACGAGGACGTTTTGTTCAAGTAACTTGATGCACAACCTATGCCGTTACTCTGGTTCGATGGGTTTGCGTTAAAGGACTCGTTCCACTTCAAATTCAGCCCCAAATTCTCCGACCCACCATGATTTTCCCGCACCCCAACTCGGCCATTTCCTACAAACGAGCTAAGGGCAGCTGCTAACGCTGTTTGGAATTCTGGGTTCGATGTGATCGACTTGGTTGCAGCGGTGGCCGCCATTGATTCTGTTAAAGAATGTGGTAAAATGTTCTGGTTTCTCATGAATGGTTGATGGCCAAGTTCGAAAAATGGTTGCTTTACATTATTGGTTAAAGACCCATTTTGGTTTCTAATGTGAGACAGTGATCCGTGATTAAAGAAGCTCGTGTCACTCCTCCAAGGCGTTTGATGAAATGCCTGACTGAAAGAAGAAGAAGAAGATGATGAAAAATTTAGGCATGTTGAGGATGAACCGTATCTGGGTATGGAAGAAAAGCTTGGAAATGTTCTTCGGAATTGAGAAATGGAAGATGGTCCGGTTAAATCAAGGGTTATAGTTGGATGAGAATTGTTGGTTGAGATTGTGGAGTTGGGGAAATAGAGTTGATGTTGATGTGGTTTTTGACTTTGAGAAACTGAGAAGTCAAAGCCATGGAGGTTGGTTGTGGAGGAGATGGAAAGAGGAGCAGAAGCTGAGGTTCCAATACCAGGTTGTGAGGTTGATGAGTGAGATTGAAGCATTGAAGCAGCTGCAGAGGTGGTGGAAGCCATAGCTGTGGCTGAAAGAGGAAGTGGGTGGTTGTGTGTTCCTTCGTAGGTAGTTATCAATATTGACATATCGTCAATACTTCTTTGCACCTAAAAAAATGCCATATAAAAAGTTGCTGAGTTTTTCTCCAACCTCTTAAATCTTTTACATTAGATTTTCTTAAAACTCAGGATTCAACAAATGCAAGATGAAAAAGTATACCTGTTTTCGGACGGGACAAGTTGGTGAGACTGTACAACGATAATATGCACGTGGACATGGATTCCCTTTTGCTATCTTCTGCCCATATTTCCTCCATTGGCATCCATCATTCATCTATCATTATAAAAAAACAAAACTAAATACATTTAGTTCACAACACACAACTTAATCAAAAGTTATGGTAAATTTAATATTAGGTTTTAGACTTGTGATCAATTCATTACGAAAGTATGAATTCTTATGTGCTACTGTTTGATGATTCTCTCTCTCTTTCTTTTTCTTCGTTTCTCTTAAACTACTTTAAACTCAATTGTGATGAGTACATCTCATGACCACTAGAGTTTGGTCATTTAGAGAACATCTATATTTGAAACTAGGTCATGTTTTGTATCCAAACTAAAATAAAACATGACTAATTTCTATGTGCACATGTGAGATAGGGCTAATAAAAAATATTGCCAATAAAAAATGATTAATTGGTGGCAGAATACTAACCGTTTGAGCTTCACATCTTGCTCTAACGGAAACCCTAGCTTTCTTCAAATGAGACTGTTGTGAAACTTCATCATCTGCACCACAACTCCTCACAGTTTTCAACGTTTTACTTGGTGGCCACATCTCAGTCATCTCCTGGTCTTCCTTAACTTCTTCCAAACTATTTTCAGAACTGTGATTCTTCGAGTTCTCACTCGAACGTTCTTCGAATCTAAAGTCCAATCCAAGCTCAAGTCCTCCATCAAATAACTTACCATCACTAAGCTTGTTGCTATCCTTTTTAGGGTGATCACTACTTGAAGTTGAAGCTCTTCCTAGGCAAAGTGAAACTAATTCAGATTCTTCTTTTCCTTGAGGAGGATTAGGAGAAGATTGTAGAAGCTTCTTGGAGTCTTCTTGTTGAAGAATGTCGAAGAAATGCATTTGTAGAGAGTGGTACTCCTTGGCTATTCGATCTACTAATTGTTTTAGTCTTTCATTCTCTTCTCTTATTTCACCTATTTCAGCTTTTGCTGACTTCAGTTGATCATCCTGTAAAAGAGAACATATATTGGATAAGATTATGAATTTATTACTTTTGAAAACAATCTTTTCAATTTAGATTATAGGATTAATAATATAATCATGATTACGGTGATTAATATTATTCATGATCAAATGGTCACCTCCAAAGGTTTCTAAATAAATGGTAGCATACTTTTTTTCTCTGTTTTTCTTCCATGGATTATTGATCGCATAGAAAAACAAAGAATATTATATAGAAGTTGCTAACATATACAAGTTTAAAGAATTGTTGTTATTTCTTCTGTAGAGTAATTAAGGGTTAAAATTTACTCAATGGTCCTTTTTTTTGTTTTTTGATATTTACTCAACGTAAGCATCTTATAAAGGCATATTTATTTCTATCTCTCTCTCCACTCTCTCTTTCTCCCTCTCCAATACCTTAGAGTATGTTATAGTAACATAATTTTTTGTCTTTTAATTAAAAAAAGACTATATCAATATATTACATAAAGAATAATTAACAAGATAATTACCACTATTTTGTGCATTGAAAATGCGAAATTATTACTTGATAATAATTCTATACCAAGAGAACCCATTTTAACTACGAGATTAATATATATAATTTGGAAGAAAAAAGTTAAGCATCAAATGTTAAATTTTCAGTCATCCCAAAAGTTTAAATGGTTGGGTTAAGACAAATTTATATATAACTGATTAATTCTTTAGCCACTAAAGGAAAAAATGGAGAACTGAACCGAATAACCATCGAGATGATAATATAATTTGATAAAAAAACTAATTATAGACAAAAAACTAAAACAAAATAGTCAGTTGAAGAACAAACAAAAATCCAAAATGTTATGGTGAAAAATAAATCTAAGAAAGAAAGGCAAAAAAAAATTGAATGAATGAACTAAAGAGAAAGGAAACTGACAGAATTAACTATCTCTAAGGCCAAGGGAGCTCCCTCTTCATGATCATCTTTGAATTTGATTGCTTTTTCTTCCTTATTGATAGGATTTCCAAGAAAAGAATTTTCAGAAGCATTATTCTCCATAGCTTTTCAACTTCTTGTTGTTGTCAAAACCGAATACCGAAACCCCAGCTTTCTGTAAATATATAAAGAGGTAGAGAAAAGCCTCCAGATTTTGACTTTTATTTTTTAATAATATATTTCAAACACAATGCTTATCTTTGCATGTTACTTATTCATTAATTAGTAATGTCAACTTGATCCCATAAATATATATACTCCAATAAGCAACTTAATTATATTAATGTCATTTTCTTCTTTCTTTTTCTCTATTTTAATTGAAATATTTGGAATTTTTTTATTTTATTTTTCCAAATTTCAACGTTTATATCAAAGAGAAAATTAATTTTACGAAAGAGAAAGGGGTTGGTGTTGAAAGATTCGTACGTGTGAAACGTTACATGACCGGCGGTTTTGTTTAGGTCAAAATTTCAAACGCTGTCATCAACCTTGACTCCGGTGACACTGTGAGATTGTGGTTCAAATTTTACCTTTTAATTCTTTTTTCTTTTAAAGAAAATAATTTCTAAGACACAAATGAGATGTTTTTGGCAGTTAGCATTGCATCTCTTTTAGCATTATCCTTAATTTGTTTTGTCAAACTTATCAATTATAATGAAAACTGAGAGTAATATAATTCGAACTGACAGTATCAAGTTCGCGAGAATGAGTGTAAAAGTTTAAAACAACTTGTGTGGATTTTAGCGTTTTTCTTTTAGTTAATGTGTTTTTTTGTCTGTCACTGATCTTGGTTCCTTCCGTTTTTAAATCAATCTCAATATTTTTACCAAAACCGATTTGGTTCAGAAATTATAACAGCAACAAGTTCTTTTCAGTAACTTTAAACATTTAGAAAACGAAAATTCAGAATTATTACGAAGATACTTCTTGAGTTCTAGATTTGGACTCTAAAGATCAACGCTTAGACATTCTTTTCAATATGTAGAAAATGAAGATAGCAACATCGTTATACATTCACTCACTTCTGTCAAATATTAGACAAATTGAGTTTCCTCCAACGACAATGGAAGTATACAAGTCAATTTCTTGACAAAGCTTCTAGATAATTCAAACACGGTTAATCTTCATGTTCAAGCTTAAGAAATTTTGGCCTCGACTCACTCTACACCTTTCTTTTCCATTTATTTTGAATCTTTCAAAGGAAAAAATATGTTTCGAGACCGATCAAGTTTATTTTGACCAACTGAGTTGTGATTTAATTTAAAACTAGTTAAAATGCTAGCACGGTATTGTAAAAAAATAAAATCTGAAACTCTTTAATTAAAGATCTTATTATATTTATTTTTAAAATCATTAAATCTACACTATAACAAATTAACCTTTTTTATTTTGCTTTCATCATGCACCCATATACAAGAGTTAGACAAAATAATAAAATAATAATACATGATTAGATAATAAATAGAAAAAATTATGAGAAAACATATCAAGTTTGTTGTGTTTGAGAATGACATTACCAGACAATCAGTATCTCATAATAAACTTATTTTTTCCAATGAAATGACACTCAGTAATAAAAATTGAACTCATGAATTTTACCTAAAAATAATATAACGAAGTAGTAATGAAAATGTGGTTAAAGAGTTCATGGAAAATGTGCTTGCAAATAAAGAAATGTAAGCGATGACAAGGAAAAATATAGTGGTTTTTCATGTGGAGGTTATGGTTTGTGAGAATATACGAAAAGGATTGGTGGTGTCGTCTCACACGGATCAGTCATTTATAAGTAAATATTTCTTAATTACCAATTAAGTTATTAGGATTAATTAAGTAATTTTAATTCTCTAATGAATAATTGTTATTAGAGATCTTTAATACAGTGTCTGATAGGCTCCCTGCACAATAACATAAAGAGGGGGAGCTAGCACTCTTCGAGTGAGTGTTTACCCCGACCAATTTGCAGCAGAAATAGAAAGAAACAGAGGAGAATTAGAAGAATTTTAGAGAGAATGGGAAGTAAAAGAGTTTTGCATAATTCATTCCATAGTCATACTTACATTCATTTCCACTACTTATACTTCCTTTCCAAAACTACCACTAACAGAAAATCAGAAGTCAACACATCTGTTATTTACTCAATGATGTAATCGTTCATCCAAGATGGGGTTTTCCTAACTCAGGTTGGGCCCTTGGTAGTTGGTTCTAGGCGTGGCTGTTGTGGACAACTCACGGACGTGTACTCCTCTTCTGGGCTTGCAATCTCCCTTGGTGCTATCTGGGTTGTATCATCCCCCTCACCTTGAAAAAGTACCTTGTCCTCAAGGTGGAAATCTGGGTACATCTTGCAAAACTCCTCTACTGATTCCCAAGTGGCTGCTTCAGTTGGAGCATCGTTCCATTGAACTAGAATCTGGTGAATTGCACGGCCATGATAAAACACACATTGTATAGCACACACATATGTTGGGATCAACACGGGCTTGCTGTTGATAGCCTCAGGTGGGAGTGGTGTAACCAAAGCCTCATAGTTGTCGCGGTAAGGACGCAGAAGTGAGACGTGAAAACCGGGTGGATTTTATTGTCCGTAGGCAATCCCAGACGATAGGCAACTGATCTGTTGCGTTCCAGCACCATAAAGGGACCATAATAGCGTTTGACTAACTTCTGAAATGGACTTCGCGCAACTGTCACCTGTTGATAAGGTTGAAGTTTAACCAGAACTTGATCTCGCACAACAAACTCAAGTTCCCGTCGGTGGCGATTGACTTTTTGTTGCATCCGGGTTTGAGCATTAGTAAGGTTATCCTTAAAGAGCGCAACAAGAGATTGCGGTCTTGCAACATCTCATCCAAAGCTTGGATTGAAGTAGAGCCCTACTGATAAAAAGGAATGGTTGGTGGCAACCGTCCAAACAATTCCTGAAATGGAGACATTTTAATGCCGGAATGATAATTAGTATTGTGAGCAAACTCTGCCCAGCGAAGAAAATTGACCCATGTGCTGGACGATCGTGCGTGAAAGCCCGTAAGTACTGTTCAAGGCTGCGGTTAACCACCTCGGTCTGTCCATTAGTTTGTGGGTGATATAAAGTGCTATGGCGGAGGCTAGTACCACTCAACTCGAACAATTTCTTCCAAAAATTGCTCATGAAGATGGGGTCATGATCCGAAATAATTGAGCAAGGGAATCCATGAATTTTGACAACCATTTCCGCAAACAGATTTGTTATTTGTGTTGCTGTAAACTGAGATGGCATGGTACAAAATGTGCAAATTTTTTTTAAGCGATCGACCACCACGAGAATGACTGTAAACCCACGAGAATGTGGCAATCCGGTGATAAAATCCATAGTAACATCGTCTCAAACTTGAGAAGAAACGGGTAGGGGCTGAAGCAAACCCGCTGGAGCTTCGTAGAATACTTGGTCTATAGGCAAATGAGACACGCGTCCACAAAAGCTTCCACGTCGCGTCCCATCTTAGGCCAATAAAATACTGATGAAAGCTTAACTAAAATTCGTTTAATCCCTCCCCATATGACTAGCCAAGGGAGTGGTCATGTGACAGAGGGGATTTCAAAGCTGAATGTGGGCTAAGGTAGTACTTGCCCTTAAAGAAAAGGAGACCATCATGCACTGATAAGGGTAGAGCTAAAGTACCATTACAGCTTGCTGATGAAGGTCTTACAAATGATTGTTAGTTATTTCCACGACCGATGTAAGATAATTCAACAATTTCATCTGTCATACATCGGGTCTTAAATCGGATTATCATCGATTCTCTCCACCCGGGTTCATCAACCATCGGGTCCTGAGACGAATAACCGTTGACTCGCTCCACCCGGATCACCATATACCGGGCTGTGAGTTGGAGAGCCAACGAGCTACTTCACCCGGAATTACCATATATCAGGTTACTGTGTTGGAGGGCTAACAACTCATACTTCACCTGGATTGAGCTATAGATTTGTTGAATAAATCTCGACATGACTCTAATACTAGTGTTAGGTACTATTAAGATTTCTCAACTCCAAAATTAAGTTAGCTTGAGAGATGAGACATAAGTTTAACATGGGTATAATACACACATAGATATATATATATTACGTATAGTTTTAGTACTTTTATTATTGATGGTTTGCCCTCCATATGATCAAGGCCTTAATAATCAAAAAGGGAGATTCTACAATTCATTTCGTGTTAAACATTTTTTACTCACAATATGTCTAATATAGTAGCTGGTTAAATTTCATCTTCTTATTTAGTTCCGTTTTGATTTTCTTTTATCATGGGATGGAATATATTTATAAATGTTAGCAAATATTTAATCATTTGTTGAACTATATTAAGGATTACACCCAAAACTTTGAGATTCATGAGCTTAATAAGAAACTTTATTATATATGACAGAGAAATTTAGTATACAAACTTAACAAATAATGTTTATATGAGATTTTTTATACAAATTTTTTTTAATAATATGATCTAGAAATTAGATATAAAAAGATTTCATTACAAGGACAAAATAAAATAAGAGGTTTTACATATTTAGAAAATTTAATATGATGATGAAAGACATTAAAACATAAAATTTGCAAGTTTAATTTTATTTATAACTTTTATGTTAGAAATACAAATTATATACCAATAAAATCATATGACTAGAAATAAAAGCTCTATATAATATTAGAAAATAAATTGGAATAAAAAGTGAACAATAACAAGGAGGACATTAAATAATTTGTATATATTGAAGAGCAAATTATGCTGAAATCGATGAGCTGGTAATTTATTTAAAATTTTCCATCATAGAATTACTAGAAAAAACGTTCAAAATTGCCGATTATGTACAAATGATTGATACCACATTGCCCTCTTCTAGCATTTTAATGAGGTAATTTAATTTTAGTTTCAGCATAATTATCTCCAAAATTAGAGCTAGCTAAAAAAATAGAGCAACATCATCAAACTTAATTAATTAATACTTTATATCTACTACTCCTAGTTCTTTAGGTCACGAAGTAACACTATTATTGTATTTTATGAAACATTTGGAACATTTTTTAGGTCATAAAGAGCTGTCTAAGTTCTGAAATTTTTTGGCAAAACTAATAAAATTCTCTCATTTATCGAAAATAAAGATTCTTTTTAGCAACTTTGAGTAGTTTAAGCATCCATATCTTCTCTCAAGTCACACATACAAAGAAGACCTTCAATTTGCAAGTTGCAATTGACCCACATTTTTTGCTAAAATGGCGTGAAAATGTAGATCACACGTTCGTTTGTTTTATAGTTGACTTTTTTCCATATTTGTGTTCAAGTTTCTTCTTCTTTTTTGGTCAAATATATTAGGAGATTACTATGAATAATGAAATTAAAAGGAAAAAAGGGAGAGAAAAAAGAAAGAAAGAACTAAATTAGGAGATCCAAGTTATTAATTCAAACAATTGTAAATGAAAAAAAATAAGAAAATAGAGAGCAAGTGTTTCTATTTTGACTTTGTATTATTATTTATGACAAACTTACAAAATTATAGTTACAGAATGACTATAGTATGTGAACATGAAGGTGTGGATGCGAGTATTTAACATCTGTGCCGGTTTTTCGTTTATTTGAAATCAATTCAATATTACAAATTACAATTACGTATTGGAGAAAGAAAAGAATTTATGATAATGGTCTAATTATAAAACCACACGTTATTAGTTGTATATAATCACAGTAGGGTTTATCTCTTCTTTGTTTCATAAAATTATTATTTATATTCTTATGTTTCATCTCATGAGATATGGTCAAGTTTTCCGTGGTTATATTTACCATATGGCATAGCATATAGCCGCCTTTAGTTTTTAAAATATATATTTCCAAACTCTTTAGTTTATAAAAACTGATTTGGACGTAATTAGCAAAGGTTAAACTTAGGATTATAATTTAATTGTTTAAAACTGTTTTGGAAGGACCATATATATCTATCTGCACATAAGTTCAATATGCTAACTGTTGTTAAACTTTTTCGAAAAAGATATCACGAAGAACTTAGCTTTATAAAACCAAACGAAGAACTAAAGAATTATAATGTTAAGCATTAATATATTAATTTGGCACTGATAATTAAATATTTCTCGCACATAATAACATAAATAAGAAAAAAGTAAATATGTGATTTCAAGTTTATGTGTACTGCAATAAAATTATCAACTTATAACATAATTAGTAAGATTAGTGAGAAGCAATTTGGACCTTAATCCAGCAATTTGAAGGGACGACAACTAGCATCAAATGTGTAGTTTATGGACTAAATATAACCAATAAACGTTGCATGAAAAGTACACAATTACTTATTTATACCCTAAATCTGACCCAAAAACTTTTGTTATTAATTTTCAATTTTAATTCCAATGTGGGCGGCAAATATAGGTAGGAAACCAAACTGGAACGACTGAACTAATATTTTTTTTTTAAATACTGTATATGGAAACATTGAGCTGGCGAGATCAGGAAGACCAATTAATTGAAAACAAAACAAAAAATGACAAAATTAAATAGTTAATTAATCCATAAAAGAAAGGACTCTACTGTACCTTCTATGAAAGAAGCGAGATTAAAATGGCTAGGGAGTAATTGACAAATAAAAATTTAATCAACCAGCAAATCTTAGCATTGATGTTTATTTTATTAGTTCAATAAATTTATAATTTTGATTAGAATTAATCTAAAATTACAGTGAATTAATTAATTAAATATCAGGCTTTATTGGTTTGAAAACAAAAAGCTTTGGTTCTTTTTCTCGCTTTAATCCAGTCGCTCCATAGGACTCCTCATAATCCAAAAATGTAATATTCCTATAAAAACTCTTTTCTAACAACTTGGATTCCTCAGCCAATGTCAAGCACTCTACAGGACATGTCAATGCAGCAATTGAGCATGTCAAGGATCACTACTCCTCCGACACACAAAGTGCAGTCACCTAGGCAGTTTGACAATATACCAATCTGTCATACTGATATATTAGCTAACAACTTCAGTTAGCTATTGTTTCTGTTAGTTAGCCTTTGATTTTGTTACTAAATGTGTAACCAATCAAAAGTGTGTAAAGAGAAGTGATAAATACTAATGAGAAAGGAAAGGCTCAGCATGATCTAAGACTGAGAGCTTCAATCGAGCTTCAATCGGCTCAGCATGATCTAAGACTGCATGATTTTAAATCGCAGTCATGATAGTTTTCTTGAGGAGAATCATATTTTTCACAGAACATAAATCTGTGTATAGGTTTTCTTTTTTCAATAAATGAATGAACCTAGACGAAATCTTATCACCATCATAGAACACATTACGAGTTAATTAATAAATTAATAGTTTGTTTTCTAATTTCAATCGATCATATTGCCACTTTGATACAGCAAATTAACTTGTTATTTTGAAGTAAATGAATTGCAAACAATTAAATAAATGTTGCACTAGCTGTTAAGAAGTAATATCTGATATAACTCCAAGCTGAATTTGATTATTAAGATAAAGAGAGGACAAAAAATCAACCAATAAGAAAAAGGTTGAAGGTCAATGATAACACGAAAATCTAACTTGCATTACATACATGATTATAATTAAACGTCATCTAAGTCCTACGTTTTGTATTATAATGAGTATTTTTCTCTATTAAATATAACATAGTGGAGATAAAATAAATAACACATAAATAAATTAAATAAGAATTACGAAGCTGTCTTAAATAAACTAAGATTTAGCAACAAGCGTCCTTCAATTATGAAAAAAGTTCCTCTTCGAATCTAAAAAAATGTTAAACGGATATACTTAATTGGAAGGGCTTTGGCTTAAACAATTTTTGTGCTTTGAAAGCACGTCCGGGAGAAACACATCTAAAGTGATTATTACGCGAATACATGCATTTTAAGTGCTGTTATGGTTTAAAAAATTCTTTTACATTTGTGACAAGAAAATGTAGAACCATTTGTTTTCTAGAAGTGATTATCCTTTAAATCATTTCGTGTGATATTCATGTCTGATGTTTTGAGAATAAATTTATTCTGATACCATATTATTGAAAATTAACTTTGTTATCGTAAAAAAAAATACTTTTTGGTTCTAACATCAGTCTCTTAATTAAACAACAAAATTGTAATAGCTAGAAACAAAATAGCTGACTAGAATAAATCAAACCAACTGGCTAGTTAAGCTGATTAAAGTAATTGAAACTAAACATAGATTCCAAATCTTGACCTCAGCTATTTTAATTTAGAATTTGGTTAAATCCGTCAACTTGATTAATGTAATGGGGTAGTAGCTCATATCATCACATCCCCAGTTGGCTAAATACTCTTAATTATTTACTAAATTCTAAACTAGTCACTTCAATCAATATTAAGGTTTACTTTATAATAAAAAAACATGATGTGTTAACTTGTCTATCTGTTCCATGGCAAGTCAATGGCACAATGTAGATAAGTTTGATGGTCTGGGTCAATGCCCCTTCAAAGTGGCCAAATGCTACAACATATGTGCTTCCCTTCCAAACATAGAGTACTATGTTTATTTTATAATCTATGTAATCAAATCATCTTCACTCTTCAATTTTTAATTTAATGTATAAGAGAGAGAAGAGAGAGATTTGTATATTTGACTTTTCTTATTAAATTTGAATGTACGATCATATTTGAAAGACTTGTTCATCTTAATACTTCAATATATATTCAAATTACCACACTACCATGTTCTAATAAGAAAAGACACTTGAGCAAAGTATAATATATTTGCGTTTACTCAGACCCGTACAATATCTAACTATTTTCTTTCCCAGTTTGCAATAAAGTATTATCATTGCTCGAAAATTTGGATTTGGACGTTGCTGCCAAAATCCGGGTAAAATATACATGTTTTGTGTTGGTGAATTATTTGCATATATAAGAACAAAGAATCCTAAGACGAGGGATTATTGGAGGGGTTTCTTTATTTAAGGGTATATGATGCTTAAGTTTAAAGTGCGGACAAAAATTGACAGAGTTTTTCACAATTTCAACGAGCTTATCTTTCCCAAGGTAGAGAGAGTTATTTATAAGGTTGGATGGCAATTTGACCAGAGTATGTTGGAGTGGTTGAAAAGTGAGAGAGGTAAATGATGATACATTAAATGCGGGTGCATTAAATGCGTACCCTTCCCTAACTTGATGCATGCAAGCCCCTCTTATGCGAGCCGCTCTTATAGTTGAAAGCATTAAACTTTGAGTGATCTATCTTACCCGTATACCTAATGCCCCATATACCTAACTACCTTTATGTTCTCTGCCTTGCCTGAGGTGGGGGTGGTTTCGATGAGAGTGCCGAAGCATTGTTGAACTCCAGACAAATACGTTGCTACGCTTATGACCTGGATGGGCTATAAGGCCACGTGTCATCTGTAGGGAGGGAGTTTGGTGTAAAGGAGAAAATCCATGGTTTATGGTAATTATCGTGAATTCTCTACATCATAATATGAAAATATAAAAAATAATTAAGAGAGAATGAGAGAATAACAATAACATGATTTACGTGAAAAATCCTTAAAGGCAAGAAAAATCCTTAAAGGCAAGAAAAATCCTTAAAGGCAAGAAAAATCACGGGAAGATTTTGATAGTATTTCATTATAGAGAAAGAGTTTACAAGGCTAATGCAAACTGTATTGTCAGCTTGTTTCTCATGGGTGTTGAGGGTTGTTGTGTTCTGTGTTGAACTTACATCTTGCCTTTATTTATAGGCATTCAATCGGTTATATAGAATCTGATACAACTTATCTAATTCTATCTAAAAATAGGATCAACAGAATATTTTCTAAGATCTAGCTTATCAATATTAACAACTTTGTAAATCTTGACCGTCTGATCAATCAAATTGTCTTGATTTTCTCTTTTTGTATTGCCACGTTGACAATCCATGTACTTTCGTCTAATTGGCTATTCTTCATAATCACCTAGTTGATCCTATAATTCTCGCTCTATCTTCTCCCCGATGGAGTCTTCGGTCTAGATCTTGCCGTGTGTCATGTGAAATTTTACCTGTACATCTTGCTTATCAATATTAACAACTTTTTGAATTTGAATCATTTGGCGTAGTGTGGCGAATCTAATGGTTGTAGTGATTGCTACCAGCTTTACCACGATGATGATTCCCTCGATTGACTTTCGTGATTCCCTATGCGACTTTTATACTTCAGCTATCTTGGTTAGGTGAGTAGTTCCAGATCAGTTTCTTCAGATCTGCCAACATGAAAAATTCAACTATTCTTATAATGCTTCCGTGAAATTTGCTTTAATTATTTTTCTTCTCCGCTGATGTGGCCGACACCGAGAATTATTCTTGTTCATTTGCCCCCATTACACTTGATGAAGTCTCTCTTCATCCAGGTGAAATGATTTGATTTTTTTATCTTCAACACTAGATTTATTGGGACCTCATAGACGTCCATATATATTACTTCTATGACTTGAAGTGAAGTAATAATATTTGGATAAGAATTTCTGCTATGAAGTTCTTTCCTTAATTCTGAAGTTTTTACTTTTTCTTTTTTGAAATGCCAAAGCTCTTGGCGTTTAGGTTTGAGCTTTCTCGTCTAAGTTAATCTCTTAAAATTTTCACGCCATGAACTTCTAAGCTTTTTGGTCTGAGCTCTGCTCTACCTTCTGGTCTGGGCTCAGCTCTACCTTCTGGTATGGGTTCAACTTTTGAAGCTTTTACTTTTGAGCTTTCTGAACTGAGCTCAGCTCTGATTTCTAGTCTAGGCTTAGTTCTTGAAGCATATATGGACTTCTCGGCTTTTCATTTTTATTTTTTTAGTTGTCCATTGTCAGTGGTGGTTTCTCCTTTTCTTTATGCCATTAAATTTTTCTGTTCCACACAAATGCCTTGTAGTTGTTGAGCAATTTTTTTATCAGTTTGCTATCGATGATGATTACTTTTTCTTCATTTGTTGTTACGTCTTTTTGTTCCTTTCACGATGGACTCATTGGTAGAGTTTTTCTCATTTCTTCATTTTTCATTTTCCTTCTCCTGTACGTTAAGATCTGTGATAAGAATGTTGTACAAGAACAATAAAAAAATAATTTATTGAAATGAGTAAGGAGCGAGTGTACCATTTTATAATTGAATCACATGAGTTTAAGTTTGATGTTGTAGAACTTCTACTGCTTCCTTATTTTCTTTTTCCTTCTCATATTTCATATTTTTCCTTTGTACTTCTGCTTCGATCAACATGAATTACTCTGTTTGCGCAATTTTTCTTCTATTGAACTCCCTTTTGTTGTACTTCCTTTAAAGACTTGGCAAAATTTGGAGATCAAAGTCCGATACTGTGCCGACTTCAAGCTTTCAACGAAATCCATTCTTAAATACTTAGGAAACTTTTCTCTCTTAGTTCTCTTGAGAATAATTATGTTCTTTTGTGAAATATGTTCCTGAGAATAGGACTTTAATTTCCTTATGATATACATTCTTCCTCAAGGATTAAGGTTCAAATAAAGAATCATGGCCCATCTTCATTTTGAGAGAAGAAATTACGAACTGTCATTGTCCATTGTCAGTGGTGGTTTCTCCTTTTCTTTATGCCATTAAATTTTTCTGTTCCCACACAAATGCTTTGTAGTTGTTGAACAATTTTTTTATCAGTTTGCTATCGATGATGATTACCTTTTCTTCATTTGTTGTTACGTCTTTTTGTTCCTTTCACGATGGACTCATTGGTAGAGTTTTATTCATTTTTTTATTTTCCTTCTCCTGTACGTTAAGATCTGTGACTAGAATGTTGTATAAGAACAATAACATGATAATTTATTGAAATGAGTAAGGAGCGAGTGTACCATTTTATAATTGAATCACATGAGTTTAAGTTTGATGTTGTAGAACTTCTACTGCTTCCTTATTTTCTTTTTCCTTCTCATATTTCATATTTTTCCTTTATACTTCTGCTTCGATCAACATGAATTACTTTGTTTGCGTAATTTTTCTTCTATTGAACTCCCTTTTGTTGTACTTCATTTAAAGACTTGGCAAAATTTGGAGATCAAAGTCCGATATTGTGCTGACTTCAAGCTTTCAACAAAATCCATTCTTAAATACTTAGGAAACTTTTGGCTCTTAGTTCTCTTGAGAATAACTATGCTCTTTTGTAAAATATGTTCCCGAGAATAGGACTTTAATTTCCTTATGATATACATTCTTCCTCAAGGATTTAGGTTCAAATAAAGAATCATGGCCCATCTTCATTTTGAGAGAAGAAATTACGAACTGTCATTGTCCATTGTTAGTGGTGGTTTCTCCTTTTCTTTATGCCATTAAATTTTTTTGTTCCCACACGAATGCTTTGTAGTTGTTGAGCAATTTTTTTATCAGTTTGCTATCGATGATGATTATTTTTTCTTCATTTGTTGTTACGTCTTTTTGTTCCTTTCACGATGGACTCATTGGTAGAGTTTTACTCATTTCTTCATTTTTTATTTTCCTTCTCCCGTACGTTAAGATCTGTGACAAGAATGTTATACAAGAACAATATTTGAAATGAGTAAGGAGCGAGTGTACCGTTTTATAATTGAATCACATGAGTTTAAGTTTGTTGTTGTAGAACTTCTACTGCTTCCTTATTTTCGTTTTCCTTCTCATATTTCATATTTTCCCTTTGTACTTCTGCTTCGATCAACATGAATTACTCTATTTGCGCAATTTTTCTTCTATTGAACTCCCTTTTATTGTACTTCATTTAAAGACTTGGCAAAATTTGGAGATCAAAGTCCGATACCATGCCGACTTCAAGCTTTCAACGAAATGCATTCTTAAATACTTAAGAAACTTTTGACTCTTAGTTCTCTTGAGAATAACTATGTTCTTTTGTAAAATATGTTCCCGAGAATAGGACTTTAATTTCCTTATGATATACATTCTTCCTCAAGGATTTAGGTTCAAATAAAGAATCATGGCCCATCTTCATTTTGAAAGAAGAAATTACGAACTGTCATTGTCCATTGTCAGTGGTGGTTTCTCCTTTTCTTTATGCCATTAAATTTTTCTGTTCCCACACAAATGCTTTGTAGTTGTTGAGCAATTTTTTTATCAGTTTACTATCGATGATGATTACTTTTTCTTCATTTACTGTTACGTCTTTTCATTCCTTTCACGATGTACTCATTGGTAGAGTTTTTCCCATTTCTTCATTTTTCATTTTTCTTCTCTTGTACGTTAAGATCTGTGACAAGAATGTTATATAAGAACAATAACATAATAATTTATTGAAATGAGTAAGGAGCAAGTGTACCGTTTTATAATTGAATCACATGAGTTTGAGTTTGATGTTGTAGAACTTCTACTGCTTCCTTATTTTCTTTTTCCTTCTCATATTTCATATTTTCCCTTTGCGCAATTTTTCTTCTATTGAACTCCCTTTTGTTGTACTTCATTTAAAGACTTGGCAAAATTTAGAGATCAAAGTCCGGTACTGTGCCGACTTCAAGCTTTCAACGAAATTCATTCTTAAATACTTAGGAAACATTTGGCTCTTAGTTCTCTTGAGAATAACTATGTTCTTTTGTGAAATATGTTCCTGAGAATAGGACTTTAATTTCCTTATGACATACATTCTTCCTCAAGCATTTAGGTTCAAATAAAGAATCATGGCTCATCTTCATTTTGAGAGAAGAAATTATGAACTATCATTTTCTTTTGAGATGAGGACTTAAGTTCTAATAAAGAACCATCGTCTCATTTTTATTTCCTGAACGACATCCGCGGACATTCTCAATGACTTAGGCTTCTTATGTGGAACCATGGCCCGCTTTAATTTATTACCAGTTCACCGATACAGTTTTTCATGTTTCCTTCATTTTCCTCACTTTGCATTTTTCTTATCTCCTATTTCTCTATTTCTCCTTTTCAGTTTCCTTTATCTGCTCTTAGCTTTTTCTTTCCTTTTCTCTTTACTCCCGGCCTTCCCATTCTAAAATGTTGAAACCACAGCCTTCCTTGACTTTTCTTTACTAGCTTTTTCTTTACTAAGTTTTTCTTTACTGAGCTTTTCTTTTCTCGACTTTTCTTTACTCAGCTCAGACTTTCTTTTCTCATCTTTGAAGTTCTTTCCTCAACTACTTTTCTTTTCTTCTCTGAAGTTCTTTCGTCAACTTTTTTATGTTCTGAAGTTTTTCCTCAACTTCTTTTCTTTCCTGAAGTTATTTCCTCAACTTCTTTTCTGAAGTTCTTTTCTCAACTCTTTTCTTTTCTGAAGCTCTTTCATCAACTTCTTTTCTTTTCTGAAATTCTTTCCTTGACTTCTTTTCTTTTCTGCTATGAAGTTCTTTCTTCAACTTCTTTTCTGAAGTTCTTTCCTCAACTTTTTTTTTCTACTTTGAAATTCTTTCTTCAACTTGTTTTCTTTTTGCTCTGAAGTTCTTTCCTCAACTTCTTTTCTTTTCTGAAGTTCTTTCCTCAACCTTTTTTTGTTCTGAAGATTTTCCCGTTCTTATGACATTTCTTTTTCCTTTCTGAAGATATTTCCTTTTTCATGTTCTGAAGACATTTTCTTTTTCTATCTCCAGACTTTCCCGTTATGAAAATGTTTCCTTTTCCATTCTAAAGACATTTCTTTTTCCATTCTTCAGACTTTCCCATTTTTAAGACATTTACTTTTCAGTGTTCTGAAGACATTTCCTTTTCCCATCTTTAGACTTTCCCGTTCTGAATATGTTTCCTTTTTCGTTTTGAAGACATTTCTCTTTCTGTTCTTTAGACTTTCCCATTTTGAAGACATTTCCTTTTTCGTTCTAAAGTCTGAGGATGTTTCCTTTTCCGTTCTTTTACACTTTCCCATTCTCAGAACGGCGTATGTAGACGCTCCCAAGTACTAAAGCTATTTCATTGGAACCATGGCCCCATTTCCACTTTGAGAGGGACTTACGAACTGTCCATTTTCTTTTGAGAGGAGGACTTAGGTTCAAATAAAGAACCATGACCCCATTTTTACTTCCTTTTGAGAATAGTGTCCGTAGACATTTCAAAGGACTTAGGCTCCTTCCGTGGAACCATGAACCCGTTTTGATTTTCTTCCAAGAACGGTGTACGTAGATGCTCTCAAGGACTTAGGCTCTTTCAGTGGAACTATGACCCCATTTTGATTTTCTTCTAAGAGTATGACTTATGAAATGTCTCTCCCAAGGACTTACGCCCTTAGTTCCTTTAAATAACAAGATTTACGAACTGCCTTCTCTCAAGAAATCACGCCGTAATTTCCATTGTTGTTGAAGAAGAGATAAAGTTGACGCCAAGTATTTATCTTGTATGCAGTCTGCACGTTATTTGCCATAAGTTTTGATCGAAAGTTTCAAATTGAATTCCATGAAATTTTTTAAGAAGTTGATTTTTGTATCTTTCCAATGATGTAAGATTCACCGTATAGTTGGCTTCTAGAAAATATAGTTTAATTTCTAAAATTGACTGTTCTGCATATTTTGCTTTCTTGAATAACCTTTACAAAAATTGTTATAACTTTTGCTCGAGAGCTCCGAATCGAGTTCTGAAAAATTCTCACATATACAAAAAAGATGTAATCAAGTTTCCTAAGGAGGCGTGTGTATATTGGAATATCATAATGGTCGTGCTTAAATGGTTATATACCCATCCCTACTTCAGATTTTATCATGCATCAATTCATAAAATGATTTTTCATCAGACATGCTCTTTCGTTCCTACTTCAAACCATTATCATGCCTCATTAACATGAGCATATTCATAATAAAACTCTAAGTTAGATTCAATATATATGACAATATCCATATGTCGTGGCGATGAGCAAAGAAAACAGTTAAGATAACTTGTGTATTCCAGACACATTATGGCGGCCGAGTTCCGCTTTGAAAGGATTTGCAACAACGACTAAGTATCACCCAACTACCTTTATTGAAACGTCTTCATTGCATTTCTGGAAAAACTTTATCGAAACATCCTAAGTGAATCTTGGGGACACACTTTGCTGGAATGTCTCAAATGCGTTCCAGGAACAAGCTTCACTGAAACGTCTTAAGTGCATTTCAGGAACAAACCTCACTGAAATGTCTTAAATGCGCTCCAGGAATAATTTTCGTTAAACGCATTTCAGGAAGAATCTTTGTTGGAACGTCTTATGTGCGTTCTAGGAAAAAACTTTGCCAAAATGTCTTAAACGCGTTTTAGGAACAACATTTTTCGAAACGTCTTAAACGCGTTTCAGGAACAACTTTTACTGAAATGTCTCAAATGTGTTCCGGGAGATAACTTTGCTGAAACGTCTTACTTGCATTTTCAGGAACAAGATTTTCTTGATCGCTGGATGACAGACCCGTTATAATTTTTCAGGCTATTTTGATAATCACCAAAGTTGAAGTAAAAGTTACAATGCTAAACATGATAGTTTTTTATGCAATTAAAGTTGAACGCCATCGATACAACTTGAAGAGTTTAAGGGTCATCTCATTTACTATCATCCATTGAGGTGGTTTCATGTGGCCCTTCCCATTCGTACAAGCATGCACATAGATAAATCATTGTCATTTTCAGAATAGGCATATCATTAAACATGCGTATTGTGACTTCGAGTACATAATCTTTGGACCGTACAACACATGACTGCCTTTGTACGTAACATACCCCTCCTCAGGTTTTATAGCATGTAAGCCACTTCCTGTCACGATGGTCCTGTAGCGTGCGGTGGAAATGGTTGGTTCCCCGTGACTTTTACGCCCGCGTTAATTATCTCTCCCTTTTGGAAATTGCCATGGAAAATCTGTCTCAAAGTTTTACAATCTTTGGTCGCATGAGTGCTTTCTTTATGGAAGTGGCAATACCGAGGTGATTCTATTTCTTCTTTGGTAGGCAAGTTTTCCACCCAAAGTCTCCACACGACCTTACCCTTGATTCAGGCATCCAATAACGCTTCTACCTTATCCATGGAGAAGGGGAAAGGTGGTGGATCATTCTTGTCACTTTTGTCCCATTTTGCACCCCGTCCTTGGGGTTGTACCATGGCTACTTGTGGCGTGTATCTTGCGAGCTTCCATGGAAGCTCTCTGCAATCACTCGGTACCACGACATTTGGCCTGGACACCGAAGTGATGGTGCGTTGAGCAGCTACATGGAGGCGTGAGAAAGTAAAGATGTCGAGGTTCCCCAAATGTGCTCTATACTCATTCATCATCCATATATGCACATCATCATCAAGTTTTCCTCCTTCCACTCTTCTTGGAAATCTAGTGTTTTGTCTTTGAACCGCCTGATGTAAGTCCTCAGGTCCTCATCTTTCTTTTGACGCTCACGCCCCAACTCGAGAATGCTCATCTTTTCCTCAAAGAAAAAAACTTTATCATGAAGGCAGAAGCCATAGGAGACCATGTTAAAACTGATCCCGACGCCATATTGATGTACCATGTGTATGCTTGCTCAGTCAGTGTACGATGGACTCATCACATCCGTGTGGCCCTAAATCATCACTAAAGTGTACGATGTGCTCTCTAGCACATCCTTCCTTCCCATTATACTTGCAAAACTTCAGAGGAACATAATCAGATGGCTATGGCTTCACGGCTAGCTCACTCGAGTAAGGGGGTGAAATTCCACTATCGTATCATTTAGATAGACGTTATGCGCTCCACCTCTAGGTGGCATGGGGAACTGCCTTCGGGTTCCCCCGGAGTGGCATGGGAAATCACGCTCGGGATTCCCCCATGGAGGCATAGAGAGCCATCCTCGAGGTTCCCCCGCGGTGGCATGGGGGAGCCCCCCTCAAGGTTCCCCTCGGGGTGACATGGGGAGCCGCCCTCGGGGTTCCCCCAGATTGGCATGGGAAACTATGCCCGAGGTTTCACCTGTGATGGCATGGAGAGCCACCATCGCGATTCCCCTAGGGCGACATGGGGGCCCCGTCCGGGGTTCCCCCTGGGGTGGCATGGGGAGTCACGCCCAAGATTCTCTTGGGGCAGCATGAATGAGGCACTTCCAAGACTCGTAAGGTGGCTACATCCTTCAGAGAGGATCTTCCTACCCCAGATTCTTCACAGGTGAGAAAAGACCTTTGAATCTTTGTCACTAAACTCGAAAACGAAGTACCACATTTAATAGGCAACTTCATATAATGGAATAGCCTACATAATAAAACACATACGTTATTTTGTTAATATCACACAGGGATCAACATTATTCCACGTAAGTGTCGTATGGACCTGTCTTTAGACTCCACATACTCCTTTTGATACGTTAATCATAACAATGTGGCTCACTATTTAGAAACATCAAATTGAGATTTCCATTTTGTCTAGAAAGGTGTACTCTTTATGAACATCAAATTAAGTTGTCTCAATTTATCTTCTACTCGTGGTATGTGACTTTTACTCTACATTTATCTATCTCTCTGCATTATCTTTAACCCATGGGCATGGTTCTCTGCATTACTTGGTCTCTAGAAAACTCTGCAGCACTAGAAGTAAATTCACCAATACAGAAAGCTTTAGGAAGTTGAAAGTGAAAACAAGTGTTCTAAATATAAAAGACTGATGGGTCTTCTTAAGGACTTCAGTAATTGGTTAATGAAGCTACTAGGGAAATTCTCAAAGAAAATACTAATGAAACCAAAACTCATCTAATAAATGTCTCCTAAATAAAAAGTGGAGAAGTGAGAGGTAGTGCAAACAAAACACAAAGACAAAGTACAAATGGAAATAAGAAGAGGAACAAAAATTGCATACCGAGAAACTCTTATGGAATTCCAGTGTGTAGAATTCCTCATATTCTTCTATAAATAGAGCAGAGAGGAACTGAGAAGTGCTTCTTCAATGGTGGATCAGACTCAGGCACGTCGTAACTTCTTCAATGTCTGTTACATTACGGTAGCGGTCATGACGACTGTGAATTACGCTAGCCCCGCTATATCAGTGCGTAACAGTCTTGGAGGCCTCCAAGATCATTACGACGTGGCCGTTACATTGTGTAACGGGTTTTTTTTGGGTTTATAGTAAAAAAAACTGGGTCAAGACTATTATTTGCCAAACATAGCTTTAAATCAATTAATTTCTTGCAGGAGAAAAAATAGTGTTTTTAAAGAATTTTTCGGGGGTTTTCGGGTGATTTGGAAATGAGCGACCTAATCTAATGACAAGTAAGCCCAGGAACTTGAAAATGATGTGACTGGAAGGGTGAAAGACAAGTACCTTAGGACGACCTCCGAAAGGTGACAAATGCTTTTAGTATTCTAAGTTTAAGGAGAACTTAAGTATGGAGTCTGGTGTTTGACTTTGGGGAGTATGGAGTGATGATCCTATATTGATACCAATGGCTCCCTTATATAGATGAGGCCAAGTGGGGACCACGATTCTATCCTTTGTAATGATATAAAAATTGATCATAATAAACATGGCTACACTCATAAAACGTGGTCACATTCGTAAAACATGATCACATTTTACGCCCTCAACTAATCAAGTTTTCATGGCATCGAGCAGTTGCATAACCAACTCACAAATGAAAAACTTGAACTCATATTACCAGTCTTAAGGCTTATGCACTAGCACACTCTGAAGGCTTATGCACTAGCGCACTCCTAAGGCTTATGCACTATCACACTCCGAAGTCTTATGCACTAGCACACCCTGAAGTCTTATACACTAGCACGCCACCAAGGCTTATGCACTGCGTCACCCGCTGTCGGGCATCCCAGCAGTAGTGCTCCACCCACCCGGCGGTGGCATACCACCCGCCGCTGGCCACCACCCCAGTGGCAGAGCACCACTCACCTCCGACAGCCTCCCCGACGGTGGAGCACCACCCTATCGCCGGCAGCCTCCCCGGTGGTAGAGCACCACCCTGTCGCCGACAGCCTCCCCAATGGTGGTGCACCAACCAACCACTGTCGGGCTTCCCGACGGTGGCTCCCCGATTGCGGCACAATGAGGTTTTCTTGACAAGGCACATGGCGCCCTTTGACCCTTCTTCATCAAAAGGGGGTACATCCAATGTGTCTAAGGAGATCATACCCTTCAAGTGGTACAGCGTAACTTTGTCCTAGTCCTATTAGATCACAACCTTCAGATTATTCTCAGACAAGGAATAGTCTTCGAGCATTTTTCATTAAGCTCGAAGACGGGTCACAACACTTAATATGTAACCTCAACAATGGGCTCGCCACCTTTATAAATTCAGGAACGACTCTTACAATTGTTGTCATTGAGTACACCGCGTTTATACTCAAGCAACATCCATTACAAAAGTATTTACTATCATTCTACATTGACCCGGCACGTCAATCATGATGATGTAGCCCATCATTTACGGAATTCAACAAATATTGCTTGCTAAAGAAAGTAATTTGGCATTGTGATTACTAAATCACTTTTTTTCAAACGTTTCGTTCTGATATATTTATTAACATATCAGAACGAAAAGTGATTTAGTAAGTTGACATATAAGTTCATGATATATTTATTAATTAATTTTATGGAATATAAATACTTACATTCTAATTAAAGCAAAAGAAAATTATTGAAACATAATCAAGTTTATAGGGAGTAGTATTAATATCTTTGACTCACAAAAATGAAATTTTATAAAATGAAATTGACTATTATGATTAAATTAATAAATACCCCATCAGACTTTCCTCTTATATGTACTAGTTGTACTAATTCTGTTTTTATAAAAATAATCTTTTATGTTTTTTTAGCATCAAATTTTCGAAACATAATTCTCCGATTAATATTAATGGTATATTTGCCATCGGTTAGGAGTTTTCAGTAAGTACACCACAGATAAATCAACAGATGATGATCATTGATAACCACGAGATAGCATGATTCCTGATTCAAGCTTATAATCTAGAGAGAGCAAACCCTCAAACTAATGGTGATCATTGCTCCACACCTCGTGGCATTTTATGTTCTTTTTAGAAGTTATAAAGATAAAAGAATCCATCATCAAAAGATCTTATTACCAGTTTACCCTAAACAATGAGAAATTTATGACTATAATCAATAAATATAAATGCCTTTAGATAAGCGTCAATTATTTTAGGATTTTAATAGTATAGTAAGTTACTAAAACTATCAATTTTGATGAACCAAAATATCTTTGCTTTCATTTAACCAAATTCTTATAAATAAGGGAGTTTTCAAAAAATATTCGACTATTAGAAAAAAAAATCATAAATTAGTTTTATCATTTTTATTTACTGAACCACTGATGATTAATTAATTTATTTATTAAAAAGTAAAAAGAGAAACTACAAAAACACCAAAAGCACCAGTAAAAGAAAACCAGAAACAATTAATAATTATCCAACAAAACATCCAATAATCTACATTGAAAGGAACAAAAAAATTCATTGAAGCAGCCGATAAGCTCTATTAGCAAAAAAAAAACTCCAGCTAGTCAAATTGAAGTACCTACAAAATCAATTTCGCCGACTAGAAAAAGTCCAGCCTAAAAACTCCATTGACTCTCCATTGCGGCCTAGAGTTGCGACAAGGAGGACATATGACAACACTTTTGCCAGTGTAAGTGGCAAACAAAACTGACAACTGGGGTAATTCTGTAATCTGTACTATTGCTGAGAAAAGTTGAATGAATAAGTATTTTTATTTTTTTATCTCACTTGAAAAATTATAATAGTGATGTCTTTTTATTTTTATATTAACATTATTTTAAATATATGAAATATTATAATGATTATTTAAATGATGAAAATTTTACATAATTTTATCTTTTTTTCATATTTCTATATTTACTAATACGTGGGACTACAAATTACGGTTGCGTTCGCTATTTCTTATGAATTGAAGTGTAACTTTCGTAAGAATGAAAACTTGTTCTATTTTGAGAGACAATTACTCATCACTTTGTACACCGTGGAATGAGCAAAACTGTTTTAAGAATACAGTGTTCGCAATGAGCTCAGATTAGTTCTTGTTTTTTTATTGTTGCAGATTTTGAGGACTATTTCTACAATTTCTCATATGGTAAGTACAAAGGTGCAAGGTACACATATTTTTCTCAACAATGTTAAGACAATTTTGACGCGTGCCTTTCACAACTGTGTGCTCCCTCAACCCTTCCATATTCGTGCATTTTCTTGCACTGTTTTGGTATGTCCTTAGGATTTTGAAATGCTATTATTGTAAGCCTTGAGAAGGGAAGAAATGGTGAAACGCGTTTATTATGAAGGCCCAACATTGCAAAATCAAGATTAAAATAATTGCACATGTCGGCAATTTTTTGTAGTGTTTGGTATGTATTGTTTCACTTTGTATTTGTCATGAAAGTCTGGAATCCTTTGCTGCTCATTTAAGCAACATGGATATGCTTTATGGTTTTGCATAGGATAATCAGTGCATCTGGTTTCATTTTATGTACTTCTTAGTATGTTTATATATGGCAGTAACGATTTTGATGCATGAGAGTAGTTTTGATTATTTCTTTAAAGTTTTTACTTTTAATTGGGTTTCTTTGAAAATGAAAGAAAATGCTAGATTGTGTTTTGTGAAAACGCGTGGCCATGATTGTCCCGAAAAAACTAACCACCTGGTAACATAGTTTAACTTATCTAACATTGTTCGATGCATCATAATTTGCATGCATAACATGTGATTTCAATATGGATTGATTGAGTTTTAATCAATTCATTTTATTATACTTGCAAGGTTCGTTAAACGGTAATTAGATTAATTCAATTATGTTAAATCTCAATTGACATAGTTTTAATTGAATTCCCTAGCAGCGAACACACTGAATTGAATTAAAGTGTTTGGTCTGAACTTGTGTGGCGTGTTACACCATGGCTTGAGGCTGTGTTTTGAATTCATTGAGAATTTTTTAATTCAGTTGTGTTTGATTCTATCGGGTTATCATTTTTACTCTTTTTAACAAAAAAAACTATCATAATAGAATGCCGTAAATATCATTAAGATGATGGGGAAACCCCGTCATCATAGGATATCGTGAAAAACCTTTAGATGATGGGGAATCTCTGTCATTATAGGTTACTGTAAAAAGTTTTTAGATGATTGAGAATTCTCGTCATTAAAAATCTAGTTTCTTCATAAAAAAACTATCATGCCTTTCCATGACAACAATATATTCAATACCAGAGGCACTAACTGAACATCAAAGAAACACATAACATTAATTAATGAAGAGTTAGATGATCTAAACAAATAATGGCACAATAATATAGGAAAATGAAATCTAAAAAATATTGCAAAAGGAACATGAGAGAGAGAGAGATGGGAATTTTTTGGAGCAACGACAGTGCACAGAAATAACCATCAGACATGGAAAATACATAACATGTACATGCCAATATGAGAAAAGTCAGAACGTTACTAAGTAGAGTATTGTTACACTATACCTTTTCTGAATTAAATTAATAATCACCTTTTGTTATTAAGTTTTAATCATGACAAAATCACAAGTTAACTGTGCTTAAGATTGTTCCATAGATGAAGTTAAAACTAAGTTGGAACCATTTCTCATGGACACTTCTAATGACTTTGATATCTTTTATTAGGTAAAACAAATGCCTAAGTCCAATAGGCAACATAGGTTCACTTAAAACGATTCACCAATAAATCTTCAATATGAAGTATATATCCATGAGTCCTAACATTATTTTAGTTGATAACACATAATTGATCTTAATTTGAAGCCTCTTGAAATTGTCTTAAACATTGAGTTCAACCAAATAGTTACGAATTCAAATGACCATACATGCCCACAATCATAATAAAAGGAAATCACTAGTAATGAATCCCCTAGAAATGTAGCCAGCATACTATCTTACAGATATTCCCAAGAGTGAGCGAAATAAAACTTGCATGATGCAATACAGGTAGAAGAAGCAAAATATGAGAGAGAAATGAAAAAAATAGGGAGAATTAGACAAAAATAGGAGAAATGAGGGATATGAGAATTCAAAGAGTAAATAAGAGCTCAAAAAGGAGGAGAAAACTCAATACCAACACTAAGCCCATATTTTTAGGCACTAAAAGATCCTAACTCTAATATTAATAAAAAAACCCTCATTCAATAGGAAATTACATAAAATGCCTAATTCACCTTAATCAATAAGGAAATAAAGTACCAAAATATTCTTTAGATACTCTAATCCTAAAGTTTGTAACAATGGTTATTCTATTCATCCTTTCACCATTGTAATGCTATTCCAAACAGGGGACATAAAGCTAATGACATGAGTTGCAAAGAAACTTGTTGAGCTTACGGTTTCTTAGCCAACAAAGCAAATAAGTACCTTGAAGCTTCTGGTTGACAAAAGCATGGAAAGCAATACCTTTTGATTCAATCACCAGAGCTGGTTGGCTTCCATTCTTTAAGAACTCTTCATTTTCATTAACAAAAATACTACAAGTGAGTGAGTGGTTAATCAATCTCAAAGTTGGCATAAAATGAAAATTTTCTAAATTATGTTTTCTTTAATATTTTATAATCTACAGTAACAATCAAAAGAAACCCAGTATTGAGAGAAGTTATGTTACGGTAATCCAAGCAGTCTCCTGTAGAAAAATCCAATCATATTCACATAAAGGACAGCCAATAAGATGCAAATGGAACACATAAGGCATAAAAATCGTTGTAAGAAATAAGAAATAATCTTTATCAGCTCAAGCAGGTTTTGAAATTCATGTGTCCAATTCCATTGACATGAAAATTGCTCGTTTCTACAACATAATTATCATTGAACTCATCACTAATTAGGGTGTCATATCTTTTGAAATTTCCAATATCGATCACCTAGTAGATCGAACAAAACGAAAGATCATCCAGTAGATTAAACCTGGATACTTAAAATGGTATCTGTAGAACTAGAAATCAGCAACAAGTAGCTATTTATTAAAGTAACAAGTGAAGAGGAGATGACACTACAAGAATCTGAGTTTTAAGCTAAAACGGTGACTACCCTCGATACAACAACCGACTTCTTGTTGCCTGCAAAACACATGACTCTTTATTATCCTTGTTTTTCAAATTTATATTTGCCTAATGTTTCAAGTTTGTTTCATCTTCTTCTTTTCCTTATTTTTCTTTTTGGGGTGTTGGGGTGGGGGAGAGTGAATTATTTATACATTTTTGGCATATGTGAGTGAGAAGAGACATAAATGCCACTTGTCTAGCCACCCACATTTCTTAATGGATGAAAGTAGAGTCAAGTGCAAAAATATTCCCAATTTAGTAATATCAACCCATGATTATTCACATAGACAAAAAAGAGAAGATTTCAAAATCAATAATCACTTCTTCGAGTAAAAGAAGGAGAAGAAGAGGAACACGGCGAAGCAGTGCACTCGAGCTACAATACCAATAATCCAATTGTCAAAACCTCATTTTGATGATTATTTTCAATGTTCACAGTTTAGAATGCCAAAATTACAAATCTAGAATATTTGTATACAATCTCTAATGCATTTCTAAGATGGATCAGGCAAAAATTGAAATGCATAATGATGTTGTATAACATGATACATTTAATAATATTAACAAGAAACTATTTTTAAGAAAATAAAAAACTCTGAAAAAAAGGCTCATATTTTCTTGTAAGATTACCTGGTCAAGAGTAATTGAGACAACATTGGCATGACTAGCCTAGTTCTCTTTTCCGTGACCTAACCTGAATTTCAGCATATGTAACATCACAGTGAAAGGTACAAGGTATTGAAGACATGAACATGCTAAATTATCAATAAAATGTAGAAAACCAACATATATGTGCAATTATATAATCAAATACACAACCTCACATTATAGAAGCTAGCTAGAATCTTCAATAAAATAAGCGTCTATCCACTTAAGCAGAACAAGTCAACGACTTAATTTCAAAAGCCAGAGCAAGAATAGAACTGGATAAATAAGCTGACCAGGCCCGAGGGGAAAAACCTGACCGATTGAACTTCTTTCGCATATGCTGCTCTTCATCGAGTTGAAACACACATACACACACACAAACACACACATACAGAGAGAGAGAGAGAGAAGAGGCAAGAGAGAGACGAGAAGAGACACGAGAGAAGAACCATATGTTCTCTGACTCGATCGCCTCTGTCTCTAACCAGGGCTGAGGAGAAGAACCGAAAGATTGAACTTCTTCCACTTCTTCTTCTCTTCATCGAGTTGAAACACTGAGAGAGGAACATAGAGGAGAGAAGAAGTGAGAGAGAGAACCCTAGGTTCTTTGACTCGATCGCCTATTTCTCTACTCCCAGATCTGAAAAAGTGAAAGATGGAAAGATAGATAATTAAGGTTAGCATGTGGCGCATGGCCATTTTAAAAAATAATTTTCTATTAAAAACTAAATCTTTTAATAAAACAAAATCGCACAACGCTACGATAACCAATTTTTTTTTTCTAAAAACTCTTTTCATCAGTAAGGATCCATTATATATTTATATATTAAATTAACAATATACAAGGTTAGAAGTCAGATGCCTCTTGTAGTCTAAATAAAGCATCCTCGCGAAACCAATCAATTCTTCGTTCCACGAAATCATTTCAACGATCAGCAGACTCCGAGATCCACACTAAGATCTTCCAAGTCAATCGTCAATGCACTAGGATGTGTGTGGGCTAGTAGAATATAACGAAAATACTTTTTTGTCTCTAGATGTACTCAACACATTAGATCTAAAGATTTTACTGAGGATGACTTTTGTGAGATTATTCTCTAAAAGAACGTGACGATGATTATTTTAAAAATTTGATTAACTCTTAATTATAGAAAAATCACTCCTAGAGAATTATGTTCTTCTCTCAGCTCTTGATTGATGAACAGATTCTCTAATTCAACTAATTTAACTAATTCATTATATTATGTCATCAGAATAATATATGTATATTTTTATTGATAATGGCATATCTAATGTTTTAGAATAATTGAAATAATATTGAATTATAAAATTACTAATAGTAGTGGCACCCACTTCTATTGTGCACAACTTCAGTGCTACATGGCACTACAGTGTGCCATGAGACAGCATAGTGCCTCACGGTATCACTGTAGTGCCATGTAGCACTTAATGTTGCGCACCCCACTACTATAGTGCCACATGACACTACATTAGTCCATGTTAATCTCTGACACTCAATCAGTGATTGACACGTGATAATTATAACATATTAAATATTTATTTAATCAAATTAAATATTTAGATATTTGTTAATTCAAAATTAACATGTCTGACTATCCCTATCAACTAAATTATCTGTTATTTCATAAATAACAAGTTTAACTGAGCCAAATTATTATCTAATATAATTTAATTATCTAATTTTATAACTTATATATTTTGTCTCACTTATCAATAATTAAAAAAATTGATATAGATTCTGAAAATTATATATTTAATTCAATTAATTCAATTTTAATTAATTAATCACAAATAATTATCTCATAATTATGTATTTGTCCCAGAATAAAGATTCATTTACAAGTAAGTCTTTTTCTCACGTCCTGAAATATTTACATCTTAAACTACGTAGTACCAATGTGACTTGGAGACCATGAACCTATAATCCTAAGCTCCAACAAATCAGATTATTAATTAAACTCTTTTATTAAATGATCTTATTTATTAATTCTATTATTACTCCACTATAAATATGTATTGCACTCTTAGAGATTATAGAGTACTCTCATGTAGTCCACTGATATAATCATTTCATGTAGTTATGTCCTCCAATTATTGTTCATAAATTAAAACTGGTCAAAGTTACCATTTTACCATTCTAATTATCTTTTAATCATTAAGTACCATTAATCCACTAATAAATGACTAATTTATAATATTATTATAAATCTAAGCCCAATTATTGTTTCGTACATTTTATTTAACCCAAAGAACATTTTATAGAGGTGTTAAAACACAAGGAATGTATGCCTTTTTTTTTTAAAGCAGAGGGAATGCAAGTGTCTTCTAATGAAATCACGGGAGGTCAGTGAAATATTTTCATATTTCAACCAAGTTTTTAATCTTTCAATTCTTCCTCTTCTATTTACTATTTCTATAAATATTTCAATATTTTACTCTTCAATTTTCATTGGTTTTAGTTTTGGCTTAACAACGTTTTAAAGAATACAATTACGTGAATGATATTATTTGGTTTTTGTTAATATGGTTTGAATTTATTTGTCTAAGATTTTCATGATAATATGGTTTTCAGTAATTTTATTTTATACTATAAAAAATAGGGGATTAATTTTGCTCTAATTCTATCTTACTGCATAAATAACTCATACATCCTGGATAGAAGACAATCGGCTATTTGAGTATTACTTCAAGCACATATACGAATAAGAAATAATATAGAGGTATTATCTTCTGTTAAAATTGACAATATATAGAAAAAAAATTAAGTGACAGTTGAAAATTATTATTTTGTGAAAAACATAATTGATTGGACAAAGAGATATTATCATGAAGTTTTCATAATTGAAAGTTTCAACTAACTAGTGCACTTTTAATTATACTAGATCAACGTTATGTGTGTTGCACATGTCATTTTTAATTAATATTAATTTCATTTACATGACTTAAAATCTTTAAGTTTATATTATCATTATATACAACAAAGCGATAGATAAGAATCATCTTATTATATGAGTACTTCCTTTTCTGTATAATGACCATCCTCTGATTTTACTAAAATATTTGTCGTCTCTATTAAAATTCTTTTTGAAAGTGTTACATATAATTGTTCATAAAAAAATACATGTTGAAGCTTTGATTATGATATATTACAACTATGTGTTTTCCGAATTGATTATTCAAATTTTATATTTTATTATGAATTTGCGTCTCTGGTAAAGTTAAATATGTTATTGAGCAAGCAAACTTAACTTTTAACTTTGGTAATTAAAGTAATGTTTTGATAATTTCAACATTGCTAACTTTTTCTTTGACAAAAGAAAAAACATTGCTAACTTTTTCAACAATCCAAGGTTACCTAAAATATTGAAAAGAATCCATTTGTTTTGAACATCATCCATATTGTTTAGTCTAAAAAGATAGAGCATTTAAACAACACTACACTATTATTTATATTAATTTATAATAATTAACAATTCCCAATATGGCATCTTTCAAAAATATCCTTAAAAAATCATTTTTTTTGTCTTCCTCACGGCTATCTCTAAAAATGAGTTTTTTTTATTAAACTGGACCATATACTAATCATTTTATAAAAATAAATTTATATACTAGTTTTTATTTTCTCTGGCCATTGACCTATCTTTTACTCAAAATACACTTATAAAGTAACATGTTTATCCTTCACCTCATTTCTCCTTCTTCGTTTTTCATTTTTTCCACTTCTTCATTTTCTTCTACGTCTTCTTCATCTTCTTATTTCTTCATACAATAATAAAATATTTATTTATTTTCTTCTTTATGTTCATGAATTTTCTGAGAATAATTATTTATTTTTATTTTTCTAAAAATGAGTTTTTGCCTATTTTTACAAATCTGAACCAAAAGCTTTGACGACAAATCAGATCTGAGTCAGATCAAAAAATGAGTTTTTGCCTATTTTTACAGATTTGAACTATACCTAACCATAAACAGCGTGTTGCCATCTTATAATGTACATGATGAGTATACTGATATTGTGTTGCCATCGTATAATGTACATGATAGGTACACTAATATCGTATAGCCAACGTGTAGTGTACACGATGGGTACATTAGCATCGTGTAGTATACACGAAGCTAGTGTAGTCATCGTGTAGTATACACGTAGTCTACACAACGCAAGTGTAGTCATTGTGTAGTCTACACAACGCAAGTGTAGACATTGTGTAGTCTACACAACGCAGGTGTAGACATTGTGTAGTCTACACGATGACTACACGACGCCAGTGTACCCATCATGTACACTACACGATGTCACTGTACACATCGTGTAGACTGCACGATAGCTACATGATGTCAATGCACCAATCGTGTAGACTACACGATGTCTGCACAATGTTAGTGCACCCATCGTGTAGACTACACGATGCCAGTGTAGTCATCGTGTAGTATACACGATATTAGTGTAGTCATCGTGTAGTCTACTTGATGGTTATATGACGTTAGTGTACTCATCCTGTAGTATATAGTGTAGCCATCTCATAGTCCACACGACGCAAGTGTAGCCATTGTGTAGGCTACACTAGCGTCGTGTAGACTACGTGTATACTACATGATGGCTACGCTAGCTTCGTGTAGCCATCGTGTAGACTACACGATGGCTACACTAGCATCGTATAGATTACATGTATACTACACGATCATTACACGATGCTGGTGTACGCGTCGTGTACACTATACGATGGCAACACGATGTCTATGTACCCGTCGTGTAGACTACACGATAACTACGTGATGTTTGTGGCTAGATACAGTTCAGATTTGTAAAAATAGACAAAACTCCATTTTCAGATCTGACCAAGATCTGGTTTGTCGTCAAATCTTCTGATTTCAATTTGTAAAAATGAACAAAAACCCATATTATAAGATCTGATTTGTGGCGAGATATGGTTCAGATCTGTAAAAATAGGTAAAAACTCATGTTTAGAAAAAAATTATTTTCAGAAAATTCACGAACACGAAAATGAAAATAAATAAATATTTTGTTGTTGCATGAAGAAGTAAGAAGATGAAGATGAAAATGAAGAAGAAAACGTAGAAGAAAACGAAGAAGAGATGGAAAAAATGAAAAACAAATAAGGAGAAATGAGGTGAAGGGTAAAGATGTAACTTCATAACTATTTTTTTGAGTGGAATGTAGGTCAGAGGTCATGAATCAGGAGAAGTAAAAATTAGTATATGAGTTCATTGTTACAAAATGATTAATGTAGTTCCATCCCTTGGATAGATAGAGAGGGAGGGCAAAGTTTTTTTTGGGTTTTTCATGTTGTCAAAGAGTTGAACAATGATTTTTTCGTGTTGTCAAAGAGTTGAACAATGAAAATAGATGGCGAGTGCCTAATCGAATTGATCGGGTCATGTAGGAACAAGGTTCAAGTCTACCGGTCTGTTAGGATGCGTCAGCTGCATACATCACTGCACTTCCACTTGACACCTATCGTAATGATAAACGGCTCGTCTCGCCGTGACCTTCTCTTGAATTCTCAAAACTTCTGTCGCTCCATCCCCGCAGGGGCAGAGAACCCATCGCTATCTCAGTTGTGCTACCGGAGGCTTTGGGGAAGTCAGAATAGGAGAGCACTCATCTTGAGTGGGCTTACTACTTAGATGCTTTCAGCAGTTATCCGCGGTCGAATTTAACAAACAACCCTCTAAAAATCCTAAAGAGTCCACCCTTTTTCCTCCACCGCCTCGCCTCCCTCCTTCCCTCAATCGTCAACCTCAACCGCTGTTTTTTTGCCGATGAGCTCACATCGAGTAAGTGCGTCGAAATCACAATGGAGCTTCAGTTAGTTAAGCCCTTGATTTTATTTTTCTGTTTTGTTTTGTCTTTCTTCTCTGATTTATTATCTCTCAATTCTTATTTCGCTAATTATTTTCTCTCTGCCATGCCATCAAACCACCACCGTAGGATTATGTTTGTGAGAGTGTTATTTTTTTGTGTAATTTGCTGATTGTTGAATGAGATTGGGACGAAGAAAGTTTGACACGTAGTTGGTTAGGTATTTGTATTTGGGAAGCTTAGTCCTTTGTAACTTGCATGTAGCTTTATCTATAAATATGTAGCTTAGTCATTTGCATGTAGTTTATTCCTGTATTTGTTTGGCCATCAATATTTCAGTACATTGTATCAGAGTCTATGTTGGTTGCTCTTGTCATTGATATTTTCAAAAGGGTTGCCCTTGTCATTGATATTTTCAAAAGCATAGACTCTAACTTTGAACTTTGTCATTTTACTTGCTTTAGTAGGTGCTACCGTTGTTTTCGTCAGTATCAATAACATTGAATTCAGATGTAGACCTTGTAAGTATGCATATGATATTTCCTTATCAATGCTATTTATTCCACATAGAAGCCGTCTGACTGATGGTTATACTTAGATGCCAATATTTTTTGTTTGGCAGTCGGTTTTTCTATCCATTTTGTTCATCATCCTTACAGTTCTCGTATTCACTTATATGAGAAAATACGTGGGTAATTGTATAAGATAACAATTCTATTCTTTTCTTGTTCTTGTCGTCTTGCTCGTGGTTCTAATTGTTTGCAGGACTTTAGAAACATAAGAGAGGCTCCTGAAAGTGAATGGCCTGTAATTCGCTTCAAAGATGGCACCCCCCCCCCCCCCCCCNNNCCCCCCCCCCCCCCCTGCTGATGTCTCAAACACCTCTCTAAAAGATTCAGGTCATTCTTGTTAATCATGTCTTGATTTTGATTTTCCGAATCCAAACCAACAGGATTGATTTAAATTTTACTTTGTTTGCATTTCTCCTATGTTTTTACACTATTTTTACTATCCGTCTTTGGTGAATTTAATTTTGTATTAATTATGACTTTTTCGTTATTTCATGTAAATAAATTACAGGAATTGTAACACTATGTCATTATGGTTTTCAGATATTTCCCATGCTCTAACTGCACACAGTTGTGTTTTCTTTCATCAATAGGTCAGTAGTACAAAAGAACAAAATTCTGGAATTCTGATTAAAGGTTTGTTCTACTTGCATTGATATTATTGTATTTTAAACATGTTTTTATTATTTTCAAACAAATTGTGTGTGTTAACGACTCACCTCAATTTCTTCATGTTGTTTGTTTTCCTATTTTATTCATCCTCAGTCTTGTCCAACTAACTCTATTTCTTGAATTCATATTTTAAAATACAGTAATATTAATGAAATACAGTAATATCAATGAACCAACAAATTTATGTGACAATTGTATCTTAAAAGAACTGATCATATTTCAAATCTAATTTGCAATGTTTTGTCAATTCATTACTGGAAGGAATTTCTGCACGTATGTCACGTTTTAATGTTTTTATACTTGAGTAGCAAATAAATTTAAGAGTACAGTATTGGTAAGAACATTAAAATGTACATCATATACCTTTAATTACATTTGCTGAAGAAGTTGTTGTTTGTGTTTCTCTTCAGAAAAGAACACAAAATTAAGTGACAGAGATATGGAAGATCATAAAGAAAGTGAAACTCAGATGATGTAAAGGTATTAAAATTTTTGGTTTAAAACTGGAGAAGCGAGAACTGCTTTCTGATTTTTAGTTTTTGTTTAACTACTTTGTAATATATATGAGAGGTAGATGTGTGTAATTTCACATTTTTTCTGTAAACTGATGAGAAATGATGAGATTTGGCTAATGAGTGGGTAAATGTTATATAGTGCAAGAAGCAAGAAGTTAATGTGAAACTGATGAGAAATGTTTGGCGCCACTTGGGTAGCACCGTTTGATATTGAACGTGAATGATCGTACTTTTTGGAGTGTGAGTTCCACTCCTATTTGTTCTATTTTTAACTATCGTATTGCACCTCTTAAGTACAAACATAATTTATGTTAACTGTCATATTACTTATTTTCTTCTATACGTTCATGTCTAGAATCAGTAATGTTGAAAATTAGTACTTTACTAATTTTACTAAATATTTTGAAGCGTAAGCAATTATTACCGTTTCTTTATGTTTTGAGCTCATGCAGAACATGTTTAATGTTGGTCTCCATAAGTATTTTGGGCGATAATGTCTGATTCATTAAATGTCAATTTTTACTGGATCCTTCATGAAGGATTGCACTCTTTGGAATGTCAGTTGCACTTCTATTTGTTGTGTTTAACTGTCATATTACACCTATTAATTTCAAACATAGTTTATGTTAACAGTCATATTCCATATGTTATTGTCTAGAATCAGTAATGTTGAAAATCAACACTTCACTAATTCAAGTTCATTATTTTGTAATTTTCTGAATTCAATTTCACTGATTATTTTGAACAGTAAGCAAATATTACATTTCTTTATGTTCTGAGTTCATTCAGAACATGTATATTCTTGGTCCCCATGAGTATTTTGGGCAGTTACCAAATGTTTTGTTGATTAAATGTTGTTTTTGAATGGATCTGTGGTGAATTGAGCTGTCATTCTTTTTATATACTTTATAGGGGTTCTAACCAGTGTTTGCAATCTGTTAAGTGAATCAGGGACCGAGATTATGAAGAGTTTTTTGTCAGACGGTGGAATTGTTGGAACGAGTTCTTCAAAGAGGTGACCAAGTGAGGAGGTGGGTTGCAGCCAAAGAACTTCACAGGCTATCTTACATTTCTTCAGCACTGAAGGGTGTCAATTGAAGAGGTGGAAAAAACAGTTTCATTCATGAGTAACAGATAAGGAAGTGACAAATGTAATTTATAGGGGCAACTTAGAAATAGTAGAAAAACAGTAAGGGCATAAATGTCAAATAATGTTTCACCATTGCTTCCCCTTTAATATATTATAGATTTTTGTATTTCAATTTCTCCAAACATGTGCATAGCATAGGTATCTGACTAGTGCACTTTCCTTCGTACCAAACATATGTCAATACTAAATTGTCAAGTTCCATTGTTTTCTGGTGAACACATGTGAGCTTCATGTAAATGTTGATAATTATGTAAAGTTAATATATCTTACATTTTGTCCGGCATTAAACTTAAACAATAATCATGTGGTGACATATGAAGTTAAATACTCGGGCAAATATTAGAATAATTGGTTATAGTTGTCAACATAAGTCGTTATAATAGCGAACATTAGTAGTTACAGTTTCGATGGATGGTTAAAAACATGGAAGAGACATGATATAGTGAAATAAATGAGTAATCGAAGCAGTTAGAAACATAGAGACATGATATAGTGAAAAAGTGAGTAATCGAAGCAGTTAGAAAAATGGAAAAGTGAATAATTGTAGTCGAAGTGGTTACTCATCAGCCCTCAAAAAATAAGGTAGATAGAGAAGACAACCGACAAAGCATACACATTTTAGAAAAATTAGTAACTGCGATTCTATCACAGGATTAGGGTAATTTAGTAGCCATTATTGTACAAAGTGCGAGCTAATCACATGAGTAGTGTAGTTGTACTTTGTTAGTTGTGATCTTTCACCATCACTGTAGTTGAGGTTCTTTCAAGCTCGTTTTGATATTTACTAGTCGAAACATACGTGTTTCGTATTCAATTAATTTAAAATATATAAATTATTGTTAATATTGAAATCAGTACAACATCTTTAAAAATTATCTTACATCTAAACTAAAAGTAAATAGTGGTAATAATATATTATTTATAATATTAAAATTATAATGTTATTTGGATAATACATAAAATAATTGTATTTCATCAATTTGTCATATTCTTAAGAATAATTACATCATATTATGAGATAATTTCTCGTAACCAAAATATATTAATATATTTCTATAAATTTATTTATTTGAATTTTTTATATTACAGATAATATAAATAATATAGAATATTTAATTTATAAGTTTATAATGAACAAATTATTATTGACTTATAATTGAATATTTGTTATTGAAATCAATATACAAATATTCACATCTCTTTTTACATAACATTATCAAAATATTTTATTTTACTAACAACAAACAAATTATTATGGAATAAAAAGTAAAATATTTACAAATGAATTAAATGAGAAAAGAGGTGAAATTTAATTTGTACTATATTTTAAAAGACTTTAAATGGTAAAAAGGAGAATCAAAAGTTTCTCTCATTTAACCCTCTTTTAATTTTAATATAGTACCAGTAGAAAAGTGTGTGCTTCGCATATGTAATTTAATCTAAAATAAATGTACGATTTCAAATTAATATTAACTTTCTTTAAAGTTTATTTTAATATTTAAATACATTAGCTTGTTTAAAATCTTTAAATTACATTACATAACATTGCTCTTTGAATAATATACAAATTAATTTTATTCCATCAATTTTTCATATTTTTAGAAAATAAATATCATATTAGGGGATAGTTAATATATAATGTCTTTCTTTAAATTCATTTGTATGAATTTTTCATGTTCCCGATACATGATTATTATAACATGTTTAATTTTTAAATCTCTAAAAGAAAAATTATTATTGATTAAAAAAATTCACCATACAAAAGATCTCGGATTTTTATCTTGATCGAGATTCATTTTTAACTTCATAATATTATAAAACTATTTAGTTTTATTAACAATTTAAAGACAATTTGTCATTAGATAGAAAATATAATTTCATTATATGAAATAAATGAGAAACAAAAATGAAATACTCAAATTATATTATATTTTAGGAGGCTATAGAGGGTAAAAGGAGAAATCAAAAGTTTCTCCCATTTAAGCCTCTTTTAATATGGTAAAGATATTTAAATACATTAACTTGTTTTAAATCTTTAAATTACATTACATAACATTGCTCTTCGAATAATATATAAAATAATTTTATTCTATCAATTTGCCATATTTTTTTAGAAAATAACTATCATATTAAAAGATAGTTAATATATAATGTCTTTCACTAAATTTATTTGTATGAATTTTTCATGTTCCCGTTATATGATTATTACAACATGTTTAATTTCTAAATTTCTAACAAATAAAATGATAAGAAATCAATAAAATATGACATATCTTAAACTCAAACATATTATGTTAGTCCTAGCTCTTAAATTCACCTATTATGTTAGTCCTAGCTCTTAAGTACAATACAATTTCTAACAATGATAAAGTAATACTACTGTTGAGAACAACTTAATTTCATTGTGACTCTGATTTCATTATGACTTTGATTTTCATTGTCTTGAACTATCTATTATAATGTGTTCAGATTGATTTTAATATGGATAAAAGTTGGAATGAAAAAACTCGAGTTAGTCAAGAGTACCTTAATGGAGTTGAGGATTTTCTTGATTTTACTTTTAAAAGAGTTTCTGTAGAGGGTAAGATTTTGTGTCCATGTAAACGTTGTGTAAATACACTGAGGATGAATAGGGAGGGTGTGCATGGGCACTTGGTATGTAATGGGTTTTGCATTGGTTATACCCTTTGGTTTTTCCATGATGAATCTATATTGCAAAATTCAAATGGAGAAAGCTTAATGAAAAAAAATGTGAACCATACATCTATATATGAAGCTTGTGATGACAATATGCATAACTTGCTACATGATGCATTCGGAGTTGTGGATAATGAGCAACTAAATGATCATCAACACGTAAAAGTGAATGATTTCTCATCTCCAAAAAAATGTAATTCAGTCAATCAAAGGTACTGTTGAGGCCTATACATGATGGCTAGTTATTTGATATTATATCACAACAAACTTTTATGTGCTGAGCCAACTTATTACTTGATTGTTAATTTATATTTCTATAAGATGATGCCTAAGTACAATAGGCATTTATTTAGTTTCCAGTAATCTTGAATACTTAAGGTTTTGCCATGATCTGATTGGTAACTGACCAATATTTGTTGTAATCATTTTTCAGATTCAATACTATCTGAGGAGACTATTCAAAAGATTTTGGCTGGTATTCTACTCTTGTCCATTAAATCAGTATGATAAATCTCATTTCTGCTCTTAGATGCGTGCTTATATTTTTATTCTTGTCATATTCAAATGGTTCTCTCTCCCTCTCTATCTCTTTTCACTCTCAATTTATGTTCCAGTGTTGTTTCAAACCATGCATCACAGCTTGGGTTTTGCAAAAAGGATATATTGCTATTTGGTCTTTCTTCTTTAGTTCTTTTAATATTCCCTTCTTCAGGTACCCTTAATTTGAGTGTTTATAATATAGAGTGTGTTAACTTTTTTGAGTATATTTATATCAATTGAAGGTTATGGAATGATGAATATATGTTATTTTTATACAAATATATAGTATTTGAAATGAGTGTTGTAAGTGCTTCCCAATCTTGCTAAATAACCCAATTTTTTTTAAATGTGTGAACATTAGCGGTGGTTTAAAACCACTGCTATACTTTTTTTGTATGTTTTCACCTTTGTCGGCGGTTATAAACCGCCGGTATTGGTCAGAAAAAACTGTCATTATTTGTCAGCATTTAACGGCGGTCTTCCGGCAGTTAAGAAAACCGTCGCAGAATCTTTTTACATCGGCAGTTTTCGCGATGGTTTTCGAACCACCGCATAAGTTTTTTGCGGCGGTTAAAACCGTCGCAATAACCTTTTAAAGCCACCGCAATATGCAGTTTTTCTTATAGTGACCGTCGCCTCTCAAAGATCTAAAAAAAGTATCATCAAGTTTGATATCCTTCCTAAAAATACACAACATGACATTCTACATCCCCAAAAAAGGACAATCTACAAACAAATGTCTTAAGTCCTCCTCTGTGGCACATCAAAGATGACACCGCAAAGGAAAAATACAATCACGAGCACACAACGCAAAATCAATAGACATATTTTCATGGGACAAATGCCGAGTGAGGGTAGAGAGAGGGTGGAATAAGTCACATCCAAATTTGCTTACGACAGCTAACAGAATCCTTACCTAAAAAAGAGAAGTGTAAGAAACTTTCAATAAACAACATCATCCAAAGAATGTGTCTACACTAACGAGTCTAAATTAGAGCTAAGTAACATCTCTTCAATCACAGAAGTAAGCGTCGTATGAGAAGAAAAAAGACGCAGGATAATGCCATCCCCCTAAATCAGTATACACATATCTCACAATGACTTCAAAAGAAGATGCAGCAAATGACGATCCTCTACCAAATCAATCAACGAAGCTTCCGACCAGTTGTCTATCCAAAAATGAACCTTGGAATGACAAGAAACTAGTCACCTTGCCTCAAGCATCAAATGAGTATAATGATATTTTACGTCAGGCCAAGACATGAGAGTAAATATACCATGACCTCGATATATGATCCTGTGTGAAATAACAGGCACCGAGATAAGTGAAAACCATATAGTTCACAATCAACAACCTCCAATTGAGTTTTTTCAACATTAACTTGTTAAGAATGTATAAGTCTCTTATGCCAAAATCATTTTCCTCTTTAGACTTACAATAAAACTTCCAAGCCACTTAAACTGACTTATGAATCAACTAAACATGTCCGAAAGAAGTTTTTGATAGCAATATTCAAAATAGAAGAAGGCCAACGATAAATTTGAAAATATGTAGGAAATGAACCTTGGATCACCGAGTTAATGAGACATAACCCTTCTAAAATAGATAAAATTAAACTCTTCCAAGATTCTAATTTTCTTTCAATTTTATCAGCCCAAGGGAACAACCACTAACGTCTAGGCTCACCAACAAAGAGCATAACTCATAAATATGTCATGAATCTCCTCCCTTAATAATTCTAGACATATAAAAATCAATAATTTGAGTTTTCAAAATACTCGTGTTCAAAATAAATTGAAGATTTATCCTCATTAACCCGCTGACCGGAGAGGAAGCAATAAAGCAACTCAAATCATTTTAGTTGTTAACATGACCCTTGGCCCCATGGGAGACCCATGTCCAATGATAAAATGGCTCTAAGTCTATCGAAATTGGATTTGCTTACGGCGTCATAGAATCTTATATATATATANATATGTATTATTCAATTAAATAAAACAATTAATCACTAAAATAATTTAAATGTTAAATTAAAATAAAGATGTAACTAATTAATAAGTAAGACTTTTTATGTTCAATTTTACAAATTAAAACTATTAATTTAATATAGTAATTTATTTGGTGATTGAGATATAATTTATGTAATAATTATTTGTTTTTGAAAAAAAATTAAGACTTCTTATGTCCTTGGTTTTACAAATTAAAAATATTAATTCAAGATAGTAGTTTCGTTCATTGATATCTAATTTATTAAATAGTTATTTTCTTAAAACAAAAATAAAAACAAGATTATATTTGAATTTTATGGTTAATAGTGAGAAAATATTAACTTTATAAAAACATCATATCTATAATATATTAAAGTGCAGAGGATATGAGAATCATTTTTGAAAAATTTTGTCCACTTATTATATTAAATTATCCAAAATAACGTTGTGATTTACATGTGACATTAATAATTGACTACTTTAAATTATAATAAATTATAAGTAGGTATTTGGCTTTTTAAGTTCATTCACCTATTTAATGATTTTGAATAAATAATAAATAATTAATAAATATATTTTAAGTTAATTTTAATTTGACAACTTTGAGTGAATTGTAACATATTATTTAAAAGTTTTGGAAAAACCTGTAGCTTTCTAATAATTTATAAATGTACAAGGTATGAATTATTGCTGTAAAAAAATGAATAATATATTTTAAAATATAATTCAGTTACAACACAATTTTAGAGATTTTAGTTTTGTTATCTTTTATATGTTAGTATATTTAATATTTCACATAAATATAGTCACACATAATTTATTAGTAAAAAATAAATTTTGGAACAAACAATTAAGATCAAGTTTATAGTAAAACATGAAACATATTATTTAACTTTAATGATGTCACTTTTTCTTTTAACTTTTAGAGCATATTTCTATCGCGTACTCTTCATTTTTTGAAAAGATGCATGATGTTTTCTACAATATTATTGAATAATAATATATTCAACAAATAATAAAAATAAAAATATAATATTATCTTGATTTTACTCAGATAAATTAAAAAAATAATATGGGGCTAAACGTATTTTTTTTAATTCACATAAATAAATAAAATTATAAGTAATAATCATAACTATAAATATATTATATTCAAATATAATATATAATAACATCTTAAAAGTGGATAGGATATGAGAATCATTTTTGACAATTTTATCCGCTTATCCTATTACATTGTCCACAATAACCTTATGATTTACATGTGGCATTAAATAACTTGCTATTTTTAAAACTATAATAAATTGAAAGTGTGCATCTAACTTTTTAAGTCCATTCACCTATTTAATAATTTTAGAAAAAATAACAAATAGTTAATGAATAAATTTTAAGCTAATTTTATTCTGATAACTTTAAGTAAATTGTAACATATTATCTAAAAAATTATAGAACAAACTGCAGCTTTTTAATAATTTGTAAATGTACAGAAAAACTGAGTTATTGCTGTAAAAATTTGAATATTATATTTTAAAATATAATTCAATGACAACAAATTGTTAAAGATTTTAGTTATGCTATATTTTATTAGTTAGTATATAAGTATTTCAGGAAAATTACCAATTTGACCATCGTATTTTAAAAAGTCTCAATTTGGTCATCATAGTTTACTTAATGTTTCAATATGGTCCTTTTATCACTCTCCATTAACGGACACGTTGACGTGGCACGTTAAGTGATGACGTGGTATTAAAATATTATTTTATATTTTCCACTTCATATATTATATTTTTTCTTTCAAAAAATATTTTTTTTTACTGTTTACCTCTCTCCTTAGTAAAAAATCAGATTATCCCTCTCTCCCCTCTCCTTCATCTCTCTTGAAGCTTTGATTCTGGCGTGTTTCAACGCGTTGTTTTGGGTCTTCGATTTCTTGGCTTCCATCAGTTCTGCAAGCAGGTAATCTTCGATTCTTCATGTATCCTTCTTCTACTTGTATTTTTTCATAAGTTTTGTTCATCTTTGAAGTTCTTCTCAGGTTTTTTGGGTATTTCTTCTTGAAGTTATTCTCCTCAGGTTGTTCTCCTCGACAAAATTGGAGGGTGCAAAAGGCTTGTCTCTTTGTCGGGCCAGAGAATATTAACTTCTTTGTTGATTTTATTTAGGAAATTGTTCAATTTATGATTTTTTATATTATCCCTTAGGGTTTTGAAATAGGGGGTTTAGTTTAAGTTATTTCTTTAATGAACTTTTTAGGGTTTTGAAATGAGGGTTTTAGTTTAAGTTGTTTATTTACTAAAAATCTTAGTTTAATTTTTGTTACAGTTATTAGGAACCTCTATTACAGTTAATGAAATTAAGAGATTGAGAGATTGAGAGAAGATGGAAGTTTAGTGAAGATGAAATTTTTTGCATCTTTTCTTTATTTTAATGAAATAGAGAGATTGTTAGCAAAGCTGGTGTTTGTGCAGACTAGATGAAATAGTTTTTTTCGGGTTTGTATGGTAGTTCAACCTGTTAGTTTCTTAATTATTCACATTTTCTATCTTGATGGTTATAATTCTATCATCTTATAGCACTGGCACTAAAAGTGGCAGCCAATCGTTATCTGATATAATTGTACACTTAACAGACATACTTTTTTAGAGTATGAAGAATCTTTCCTCCTCTCCCCCACTAATACGGGTTTTAGTAATATTACTTTGTTACTTAGTTTCGATATTATTTTTGCACACATATGATAAGATTTCTTTTGCTATTATGCAGTCATGTCATGAGAATCGAATGACACTGAGTATGGTAGCAGTGATAGTAGTGATGAAAGTGTTATGAGCGTTGACTTAAGGGCATTAGTTGAGAGTTAATTTTAAATGGATGATGATGAACAGTTTAATGCCAATGTTTATGACATTAATGATACATTTAGTTTCAATTCTGAGCATGTTGATGATGTTGGTTCTGATTACGTTCAGAGGAACATTTAAACTCTCCTAGGAATTCAGACGATAATACGGAGAGGCACCCTGAGTTTATGGTTGAGCATGACTTTTCGAATGTAGTGTTTAAGTTTGGGATGAAGTTCAAGGACTCTACTAGGTTTGAGCAAGCTGTAAGGACTCACTCGATACAATGTGGTCATGACTTGAAGCTTTACAAAAATGAGAAGAAAATAATGTATGTGATTTGTACTGGAAAAGGGTTGCAAATGGAGGTTATTTACTTCTAAGATGCAGTTGGAGAACACTTTGCAAATCTTATATACCCGAACACACTTGTGCTGGATAGTTTTGCAATAGACATGTGAGTTCAAAGGGGATTGGGAAACACTATTTAGATAGGTTTAGAAGCCAAAGAAGATGGAAGTTGAGTGAGATAGTTGAAATAGTGAGGCATATAGGGAAAAGCATCATGCTTTTTTGTTGTTGGAGGGATTTTGTACATAACAGTATGCTAGGTTGTGGGAGTATTGTGAGGGACTAAAAGGATCCAACATCAACAGCACAATTAAGATGAAAGTTGATAGGCCATGTCTTGAGGTGCAACCACTTTTTCAGAGGTTTTATGTATGTTTAGAGGCTTACAAAAGGGTTTTTTTTAAGTGGCCGTAGGCCTATTATTGGTATAAATGCATGCCACTTGAAACAAATATGTGAGGGTCAATTAATGGTGGCGATTGGAGTAGATGGGAATGACTGCATATATCCCATTACTGTCGCTGTAGTTGAGCAAGAGACTAAAGATGCTTGGAGATGGTCCTTGGATCTATTGATTGCGGACATTGATCATAGACAGCAATTGGGTCTTACCTTCATTTCTGACCAACGAAAGGAGTTGTTGCCTGTATTAGATGAAATAAGGGTTGAGCATGAAATTTGTGTGAGGCACCTCTATGCAAACTTCAAGGCTGATTTTAAGGGTAAAGTATACAAATATACCTTATGGAATTCAGTAAGGGCCCCAACAGGCTATGAGTTTGATATGGAGCTGGAAAACCTAAAAAGTATAGATGAAGATGCGTACAATTGGTTGAAGAAGGTCGAGAAAAAACATTGGGTGAGGCATGCCTTCAACTCAAGGCCCAAATGTGACATATTATTGAATAATCTTTCTAAATGCTTCAATGCGTACATATTGGAAGCAAGAGACAAACCAATTATCACTATGATGGAGAATATAAGGAGATCATTGATGTGTAGGATTAAAAAAAAGATGAATACATAAAAGTTAATGGCATGATTCTCCCAAAATAAAGAAGAAGCTCCTAAAATAGGTTGAAGCTTCTAAGACTTGTGCATACAATTGGTCAGGTGGAGCCACTTTTGAAGTTCAATCCGGTTTTGACCAAAAGGTGGGATCTTTCTGGTATCCCTTGTATGCACTTTATCCAGTGCACCTATTTCATGGGAAAGTTACCAGAGGATTATGTCCATCGATATTTTCACATTAAACTGGTGTTGAGGATTTATGATCATTTAATTTAGCCTTGTAATGGACCGAAATTGTGGCCCAAGATCAGTGGGTTGACTAACATTGACCACACATTGCCTCTGGTTGCAAAAAGACAGCCTAGTAGGCCAAAAAAAACAAAGGAAAAAAAGTATTGATGAGGCTACCTCAACATCAAATGCATTGAGAAGGCATAACTCTACGTTAGCATACATTAGGTGCAAATAGTTTGGCCATAATAAGAGAACATGCAAGGGAGCACTTGTGGCTTCTAAATGTAATCAGCCTACCTCGAGCAATCAGCCTAGCTCAAGCAATTAGCCTACCTCATGTAATCAGTCTACCTCAAGCAATCAGCCTACCTCAAGCAATCAACTTGCCTCAAGTAATCAGTCTACCTCTCCAAGGATGATTAGCAAAGCCGTCAAGAGGGGAAAAAGGCCTTGGTAGAGCACTTATAAATTTATGGGATTCCGGGTACGTTTTTTTAGCAACTTATGCTTTCATTAACAATCTAATTTTTTAATATGTTGTAATATGTTGAACATGTTGAGAGATTTTTAATGTGCTAGAATTTGAATATGGTCTAAAATGCTGGAATAGCTTAGATGGAATTTTAATATGTTGTAATATGCTAGAATTGAATGTGCTGTAATATGCTAGAATTTGAATATGTTGTTATATTGTTACTAGATGCTGAACATGTTGAGATGGATTTTGAATATGCTAGAATTTGAATATGCTGGAATAGTTGAGATGGAATTTCAATATCTTGTAATATCTAGAATTTGAATATGTTGTAATATTGTTACTAGATGTCTATTAATGAAGTAAAGGGAACTTAAGAATCTAGATCAAGTGTTGTCGGGCATGGTGGAGGTGTTGTCGGGGCTGGTAGAGGTGTTGTTAGGACTGGTGGAGGTACTATCGACATTGTCAAGGCTGGTAGAGTTGGTATCGATGCTGTCGGGGTCGGTATAGGTGTTGTCGGGGTCGGTATAGGTGCTGTCGGGGCCGGTGGAGCTGTTGTCTGGGCCGGTAGAGGTGCTATCGGGGTCGGTAGTGGTGTTGTCAGGGCCGGTAGAGACGTTGTCGGGGATGGTAAAGGTAGTAGAGGTGTTGGTAAAGCTCATAGAGGTGTTGTCAGAGGCCGTGGAGGTGTTATTGTAGTTGGTAGAGCAGCTGGCTAATGGATGTGCATGTATTTTTTGTGTAAATGTACTTTTTATGTACATGTAGGGTTATTGTGGTTGGTAGAGCAGCTGGCTAACATATGAAACTAGATATTATGGAAGATTGTATTATATGCCTGATTTTTTTAGACTTTTTATCAGGTTTATGAGTATCGAACAATTATTGTATTTAACCGGTTTATAAGTATCGAAATAGTTATATTGTATATTGTATTTAACAGGTTTATAAGTATCGAAACGGTTATATTGTGTTTAACAAGTTTATGAGTATTGAAACATTTATATGTATTGCACTTAACATATTTGTGAGTTATGAACAAGCTCAATTTAATAGGTGATATTTTGCGAAGACATCAAAGATATCTCATAACGTTTGATACATAAGTATAGCTGAATAATAAGTGAAATTATAAACCATACATTAATCTCTCTTACATAGCCACCATCAACGCAATAACAATCCATGAAAAAAGAATAACTAATCACATGTTCTTCAATTTATTGCGATACTATTTATTTTTTTAATGGAGAGCGACAGAATGACCATATTAAAATGTTATGTAAATTATGATGACCAAATTAAGTTTTTTTAAACTACGATGGTTAAATTGAAAACAGGTGAAAACTATGATGGCCAAATTGGTAAAAAAGATATTTTGATAAAATAAAATATATAATATATGAAATGGAAAATATAAAATAATATTTTAATGCCACGTTATCACTTAACGTGTCACTGCCACATCATCACTTAACATGTCACTGCCACATCATCATTTAACGTGCCACGTCAACGTGTCTGTTAATAGAGAGTGAAAGAAGGACTATATTGAAACGTTAAGTAAAATATGATAGTCAAACTAAGATTTTTTAAAATACGATGGCCAAACCGAAAATAGGTGCAAACTACGATAGCCAAATTTGTAATTTTTTCTAGTATTTCACATAAATATAGTCACTCAAAATTCATTAGTAAAAATAAATTTTAGAACAAAACAATTAGGATCAAGTATAAAATAAAATATAAAATAGATTGTTTAACTTTGATGATGTTACTTTTTCTTTTAATTTTCTAGAGCATATGTCTACTATATACTCTTCATTTTTTCAAAAAATGCATGGTGTTTTCTATAATTTGTTGAATAATAATATATTTAACAAATAAAAAATAACAATAGAAAGTTATCTTGATTTTACTCAATTAAATTAAAAGAATAATATGGGGCTAAATGCTTTCTTTTTAATTCACATAAATAAAAAAATTTTAAATAATAATCATAGCTATAAATATAAGGTACTCATATACATGTGTATTGCATGTGTGTATTGACTAGTATAAAAAATAAAATTAATATGTTTTGTTCTGAGTATATACTGGCTGTTATAGAAATTATATTTAATATCCACAATTTATTAGATTCATATAATTGGTTGGGAAATTAATAATCATGAAACTTTTTGCCTTCCAGAAGTCCCGGTCTCTTCATATGCTTCTATTTTTGTATTTTTTAATATCAATAGTTCTTTATATTAATGGTTTCTGCTAATAAATTTAAATACATATTTATGAGGCTTTATTGTAGAACAAAGAATTAGGTTAAAATCCTTTTTTCTCTCATTTTTTCCTACATATAAAAAATTTGTTATCATGTATTTCATTAGATTTTTGGTATTGAAGGATTTAGAAGAACAAAAGAAATAAGTTAAGCATCGTATGGTTTTATAAAAAATGGGTTTCATCTTCTAATTGATTACACAAGTTCGGTTCAATCAACATTTGTTAAATTGTCTGCAAAAAAGTATGTATGTCAATTTTCTTTATGCGTATTAAAACAACAACATTTTAATAGACTAGTAAAAAAGTGCGTGCTTCGCATGTGTTAAATCAATTTAAATATACGTATGATTTAAAATTAATATTAATATTAAATTAATACATTATTCGAAGATTTATAAGAAATCTAAATAAAAAATGAAGTAGTAATAATAATAAATACATTAGCTTCTTTATGATGTTGAAATTGTACTATATAACACTTCTCTTTGAAAAACATTGGGAATGATTTTATTTGATCAATTTATCATATTTTCAATAAATAATTATCATCTTATGCATTTCTATAACTCTATTTATATGAATTTTCATGTTCCTGATAACATAAATATTACAAAATGTTAATTTAAAAATTTTTGTGAACAAATTATTATTGACTTAAAAATAAATATTATTATAGAAAATATCATTCATATGTATGGATATTCATGTATTTAATTATATAATACTATAAAAATATTTCATTTTACTAACTATTAATTTAAAATTATTATGGAAAATAAACTTAATTTAGGAATTTAATGAGAAAATGTGAAATACTTAACTTGTAGTATATTTTAAGAAACTTTACAAGGTAAAAGGAGGAATTAAATGAGGTACCTTGGCATGCCCCTCATCTCTTCTAGGCTTGGGAAAAATGAATGTACTGTCTTAGTGGATAGAATATCTACAAGAAATAAGGCTTGGGAGGCCAAGCATCTATCTTTTACAAGAAGACTGCAGCTCATCCAGTTTGTGTTATTAGCCATTCAAAGCTACTAGGCTAGGACATTCATCCTCCCAAATAGGGTCGTCTGTGATATCCAAGCTATTATAAGTAAATATATGTGGTTTGGTAATGGGGTACCCTTACTCTAAAGTGGCTTGGGAGTTTATTTGCCAGCCCAAGGATAGATGGCTTAGGTATCAGGGATCTGGTGGCTTGGAATAGAGCTACAACTGCCAAACACCTCTGGCACGTTATCACTAAACTTGCTAGCTCCCTTTGGATCAAATGGTGTCATGCTCACTTGATTAAGAATGGCACCATCTTCACCATACATGTTCCTATGGACTGTTCTTGGGTCTGGAGGAGCTTCTCAAAGCTAGGGACTGGTTTATTGACCTCTGCTATGCCAGAATTGGTAATGGGATGAACATCTCTCTCTGGGGGGATCCTTGGCACCAATTGAGTGTGTTGTTTAAGACGTTTGACAGATCTCTCATTCTGGATATTGGCTGAGACGTCCAAACTAAAGTCAGTTGCATCATTGATAGGGGCAACTGGTCCTGGCATGCTACGAATTATGCCTCTCTTATGGCTATTAAGGAAGATTCCATCAGCATGCCTCCCCAATTGGCCCTTAGGTTTGACAAATAGATCTAGGATCCAGCTCCTGATGGTAGCTTCTCCACTGCTTTTGCCTATTCCTCCCTTAAGTAGCCTAGTCAGCTGGCTCATTGGGGTGATATTATGTGGTTTTCTGGCAACATCCCTAAGCATAGCTTCATCGCTTAGCTTTCCTGCAGAGACATGCTTACCACTAAGGACAAATTGGAGGGTTGGCGCCTGAATGTTAGCCCTAACTACATGTTTTTCCTTTCCCACTCAGAAAGTAGTAATCATTTTTTTCTTTGAATGCTCTTTCTCCTCCAATGTATCGTATGCCATTACTTAATCTTGTGATCTCACCTGCCCTTGTTCTAGGTGGGGTCAAAACATTGAGTGGTTGGCTCAAATCATTAAGAAGAAAGACCTTAGAAGCCTTATTTTTAAAATTACTTTCAATTCTTTTATTTACAATATCTAGATGGAGAGAGATACTAGAATTTTTTATGGTAAAACATTGAGAGGTTTTTATTTTGATCCATTATTAACTCTGTTAGAGATGAGATTTGGTCTCATCCCCCTATCCATGACTCCCCTGTCAATAGGAGGTTGTTAGTCAAGTGAAACCTTTCCCCTCACTTTCTTGAAACCCCCCTTAGAGGGTTCTGTGTTTGCTTTTGTTGGCCTTGCCTTGGGTCTTTCCTTGGCTTGCCTTTCTCCCACTATTATTATATTGTCTTTTATAAATAAAAAATCAAAAGTTTCTCTCTTTTAAACTCATTTTAATACAATACTAGTTGAAAAATATGTGTTTCAGACGTGTTCAACTACTTTAAAATATACATCATATTTGAATTAATATTAAAGATAAAATAAATACATCATCTTTAAAAATTATTTTAAATCTACAATAAAATTAAATATTAAATAATAGTTGTTTGTCTATAATCTTAAAATTGTAGTGTTCATTGAATAGTATAGAAAATAACTTTATTTTATCAATTTTGTATATTCTTAAGAAATAATTTATCATGTTAAGAGATCATTTCTCGTACTTAAAATATATTTTATGTATTTCATATTTTTAAGACATAAATATTACTTAATATTTATTTCACTAATTTTTCATATTCATAAGAAATAATTTATCATATTAAGAGATAATTTCTCGTATTTAAAATATATTTCATGTATTTCATATTTCTGATGACATAAATATATATTACATATTTAACTTATAAACTACTAATGAATAAATTATTACTGAATTAAAATTAAATATTGTTCATAAAAGATCTCGAAACCAATCTTTACCAACAATCATATTTCTAATTTTATAATATTATTGAAACATTTTACTTTACTATTTATTTTAGTAGCTATTTTTACGGTCCTTGCTTTCTTCTATTTATTTTATTAAAATTTTAATCTGAATAATTAAAACTAAATAGTAACTTTTAACTTTCTAAAATTGTGTTTTAGTATTTTCAATTGGCAAGTACGAAAACGTATAACAGTAGCTACATGCAATTAATTTATTTTAGTCATTTTTTAAACCTAGTTTAGTCAATTAATAGATAGAAAATAAACATATTTTTTTAACAATTAAAGTCACTTAGTTTAAAAAAAAAACAGTTAGGGTTTTTTTTGTTAAAGTAGACCCCTACACTAATCATTTGCAGAAATTGACCCTTACACTAATTTTCAGTTACCCTACCCTCTGGTTCACTTTTCCTTCATTTTTTCACATTTTCCCTCAATGTCCTTCTTACAAGTTGTTTAATCAAATGTCATTATCTACTCAATTAGCACTCAAAACCTTCCCACCCACCCCATTTATCCTTCTTCATTTTTCATTTTGTTCGACTTCTTCTCCGTTTTCTTCTCCGTTTTCCTCTTCGTTTTCTTCTTCGTCTTCTTTTTCTTCGTCTCCTTCTTCGTCTTCTTTTTCTTCATCTTCTTCCTTCTTCCTGCAACAATAAAGGGTTGCTAGTTCTTCTCTCTAGAACAGGTATAAGTTTTGTTTTCTTCTTTCTGAAAATATTCACTTGTCTTCAACCTTCTTTCATGGATTTTTCATTTTCATGAGTTTTCTGAAAATATATATTTATTTTCTTCTTTCTGGAACATTGTTTGAAGTTCATTTATTGTACAAGATCACTACAAGATGATGGTGTAGTGTAAAATGAGGTCTACACGAGTATTACATTAGCCCCTGTAGTCATCGTGTAGACGACACACAGGGTACACGAGCCTCATGTAGACCTCGTGTACACTACACGATCATCGTGTAGTGCATCAGGAACTTCTTCAGCAGATCATGAGTATCGTGTAACATAATCATGTAGTGTCATCGTGTAGTGTACAGGATGACCACATGATGATCGTACACTATATGATGGAACTACACGATCCTCGTGTAGTCCTCGTGTACACTACATGATGGAACTACACGATCATCTTGTAGTCCTCGATGGAACTTCATGATCATCGTGTAGTTCTCGTGTATATTATACGATTACACTACACGATCATCATGTAGTACACTCGTGTACACTACAATATTACACTACATGATCATCGTGTAGCGCTTATTACAGTACACGAGGTCTACACGATGCTCGTGAAGGCCTCGTGTACACTATATGATGCCCGTGAAAATCTCGTATACAGTATACGATGGCTACGCAATTATCGTGTAATATTCAATTTCATTATGTATTCTTGTTGTACTGAGTTCTTTCATTGATGTATATACATATATGTCTGAAGTTCAAATTTTTTGTAATCTATGATGGAGATTGGGTGAAAAATGATACAACATGGTCTTTTAGTGGAGAGAAGACCAAATTATTGGTGATATCTACTAACTGCACTTACCACGAGCTATTGGGTATATTGCATGAAGAACTCCAAATAGACCCCTCAAAGTATGATATGTCCATCAAATTCTTTATAGAAGTCATATCCCCTGCCCATATGCTGAAATTTTAAAGGATAGAGATTTACAGTTATTTGTTAAGGAGAATGGATTAAAATCACTTAGAAGCCCACTATTTGTAAGTACCAAGCCTAAATTTTTTCCATCTCAAATCTCAGTTTCTCAAACCACAATGTCACAACAATCTCGAATTCCTGAAACTACATGGTTTTATCAAAGTTGGGTTCCTGAAACATAAATGTCACGACAACCTCTACATGAAAGCATTCATGCTTTGAGAGTTTTGATCATTTTGAAAGGATGAGGGATGTTGATGGAGATGATGATGATGATGATGATGATTTTGCTCAGGGGACATATATGATGCAATCTCTAGAGATGACCATGATGAAGCCATCAGTGTAGACGACCATACAACAATTCCAGACTTGAATACTAGTCTTGAGCCCGAGACCACTTGCCCATGGCCATCCAACCTGATTTGAATAAACAACATCTTGAGTCCAGTAAGGAACGACCTGATTTGAATCAGTTTGTATTAGACACAATATATATGGATGATTTGTACAGTGATAAAGCCGAGTTTCTTAATATTGCTCGTATGATAGTCGTCTAGAGAAATTTTGAGTTTCAGATCTTCAAGTCAGAACAGTCAATATTGGTACTTGTATATGTTGAGAAAACATGCAAATTGAGGTTACGGGCTAGTACATTGAAAAATTGTTCATATTTCAAAGTTACAAAGTTCATCAATACACATGCACATTTGAAGTATTGATATGTGAACACCATCAAGCTACATATTCATTGATTGGTCATTTATATGGTCCAAATACACAGGCTTGGGACTAATATATAGGCCAAAAGACATAATTGAATATGTTCGGCTTGATTTTGGTGTCAACATAGGTTACCATAAGGCATGGAAGGCTAATGAATATGTAATTAGTTCGAGGGTCTCCTGAAGACAATTATATGATGCTCCCAGCATATTGTCACATGTTAGAATAAAAAAATCCCGGTACTTATTTTTTATTTTACCATCATAATGTCTACACGATGGTTACACAGACTTCGTATAGTCATCGTGTAGTTTACATGATGATTACAGAGATCTCGTGTAGTCATCGTGTAGTCCATACTATGGTTAAATGGACCTCGTGTACGTATCATGTACACTATGTACTCTGTCAATTTTAATACAGCAATATTAATATATTTTTCAGGGACAACAACACACATATAAACCGATGAGCAGGATCATTTTAAATATTTTTTCATGCCTCTTGGACCCTCTGTTCGTGGATTTTTCAACTGTATACGACATCTCATTATTGTTGACGCAACTTCCTTAAAAGCCAAATACAAATGGGTATTATTTATTGCAACAACAAAGGATGGGAACAACCAAGTATATCCCATTGCATTTGAAATTAAAGATTCAGAAAATAATGATTCATAGGAATGGTTCTTCCGTAAACTTTATATCCAAAGGCATACAAGTATACCAAATATTGTACATGTTATCTTTCTCAATGCAGTTCATGGAGCTTGCATCTTCATATGAGCCAAAATATCAAATCAATTTATAGATAGGAAGATGCGGTCGCATTATTTTTTAAAGCGGTAAAGGTATACTGATGAGAATCAAGAAGCAAACCAAAAGGAGCCAATTACTCATTCCACACGGGTCAATTAAAAAGGCTAGTTCTCAAAAATTTAAAGAAACTATATGGGCCAATCAAGGAGTTTTGGGCTGTTCTGAAAAATTACATGCAAAGATGAGTCCAAATGATAATAAAGGTTTTGTCTATGTCATCAAAGTTATTTTAGAGGTTAAATTAGCAATTAGATTAACATTAGTGTCTTTTAATATTTCAAATGTAATTTAAAGTTTATCTTAATTAGTAATTAGACTAAAATTAGATGTTTTTTTAATATCATGTGCTGCAACAAACCTATATATGAATAAGGTTTATCTTTTGTAAAAGGCAGAGATACATAATAAAATTTAGAGAAATTCTTTTTAGTTCTTTTTGAACTATTTGAGTTTTTTATCTGTGGTGTTCACCCCAACTTATCAATTCGTTCATCCATCATGGATTGTGGCATCTTCGACATACCCCGACTTATCAATCCGTTCTTCCATTCTGAATTGTGGCGTCTTTGAATAGCTTTGGTTCTATTCAACAAGCTTGAATTGGTTTGAAATTGATCCTAGGGTTCTTACCAACATTGTTACTAAGTTCCTAGGGTAGGTCACCTAGTGGATTCATATCATATACCGTCAATCAGTATTTGATCGGCTGATGATTCATTTTACATATGCATTTCCAGATATCTCACGATATGTGTCGGTGGGGGGAGTTGAGAGGTGGGCACGTTCTCATTTTGATGGAAGACGATACAATATAATGACTACAAACATCGCAGAATGTTTGAATGAGATTTTGAAGGATTCTAGAAAGCTTCTCATTACATTCCTTATAAAACATATATGTGACATGTTACAACAGTGATTCAATGAACGACAGACAGCTGCCTGCCAAATCACCACGCATATGACAGATTGTGTTGAGAGTGAGCATAATAAGAAGCATTTGCATCACGTACACTATCATTGTTTCCTTCTGACATCCACGAGTTTCGTGTTGCCGGTGGGGGTAGAAAAGCAATGGTAAACTTGCATCTTAAAACTTGTACGTGCAGAAATTTTGATATTGACCAAATTTCATGCTGCATGTATTCGAGATTCTATAAAAATGAGGCTCCAAATGTTGCGTATGCGGAAACAATACATCCTCTCGGAGATCAAGTAGATTAGGTCATCAGCTAGGTTCATGAAAAAGTGTAACGAGACAGAAAAGTGGCAGACCTAGGACAGAGAGAATTTCATCTAGAGGTGAGAAAGTAGTGAAAAAGAAGTGTAAACGTTGTGGGTGAATTGGCCACAGCCGACAAACGTGTAGAAATCCAATTCCTCTATCTCAACGGGATGACTAAGACACTTAAATAAAAATAATGACATTTGTAGACTTAAATTAAATATTAATATAGAAATATATTTGTGTTTGTTATTTAATAATGCCATAAAATTTAATTAGCCTGCTTGAATCGTACATGACGCCTACACGATGCCCGTGAAGTCATCGTGTAGGTTACATGAAGACTATACGATTCCCGTGGAGTTCTCGTGTAGTCTACACGAAGCCTACATGATACTCGTGAAGTCATCGTGTAGGCTACATAAAGACTACACGATTCCAGTGAAGTTCTCATGTAGTCTACACGATGACTACCCCATGCCCGTGAAGTCATCGTGTAGGCTACATGAATCATACACGATTCCCGTGAGTTCTTGTGTAGTTTACACGATGACTACACCATGCTCGTGAAGTCATAGTGTAGCTTATATGAATCATACACGATTCCCGTGAAGTTCTCGTGTAGTCTACAAAATGACTACATGATACTCATGAATTCATCGTGTAGCCTACATGAATCCAACACGATTCCCATAAAGTTCTCGTGTAGTCTACATGATGACACACAATGCCCGTGAAGTCATCGTGTAGCCTACATAAATCCTACACGATTCCCATGAAGTTCTCGTGAAGTTCTCGTATAGTATACATGATAACTACCCGATTCTCATGAAGTTTTCATGTAGTCTACATGATAACTACACGATTCTCGTGAAGTCATCGTGTAGCCTACATGAATCCTACACGATTCCCGTAAAGTTATGGTGTAAGCTACACGATTCCCGTAAAGTTATGATGTAAGCTACATGAAGACTACACGATTCCAGTGAAGTTCTCGTGTAGTCTATACGATGACTACACGGTACCTGTGAAGTCATCATGTAGGCTACATGAAGCCTACATTAAACATATAGTAACAAAAAAAAAACTCATAATCCATAATTCACAATTTAATAAAATAAAAATACATAAAATATATCCATATTATTTTGGTACAACATTGTTACGTGCATAACTCGATTGTAATTCATCTTCGATATACTGACATTTGTTGCTGAGTTATTTCTGAGAGGATCTTCCCATATGCAAGGGCTTGAACAAACTTAAGGGTAAATACCCCACAATCGAACCTACCAAATACATGAAATTCAAAAACTTAATTAAATAATATATATGAAATTTTAAGTGGAATTTCAAAAAAATATATATTCCGCTTACTCATTCTCTTGTTGTGGACACTTTATGATCTCATATTTCCACTCATATTTGGGTTTAACCTCATGTCTTCTCTCATAAATATTCATCATTTGAGCTAGTCGAGGGACAATCTTCATGAAAGGTTTCATTACTTCAATGTACAAGGAGCGTTGATATGACGTGTTCATGGAGTTATATATACGAATACACTAACCAATCAAATCAAGCTCAACCGCAATCCAACGACTGCAGTTCACATTCATTGGAAAGATAACCTTATCCGACTATTCTCAACTCCTTCCAAAATTTTCCTGCAAGTTGAGGACCAGGTACCGGAGCTGATCATCAACGTCAATATCTCAGCCCGCGAGATCTTACTCAAACTCTGTCATTCAGCCAGACAGGTTCCCCTATAATGTCACGGGAAAAAATGTAAATCCTTTACATAAATAAAAAAAATGGTCATGAAGACTACACGAAGTCTACACGAGGCCTTTCTACACGAGGCCTTTCTACACGAGGCTCGTTAAGGCCTCGTGTAGAATACACGAGGTCCGTGAAGGCCTCGTGTAGTCTACGGTGTGCAGTTCATTAAGTTCAAAAATAAATCTTACTTACTTACATAAACAAATCACCAACACTGATTCTGATATGAGGATTGTATTCTGCAAATCCCTCCTCATGAGCTCCAGGTATGTATCGATATGTTACAATGTAATAAAGATTAGTTAAGATATTTATAATAATTTAAATACCACATTAACAAAGATTATAAATAACTTCTTACATCTGACTCAAGCCATTGATAAGGTGAAGAAACTAGTTTTTTGAACCAGGTAAGGTCAAATGTGCGAAATCTAACGTCTACTTTCTCGTTCCTGTACCACGTAATTATAGATCAAAGTTAGATACACGATTGGTTTACTACACGGTAGTTACACGATGTCAATGTAACCATCGTGTATACTATACGATGGCTACACGAGGTCAGTGAACCATCGTGTAGTATACACGATTTCAGTGTAACCATCATGAATAATACATGAAGACTACACGAGGTCAGTGTAGCCATCGTGTAGATACACGATGGATACACGAGGTTAGTGAAACCATCGTGTAGCCTAAACGATGGTTACATGAGATCATTTTAACTATCGTGTATACTATATGATGTCTACATGATGTCATTGTAATCATCGTGTAGTATACACGATGCCTACACGATCTCAGTGTAGTCATCGTGAGAAGAACAAGTGTATAAGAAAATTACAGAACTTACTTTACCCTTGGAGAGGTGAACCATGTTTTAAAACGGACTTCATCCTTAGAAGATACACCATCATATGCTTGAAAATGTTTGTAGTCTGTTTTGGTAACAATATTCTCATCATCTTTTTTCCTTCGCTGCTTCTTCTTTTCAACCTTTTCGGTTTCCCAATTAGGTGACTCTAGGACCCGATATCTTTTTATCTTCCTCTTACCAAGTTCACCAACGTAGACAAGCTCTTCTTCTTCTCCATCGTTGGACTGCTCTGTTAATCAAACTGAATCCAACAATGCAAATGTTATCAATGCAACATTTTGTTCTTTTTTTGTTTCTTCTTCTTCTTCGTCTTCTTCTTCTCCTCCTTCTTCTTTTTCTTCTGCTTTTATTTTTCTTTTGTTTTTTCTTCTTTTGCTTCTTCTTTCTCTCTTTTCTCTTCCATTTCTTTTTCTATTTATTTTTTCCCTTCTATTGTTTCTTCATCTTCCTTCTTTTCACCTTCCTCCTCTTTATTACCTTCCTTCTCTTCTTCTTTTTCTTCGACCTTCTCTTCTTCTTTTTCTTCTTCTTCTTCTTCCTTTTATTCCTTCTCTTCTTCTTTTTCTTCCTTCTCTACCATCCCATCTTCTTCTTCCTTCTCTACCATATCTTCTTCTTTTTCATCATTCTTTCCTTCTTCATGTTTTTCACTTCCTTCCCAATCTCTGTCTCCTCCCCATTGCTAGTCATCATCATGGAAAATTAAGGACAGAATGAGTAATCATCTGACCTCGATGTTACCAGATGATCCATCAAAATTTTAATTTCAGAAATTGCAAAGGAAATGTCTGATTGCATGGACAGAATCTTCTTGTCCATTGAAGTGATTTTTTGATCCATTCCAATCAGACATTTCCTCACCCAATCTCCATGTTCACTAAATTCTTGGACACAACCTTCTTCTCCTATGTTTTTTCAATGGCCTCTTCAGACCTCTTCCTCTTCTTCTTCTCTTCTTCCTTTTCAATGGCATCATCCTCCTCATTAGCCTCATCTTCTACTAAAAGGGTGATGGAGGAGGCGCCGACTAAAAAAAGCATGTAATATTAAGCAGACAAAACGAAAAATGGTGACTACACGATGGTTACACGGACCTCGTGTAGTCATCATGTAGACTACAAGATCGGTTACACGGATCTCGTGTAGTCATCGTGTAGACTACACGATGTATACAGGAGATCGGTGTAACCATCGTGTAGACTACACAAGGTCCGTGTAATCATAGTGTAAACTACACGATGACTACCCGAGGTTCGTGTAACCATCATGCAATCTACACGATGACTACATAATGGTTACACGGATCTCGTGTAGACTACACGATGGTTACATGGATCTCGTGTAGACTACAAGATCGGTTACACGGACCTTGTGTAGACTATATGATGGTTACACGAGATCAGTGTAACCATCATGTAGACTACACGAGGTTCGTGTTCAAGAAGAAGGAGTGTAGAAAATGATTTTGAACATACTTTCTCTCCAAATACTGATTTCTAGAAGCTTTTTTCTTCTTCCTCCTCAGTAGGGACCAAAGAAAGAACTGTCAACTAAAAATGCAAGAAATATAAATTAGTATATGTGAAAGTAATATAAATTAACTTGTCAATATAATTCACCAACATACATTTTCCTTCAAAAAAAAAATTGAAGATTCTCAACCGGTACTATCGTGGTCGGACACCACTTGAGAACCTTTGGCACCTTGGTCGAAACCTGGTTACCGTACAAACTACCCAACAAGGGGATAGTTTCAAATATTCATGCCTATTTAAACAAAAGAGAGTAATTGAGTATTCAATACACATAAATAATTCAATACATCACTACATAGAATTAAATAAATTGTACCTGGAAGGAAAATGGACATCCATTGAGTGAATACCCATGAACAGCAACGGGGTATTTCTGTGTTTTTTTGCTTTTTTTTTCTTGATCTTTAAGATCACCAAAAACAACATTTGTATTCTTCACAGTTAATAATGATTTCATTGTTTTGGAGAACAAGAACTCTCCCCACGGATATTGGTTGAACGCTTCAAAGTCGCCAACCAAAACCAACAATCTCTTCTGAATTGGGGTACGATTCTCATTCCCCAACACAAAATGCTCTAGCAAACAAATCAAAATCATCTTCACCCCATCAAAATATTACTTATATTTAGAATTTTTAAAGTCCTCCTCCAACTCATCCATGTTTATTTATTGGGCTTTGGGAAAGTACAGATCATAGAGTCTGTTGGGGTCACAGGTCTTCTTCTCATCTCGGGTTTCACCGAACTTCAATCCGATCATCAACGAGAACTCCTTCTTAGAGAAACAGTTGTTCCCTATTGACAAGAAACCAGATTTCCTTCCCAGATGGAGTGTCGTTGACATATTCGACCTCCTTGGCTAGCACCTGGTGGCAGACAGTTGCTGAAAACTTCAGGGCTGGGAGATCAAGGAGATGACCAAAGCATGTCTCCCTAAATAGGGAGAGTTAAAGAGCTGTTAGCTTGGTCTTGATAACCTCTATGCAGTGGATATTACACTTTGCATTGACCCTTGTTTTTGGAATTGTGTTAACGTTATGGACGTATCTTAGTTGCATCTGTAATGAAGCCATAACCTGTAGAATATTCAAGGCAAACATAAGTTCAGGAAAATGTACTGTAGTCCGTGTAGTCCTTGTGTATACTACACGAGGTGTACACTATCATCGTGTAGCCCTCGTGTAGACTACACGAGTTTTACATGACCCTCATGTAGACTACACGAGGGGTACACGATCCTAGTGTATTCCTCATATAGCCTACACGAGGCTTACACGACCCTAGTGTAGTCCTCATGTAGCCTACACGAGGTTTACACGACCCTCATGTAACCCGGAAACAGACACCCACCAAGACCAGAAGCTCAGAGACCCAAAAAAAACTCAGAGAAAACCCTTCAGAAATCCAGAAAACAGAAACCCAGAAAAAATACCTTAGAATCCAGAACAAAAACTCAGGAACCCGAAAACTTACCTTGTTTTATATTTCTTGTTGTGGAAGATGAAGACTCAAGGATTTGCAGAGATAAAGAAATGTTACGACTTCGAGAGAGAAAGAGAGAGAGAGTAACAGTAGATATAAATGAGGGTAATGCACGTGAGGTACACGAATGAGTGAGATTTTGTGTAATCATCACTTTTTTCAAGTCGTCATTTGAAATTCATGAAGGGATTTTTTGAAAACTTCACAAGCTGATTTTGAATTGAATGTGGGTCAGGAATCAGGGTAAGTAAAAATTAATGTAAGAATTTATTTTTACAAAATGATTAGTGTAGGAGTCTATTTTAATAAAAAAAAAAACCCAAACAGTTAAAAGTAGTAAGAAGTGAAAGTGAAAGACAAGGAAATTCAATTTCCTAAATTGGCGGCTGGCTGATGAACCACAATGTCGTCGTGACAGCCGTCCCGGGAGAAAATTCAATTTCCTAAATCTGACCTCCTACGGTCGGTCTCGATTAATACCAGTATTATCAGTCTTTGGACTTGAATCAAAGTCGTGGCGGCGATGCAAACTGGATTAGGGTTTTCTAAGATCCTCATCTTTGTTGGAGCAGGTACGTTAAACCACTTCTGATTCATTACGTTTATAAAAATTTCTCAATATATTTTGGTCAGTTTGATCAGAATCTTCGTTTTGAATTTTCGGTAATACATAAGTGTTAAATTGAAATGCATCAATAGCTTCTAGTTAGCAGGCCGAAGTCTTGAAGTCAAGGCACAAGGTTAAGCCGTGGACTACACGCCAGGACAAACAGACCTAATCCAACAACCCAAGTCAAGAAATGGAACTCACAAGCCAGACACATTAGTATTTCTCTACTACCCTGTTTGGAGGTGAGAGTCCAATTAAATAAAATGGTCTTTTTTTCACTACAATTTCTGCTTCTAAATCAGATAACATATAAGACTAAGTAATCCGAAATCAGTTTGTTACTCTTTCATCTTCCCTGAGTGCAAACTCAGGTCAATGCGTTTGATTCACCCATTACTACCCTGCAACTCTTTCTGACATTAACCATTTGAAGACAGTTTGTTGCCATGCTGTCTAAAAGGAAGGCTTCCAGCTACCAAAACTTCTTGTTTACATTGATGATGGTATAAGAGAATAAAATGTTAGATTCAACTTAACAGAAGATTCTTGTTTTCTCTCTCAGCACAGTAGTTTAGCACCCAAACCACCCAAATAATTCTTGCAAAGACTTGCTTAATGAAGTGCTATAACCTCCCTTCATCCAGTACAATAGAAGGCACAAATTGCTCACCAAATTTGGTATGAGCATCTTTATTTTATCAATGGCCTGTTCACAAGATTCTACACATCACCAAAAGGTACAGTTCCACCCCGGTAATCAGTATTGTCCTAATGACTTTTTCTTGCAAATATAACCAAGTGATTAGACAGTAAACTACATAATATGTTACAACATCCCGATCTGATACCTTTTTTCCCTTCTTGAAGAAATCCACAATTTGGGCGACGGTATTTGGCCCTTATTACAGTTCTTTTTATCCATCATCTGGAAGAAAAGACTTGGTACAAATTACTTGAGGTTCATATCCGGACCATCCTGGTGATCATCTTGGTTTGAACATGTATACTATTCTGTTCTTGAACACTTGGCCATGATTCATAAATCAAACCATGACAGCTCCAAGGGCACAAATTTTGTGAAACACATTATATGTAGCATATATTTAAGAATATAATGATGTATCGATGAAGAATTAATTATGATGCTTCCCAGACCTTGTAATCGTTTCCTTCAAAAGCCAAAGACCATCTTTGGGATCCATTTGGGGGTTCGTAGTGCCCTGGTCCAATCTTCACTGCTACTTTTTCATCGACGATGGCAGCATAGACATCCCTTTCTGCGTTGGTAATTTCAACCTAAAGTATGCAATAGACGAGAGAGTCATTGTACTATTTTATTACTCTTTTCATAAGAATATACAGGAACCTGATTCTGCCATGCTTATACAGAACATTATTCTCCTAACATATTTTAATGGTATGATGAAGTATAGCCGTCATCTTTGCAGACATTAAATCAACTCCCATTTGGTTTTAGTTCTAAATGGTATAGAAATGGAATCAAACTACAGAGCAACTATTACACAAGCCACCTGGTAAAATCAACCGCTTACTCCACAAGGCTAATATACTTGAGTAAAATGGAAACAAGCAAGTACTTGACAAGTAGCATATCTATATGAAATACAAGTAGTTTTATCATAGTGAATTGATCATTTCTCTTTTTTTGGGTAATGAGATTTCTCTTCTCCTTTGTTTATTCCATGGGTTAACTTCATGATTAAAGCGTTTTTCTTTTTGTAAATCACATTTCCTTCTGGAGTCTTGAAAGGGGAGGGGGATTAGTATTTCCATTCAGGAGTTTCCTTGATGCTCAACATTCAACAAAAGAGAATACTTACTCTACTCCGACAGTTGATTTTCTTCCGATTTCTGAGAGAAATGAGTGCGGAGATTTCAGACTGGTAGTTGGAGAAGATGTGGTCATAGAACACACTTGGTGTTCCCGGATGTGTGAGAATGTAAGCATACCCTTGCATTTCTTTCCCGCCAGGGAATCTCCAATGACCCTTCATGAGTAAGAACCAATAAAACAAAAAATATGTGAGCTAGTTGTCTCAAATGCTTGTACAGAAACTTAGTATAAATTTTACATTAGAATGAAAAGACTAGTTCTTCAAATTTCTGACATTTTCAAAATCTCAAACTGATTGACGCCCTAATATCCTGGGACTACTATCAGAAAACATTCTGGGACTAATCAGCTTTTCATTTTGCATAAATTTAGTTTTCAGAGCATCCTATTAGTTGCAGAATCAGACAGAGAAATTCAAACCTGAGTAGAGCCAGTATCATGATTCTCAATAAAGCTGACAGCACGAGATGGCCACCATCCAACAACCCCAGGAGGCTTTCCCTTTTGATCGGATAATCGCCAATATTCGCATTTTTCCAGTGCCTGGAAGAGATGGACAGTCTCACAGAACTTAGGATGTGTCTTATCGGTGACCACAAACTTTGTAGTAGAACCATGTGATTTATCTTGCGTCATTAGAAATCAAACTATTCCTCTTGCTTCAAAAGACACTAATATACTTGATCATGTAGGAATTACTTGTCAAAGTTTTAGACGTTAGATGTGTCAATAGATTACAATGATAAACAAATTTGTGTAATCAATCAAATCAAAAACATTTTTTTTCTTTTTGAAATTCATTTACACCATGCAAAAGATAGAGGTTCTCTATAAATCAAAAGCTGATAAAGAATTTCAAATGAATGCTTACAGCATGAAGAATCCCTTTCGTTGTAACATCAAATGCACCAGCAGTTCCACTAGTAGCATTGATCCAGTCAATAATTCTTTGTCTATGAGCATCTTGATTATGATCCATCTCCCCATATGTATAGCTTAGAGAATCCCAATACTCGCCCACAGCAAAGTAAGGTTCACTTGCATCCAAGTAGTCCTTCACATAACCACCCCAAAATCCCCTGACAAAATCAAGCCTCCATCCATCATATCCTATTTCCTGTCTGTCACACATAAAATAAAACATAAGGATTCAAATAATTTTAATTAAAATACCACCAGAAACACAATGTCTAAATTCATCAAAGAGAGTGTTTGAATTTCAAAACAAGTTAAAAGAGATATCAACATCTCTCAGGGAAATATCAATTAAATGTTTAAAGTACGAATTTGGCAAAAAAAAAATTGTGCAGGGGGTGTAATCTCAAAACAACCAATATGCAAAGGCATTTTCACATATAACCCTTTATATAAGGTATGAATCAGAGATAAAAACACCAGTAACTTTATTATTGCTTGCACCGGTGGTTAATTAGCATTTTATGGAAATGTTAGAAAACATAGATCGACTTGTGAGAACGACCATGCCAAACCAATCAACCAGAAACAATAAAATTGTCGCCGTGACAGTAAACAGAAAAGGATATATATTCAAGAATATTTCTTTCCCTTGTGATGGAAATCAATAGAACTGTTTCTGACAATGGGAAAATCATGTAACACCCTGCTTAAGCCCCCACATGAGGTGCTGTGCACTAGCGAACATCAGTTTTTACTCAAGTAATTCATCAGGTAAAGTCCCATATGTCGCATAAGATGTTCATAATCGTTCAACCTTCTCAATGTTAGTATCATAGTATGTAACTAATTTCATCAAACATTAAACTTAAGATTGAGATGGACATCCATTTCATGTGAACATATAATTCTCACAAGAAAGCTTGATAGTGTAGATGGCCACACCAAATGGTTCGATTCTCTCCAACTTAGTCTTACTAGTAAATAAATACTCCTTGTATTTGCTATTCCATGTGTATTAGTACCGATAACATCAATCTTATCATCAGACGTTGAGAATAAAGATCCAAACTAACATAAGACAGGAAATTATATTGATTGAATTGCTACTATGTGTAAACATCAGCAACAGAGAGAGGCTTCCTGCTTAGGAGTTATTTAGATGTGTTTTGCTCCGTCATAAAATCCTGCATACCAATATGAATAGACAAACACCTTCTTTAGAATCCTACAACGTTAATGTACCGACCTTAACCAGTTCAACCATTCTTTGATATCCTTCCTCACAAAATCTTGTGAATGATCAATGTTTGGAGCAGCATGGAAATTATCTCCACTACTCTTGTTGCCTCTACCCTGTATGAGATGAGACAATTAATTGAGCGTCCAAATAAGATGGTCGAATTGTAACTAGACTTGCCTATCCTGGAAAGAAGTCCGCATAGTTTGTTATAGGGCCCATTCAACAGTCTTTTATAAATCAACACAATTTATGTGCAAATAGATGAACAACAATGTCACGTTTCTTTTACTTTATTGAATGCTTGGGCAGACCCATGCAAGATGCAATGATTTACTTGTGTGTTTAAAATCTGGTCACTACAGCACATAATAGTCAAGCTTATAGCAAAGTCAAACGATTTTTAAGTTGCTGAGTCATATAGTGGATAAGTTGATGAGTCTGAGTCAAATACTGTATAGTCACTTCCCTTCACACAGTATTTTAGAATTAACTTATTTAAGAAAGCATGACAAAGCAATATAAAAATAGGAAATTTTCTATTCTTACTTCAGGTAAAAAATTGGATGGGAACATAAAGTTGGCTAGCTAGATGCTTTTTTTACTCATGCGTGGTACACTGAAGATGCAGCTCTTGGAATGTGACAAAAACAGTATAACAAATTTTTGTTATACATGGAACCTCTTCACAATTGATTTGAGCACCACAGAAACCTCCAAAGCATGAGTATATTTTGTATATTACTGACAACATTGAGAACCTAGAAAACAGGTCCCAAAGAATTTCAGGTTAAGGTTCCCATCTCAAATAAAGGGGAGATTGCAAACCTGAAAATGTGGATCATCAGCAACAACTGCCCGATCATCCCAATTTAGCCGACCACCAAAAATGTTCCACACACCATTTTGATTTTTATAGTGTGCACATCGATGATTCAGGACAACGTCTCCGAGAACTTTAATTCCAACTTCATGGAATGTCTTCACAACATCCTTCAACTCGTCTAGGTTTCCATATCTGAAATTGATATCAAAACATAGAAACATTTCCAAGATTGCACTCATGGTGATGACAGCACTATCATTCAACTAATTCGAAGAGACAAATACGTACACATACTTGTCAGATAATTCCTCTTAGACATATAATTCCTCTTAGACATTAAGTAGAAACTACAGTTCTTGTGGAATTCAAATTACTAATGCTAACTGTCAATCACAGAAAATGACACTGTGGGGGGGGGGGGGGGGGGNNGGGGGGGGGGTGGTTCCGAGAAAAACAAGCTATGGGTTTGTCCCTAAGACCAAAATAAGTTGTATGAATCTTTAGAAGACCAAAACCAATGTGAATGTTATAATTGTTATCATATATACCTGGAATTTAAATTGTACAAGTCCTTTGGCATGTACCCCTCAGGTGACACGGACTCTGTGGGAGGTGGTAACCATATTACGGTAAAACCGAGGGAGGACAACAATGCAGCTTTTTCTTTGAGTTCCATGTACCATCTTCCCGATTTATGAGATTCCCAGTTAAATCCCTGGCACAATATTTCAGAACCTGTGCCAGTGCCAGAGCTGATCTTCAAAGGAGGTTTTACAGTCTCAGGCTCTTCAACAATTTCCTCTGAGAAAGTTGGAATAGCAGTTCTGAAGATGCTATAGGCTTCAGCAGCCAGTTTCTCAATTTCCTGTAAAATGGTTTCTTGTGCTTCCTTGGTTTTTGTCTGTCGACTCTTCTCGGATGAAATGTCACTCACCAAGCTCCTGATTTCACTGATAATTCCATCAGTAAATGTACTAATAGAATCTTCTTGATTAACTACTCCATCATTTTGGGGTTCCTGTTGAACTTCAAAAGGCGCCTGTCTCTGTTCATCAGGTAAGCTACCTGAACTTGAGAGGGGAATGTAGAAGTCATTTCCCTTACAGTTTAACCAAGTGTTTTCATTAAGCTTGAGAACGAAAAGAAATCCTTCCAGTTCTTCTTCTAAGGTAAAAGTTCCACAACATCCTTTTCCACTCTCTTTTGGCTGCAGAAAGGATGCTAGCGTAAATGAGATAAATGAGCTTGAAGGTACCCAATAACATTTACACCTTACAAAAGATTTCATTGTTGCTAAAAAGTCAAATAACCATTACGGGGACCAGTTTTTATTAACAGACTATCCCTATTTTAATATTCTCAGAGATATACACATACTTAAATGTTTCAATTTACAGACAATAATGAAATCTGAAAGGTAAAATTTCAAGATAAGATGAGGATACATCAGAGATATATACAGTGAAGGATTCACTCTGCGTAGTGCCTATGGATCTCCAATGAGTTTTATTGTTTCAATAGTGATTGAAGTTCAAACATAAAAAAAGTGTCCAAAAGAATGGAGAATATTAGTTTGAACTACCTCTAACTCTAATTATTCAATCCATATAAACAGTGCCAGAAGTATGGTCAGATCACAAAGATTTTGACTTTAGCCCAAATACCTGTAATATAGTCCGTAATGCCTTGTCCTTGAATACAGTGGTTTCTGCTGGATGTGGCGTAGCTGGAATCTCCCATTTTCTAGAATCATCTTTGCAGACCCCCCAGTGAACTAACACATTGCCAGGGAGATCAGTTTCTAAATAGAGAAGATTTTTGGCTGTCTCAGGACTCTTTTTAACTGAAACACTGATGAAGTTATCGACGGCAACTTCTTTTGTAATAGGCAGCTCTTCATAGAACCCTTCCAGACGCTTATTTTCCTGTTTAGGGTGACTGGACTCACTGCTACTATTTTCATACATAGAATTTGAGACTTCTGCTTTGAGAAATATGCTGGACAGATTCCCCAAAGCGCCTAGAATTCAATAAATGCAGAAAATATGTACTGATTGAACATCGAAGAAAAAAGCGAATTCAAAGGTACACCAATAAATACTCTAGATCCACCACCCAATAAATGCATTCTACCTAACTCTCAACAGATAGCATCAATAACCTCATGACTTATCTGCAGAATACCAATTGGCTCAACTTCCTTTTGAACAATTTATCATATATATATATATTGAGGGGAAGCTCCAAACAAATAGCATTATTATTGTAATGATCCTATTCAAAACATGCTGCCCTATAAGACCGCTTAAACATTACAGTTCCACACCGATTTGTTCTAGAAGTTATCCAGGAATATATTACACCAGTCCTTGGAAGAAGCCCAAGGTAAATATTAATAAATGATTGGATTCTGCATTATCAAACATGAAGGTAGTAGTAAAGAAAAACACATTAGATAATGAAAATCTAACCTGGCCATAAACCCAATCCCTTTTTTGTTCCAACTATATTGTCATCATCACATAGGTAGTCCACAAGAGCCACTTTGAAATCTCTCCCTCTGTACTGATACCAAGCTCCAGTTTCTTCATCCTGCACAACCATAACCCTATAAAAAGGAAAATTCTACTTTGCCAAAAAGAGCAGAAAGCTTGAAATAGCACTCTTCCTATGCAACATAAGAACTACATAATTATAGGCACTACAAACTATTAAACTGACAACCTTCAGAACAAAATTTATAGCTGCAATTCCACTCTTAGGATCAAAATCAATCTTCACTTCATGGAATACATCTCCCCCAGAAAACGTGGACTTCAAGGGTGTCTCTATTGCATAATCCTGAAGAAGTACTTCGATTCAATTTCTTGCAGGCAATGCAAAGAAATCGCAAAGTAATTTAGAAGTAAACAGCCAACATACATAACCTTGATGGGTATTGAACCAGGGGGCCTCATTCCCTTAGGAGGTTGATCCCACTCACTACAGTAATTTAAACTCAATGTTAGATACGTATTAATGATCTGTAAGATTTTAATTGAAGAAATTTAAATTTTGTTTTCATTAGATTTTAGCTGAAGATTCTTTGAGACCACTACGATAATTATGAAGTCTAGAATCCCGTACGACTTCTTAACGAGTGAGTGTGTGCAAAAAGAAACAAAAAGGAAACGATCGCGAACCTGCCAGCATCGTCGATGAAAGACACTCCCCAATGAAGAATCCATTTCCCAGGAAGATTACAGCCTACTGTTAGCTGCCATTGCTTTTCACTCATCCCGTGATCCAATCTGATGAAGATCGTTCCGTCAATCTACAATTTTCATTGCATGAATGACAAAATCTCGTCAAATTTAAACCTCCCATTCCAAGAAAGACGAGTTTAAAATTAAGCAGAGTTTTCTGCATTGGAAAGTTAAAAGCACTTGATTTAACTAATACAAAAGGTATAACACTTTTCACAGAAATAACAGAGCCCAGAATCTCAATTAGAATAAAAAAAACCAAAAATAAAATAGAACAAAAAATCACGGAAGAAATTGAAACCTTTTCATTCCGCTTAATAGGAAAAGTCTCCTTGAAAAGGAAGTCCGTGGATTGGAGAGTCTCGACGAGAGCTGCGGTGGATGAGCTAGCTCGGAGAGCGAGAACTCGATGAGACTTGAAGTTGAAAAAGCTACGGCGATGGAAGAAAAGCTTATTGGGAGAGTAACTGAAGGAACAGTCGAGCGTCCTGGATATAGGATGATGATGAAGCCCGGGGTTCTCTCTGCGACAGTGATGAAGGAAAGGCTCTATCCTAATAGTTGACATGTTGCTGAGCGTGTGCCACTCGCTCTTAAGCGAAGGCGAGCACGAAGCAGGTGAAAAAGTTGCAGAACAGAGCACAGAGAGAGAGAGAGGATTTATTTGCAGATAGTTTGTTGGAAGAGTGGACGATAGACATTTAATCTTGGCTGCCTTATTTTAATATTTTTCATTTTTAATTTTCTGTTGGAAAATTGCTACAATTTATGCATGTAAGAATCACTCATGCAACTCGCAATTTAGAATATATTGTTTACTTACCTTACATATTATATTCTCTTGTCTAAGGTAAAGACTATATACTACATAAGTATTACAGTGATACATATTTTTTTTTAAAATTATATATTGTCAACTTAGTTTGTAACGTAACTGTTATGGGCGTTTCTTGAGGACCATTGGGATGATGACGTGTGTCATGGCACTACGAGGTTGCATCGATCAAAGGAATCAGAGCCCCACCACATGGACAAGGTGGCTAGCCGGACTTGTCCTTGATGCCCCACCAAACTGGTTGAGCTATACATTGACCCGAGTTAGGAGAAACACTAGGGGTTAGGAGGTCAGTCGAAGAGCTTAGGAGACCCACCACATCAGCATCATCATTACCCGTCGAAAGCGAACATCAATGTGGCCTCACTCTATTGGGCTGAATATCCACCGGGTCCAATCACAATTATGCCGTGTCAAACCAGCCTCCGTTCAGTCACGTCGCTTCCACTCGCGTCTACTCAGGCACATCAACATTTATGTCAGCTCCGGGGGACAATGTCACCCCCTACCCATCCATGGGGTAAAACGTCTCATCACCATGTTGCGCTGCAGTGTGTCATGCGTGCACTACAATGTCATGTGGCACTGCAGTGTGCTCCGCCAATCGCTGATTCAAAATCAGTTATTCGCATGTTTCATTTTGAAATACCACGTGTCAATTTTGATTAACTAATCAGTTAATTCAAATTTTAATTTATTATATCATAATAATTAAATATTATTTAATTTCATAAACCAAAGATATTACCTCATTTATCGATTAATATAAAATTAATCGATATAATTATTTAATTATAGTTTTTGAAAATTATAATAAATAATTTAATTAATTAATATCACTTAATTATCTCATAGTTATATATTTGCCTCATAAATTTAATTTCTTTTACAAGCTAGTCCTTTTCTTATATCCTTAAACATTCACACTCTAACCTATGTAGTAAAGATGTGGCTTGGGGACCATAGACTAATAATTCTAAACTCCAATAAATCATATTATTAATTAAATAATCTTATTTATTAATTCTATTATTACTCCATTATAAATATGAAATTACACTCTTAGTAATTACAGAATAGTCTTGTGTAGTCCATTAATTAATCATTTCATGTAGTTATGTCTTCTAATTAGTGGTTCGTAAATTAGAGCTGGTCAAAATTATCACTTTACCCTTCAATTATCTCTTGATCCTTAAGTACTATTAATTCACTATTGAACGATCAATTTATATCGTATTATAAATTTGAGCTCAATAACTATTCAGTTTCAGAATTAACACTTAAGGGAACCAATATACGATCCGTTAGAAAAGCTTGGATTTCAAATCTTGTAAGTGTTGAAATATGTCCACAAATTAGCGTGTAATAACTATTTATTTATATTTAGTTATTTCTCAGACATAGTATTATTGAATTCTTATGCATAAATTGAAAATTTTATTTTAAATTAAAGTGTGTTTATAAATTACGCAAGCCCTGAAACTTTCATCAACGAACGAATAGTGAAGACAGAGGCGTCTCCAGACGAACTCTTCTAAAAACATTCAGAATGATATTCTCAATTTTAGGATCGACTAGGCAATCGAATTCGATTACGATTGTTAGATTGAACCAATGGATGATAGTCTTGGGTTATGGGAGTGAAGACTCAAACGGTTAACCTAGACATGTTATGAACATGTTGAATAGGCCGGTAACAAATTAGTTTGGAGTTCAAAACCATTTACCAAGTTATAAATCTAATTGTTACACTTTAAGGGTATTTTCATAATTACCTTAATCCTGAGATAACTACGTAGCTTGACTTAGTTAGTTGCAATCTTTGATATATCAAATAAGTGAGTTCGAATTGGCGGGGTAAATACATCGACTGTTGGGATGGTGATTCAATTAAGTTGAAGTTACGTGATTCACAGATATAAAAATTCGTGGTTCGATTATGAAAGTAACAATATCACCTTATACTTTATTGATGAGTGTATGAATAAATTAACATGGCCATGCACTCAATGAGTTGAGTAATTGATTAAAACTTGTGAATTATACGAGACAATTCACTATTATGTCTTTCTTATTCACAGTCAATAAAGATATTAAGAAAATAATAATAAGAGGGGTAAAATGATAATTTTACATCTCTGCTCTTATTACTGATATTCATGATGAGTAATATGTTAAAATATTATGTTGACCGTGAAAATGAAATAGTTTATTTACACCAACAGAAAACGTAGCGCGCGTAAATCAAGAGTTGATTCGGCATTGACCTATAGTAGAGTCGTACGATGTCAGGATTAAATATGTCGGGAATTTATGTAGATAAATTCGTCGGATATTTGAATCCTTAGCTTTGTTCGTGTGGGTCCATTCGGTCTCAGAAATAGCTCATGAGAACAGGAATAGAGAAACGCATTAAATTAGATCAAAATGTGTTTTGGTGCCAATGCATATTTCGTATACTTATATGTGATATGTAATGTCACTTAATTAGTTAAGTGTGATTATACGTATTGAAATTAATTATTTTATTATTAGAAATTTAGTGAATAAAAAACTAATTAATTAATTGATAATGATCAATTAATTTATCAATTAGATTGATGAATCTCGATACAACTCAAACCCTTGAGAATATTACAATTTTCGGCAATTATGAATATATGAGATAAATTTTCAAAACTTTAAGAATTTATGGTATGTTTGTAAATATCAAAAATTATATTTTATTAATCTCTAATAACAATCTGATTGCAGATAGATCTTTAATAAAATGCAGTTGCTTGTTAACAAATCAAAATGAGAAAAATATTTTCCTCTCCCTCCCTGTTACCGCCGAAAATTGTATTGAAGGAGAAAATTTTTTGTTTTTCTTCTTCAATCATTTTGAGAGCCCACACTCAAATTCCTACACAAATTTCTCATGAGATATATTTATGAAATTAACATGTGATTGTTGGTGGATGTAATTCACAAATCGTTCTTAGAGTTTAGTGTGTGATTCGGATCCCGAACCTTGAAGAACGCTCGAAGGAATTCTGCCAGTTTAGAAATTCTTCGATACAAAGTATAGGTGAAAAAATTATTTCTAGCATTATCTTCTTGTTTAACGTCGTATATGTATAGTTGCACGTTGTTTGGTTTTAAGTTATTTAATTTGATAAAATAAGTTAATTGGAAAAAAAATTTGATATTCCGCCCACGAATCGTTCGTTGTTCAACCTTATTTTTAATTAATTTTAAAATCAACCGGTCCCAATAGTAAGATCATGTTCTCATCCATCTATGTCACTGAATTTCCAAAATAAAAGCCACTAGCATGTTTTACAAAAAAACATTAATGAGTAAATTAAAAGATTAAGTAGACATGTATAGGAGTTCATGACTACTCATGATTTAAACTTATCTACATACGATCATCTTATTGATGTGTATTAAATTTTTATGATAAACGGTAAGTTAATAAAGATATTAATCCACATCGATCATGTCATATATAATCTAATTATATAAAGTATTTTCATTAAGATGTCTATCAATATCACTGATTTGGATCTAGATCACTTGCATTCAAAATAGTTAGTGAACCATACTAGTAACCATTCATTAAAGATTTCATACTTTAATATGACTAACTATTTTATTCGTTATCTATGATCTTAATCCTCTCGAACTAATACGAGATCATGGTCTCATTAATGAAGATAAAATTTTCATATATTCATATAAATTATTCAATAATAATTCAAAAAATATAATTATAAGAAAAATATAATTTTATTAATTTCAAATTAAAAATATCTTTACACATGTTTTGAGGGCACTATGTCCAACAGAAACTCATTAAGCGCAGAAAATTATAATTGCTACACTAATTTCATAACTATCTCTAACTTAAAATATTCTAATGGTGTGATAAACAAAGAGTACATTTAATCATCACTTCTTAGTCTTGGATTAAATCCAAGTTCATGCAATAGTTGGTCAGACGATCACAAGTATTAAAAACAGATTATAACACTCAACAATAATAAATAAAACATCGATTAAATTGAGAATCAAAATTCAAAAAAATCATAGTTTGGCTATGTCGTAACCCAAGATAGAAAAATTAAAACATACTAAAATAAAAAAAACATCCTAATATATTCATGAACATAGGGAAAAAGAGAAAAAAAACTAGATTTAAAGAGGAAATTGAAGTTGAGATCAGTCACCCAGTTGGATCTGTCTTCGTCTACTCTCTAAAAAACTCTTTTCTTTTTCACGTCCAAAAAGTCCTCTAAAACCCTAAAATATTCTATTCATATAATAGGAGTTGATAAGGATAAAATTTGACTAAAAATCGGAACAAAATAAAATATTTATCGTGTCGGCTTTACGACGCTGGCATTATGTGTCATTAACCGCGTGCTAGCACCGTGGCGCTAAGTAGCCAGCACCGTGGCGCTGGCATTCTGCTATTACACCCAAGTGCCCGCGGCGCTGGGAAGCCAACGTCATTTTCATGTTTTATTTGCCTTTTTCCCATCGAAATCTTTCGAAAGCAACCCAATTGTATTTGAATATCTAACTTACAAGATAAAAACAAAAACAAACATAAATCAAACAATAAATCTAAAAGAACCAACAAAATAAAAGTTAAAATTATCTAAATTATAAGTGTCAAACGCACTCATCAAATATTCCTAAACTAAACTATTTGCTAGTACTCGAGTAAAATAAAAAATAGAAACCAAACAAGAAAACAATAAACTCTAATTATGGAAAACTACAAAACAAGTGAACAAATGTTTTGACTAACTAAACTTGCCTCATAGATTTTAAAATAGTGAGGACCCAAGAAAACTTCTGTATTGTGGTCATGTAGAATTTTGACATAAATTTCAACTTACACTTCACCTTGAAAAATCCTTAGTGGGTGTATGTCATCTTAAGCCGGCCAACTTCTTAAACTCAAATGAGTTTATGCAACAAAATCTTATAAGAGCGGATCTATTAATATATTAATAGATTAGAATTTCATAGGCCAATTTTTCATGCCACACTCTACTAATATAGACAAACCACAACACTTAGGATAATTAGGAATTTCGTAGGCTTGCAATGTATGGCTAGGATTTAGGGTATGATAAATGTTATTATTTTGGCTCAATCTTTACCCATATCTACAAAAAACATTCTAGGAATCGATGAGATTAATCCAACTTTTCTTGTCACACCCACAAACTTGTAACTTTCCACATCTTGATTTATTTACCACACCAATTTTTTTATTTGATTTCTTTAAGCTTCTCATTTCCTTAATGAGCTTTCAGCTAATAACTCTCAAACTAGTTGGTCTTAGGGTATTAGGTGCTGAGACACCCCTTTGAGCTTAGTCACTCAAGTTCAGAAGGCCACAAAATAATTTTTTTACAGTTTTTTTTCAAACTCCTCCCATCCAACCAAATTGTCATAGCTCCATGTGCTTTCCTAGAACATCCACATACTGTGTGTAAAATGGGTAATTTGGGAAGAAATATTTTTTAAGGCTAGGCAACTGCATGGGTGGGAAAGAAAATGACCATTTAGGTTCACATGGATAACTAGGGAAACAAATATGCATAAATTGACTTGAAAAGCTCAAACATTTCAAAGATGGCGTAAATCATATCCTAAGTGTAGCGTAGCCTGGATTTCACCTCGAGTAACAATCAAATTAGTTTTAAAGTTCTTGTGGGATCATTTTGATTTCTTAAGTCATATAAGTCTTTTCTAAGCAAAAGACAATCAAACACTTAAGACTAGGTGCTCAACATGTCAGGATTCTCAAGTGAAATGCAAATCAATAAATGGTTAAAATATACACAGATACACAAATTCATCATTTTTAAAAATTATCAATAAATCAAAACAAATCTCATCATAGGCTTTAGTGTTGTCTACTATAGAATGCCAAAATTAATTTTTAATAAAGTCACCACCTCCAAACTTTAAATTTCCATTGTCCTCAATGAAAAGAAAATAAATAAAAAAGTAAGTAGAGAGGACTTCCCTGAATAAGGATGGGCTTTCATCCTCATCATTCTCCGCATTGTTCATGTTGTCTCCAAATAAGGGGAAAATGATGCATGAGCCAAATTCTTCCAAGGTCAGACGTAGCGGCGTAGGAGGTCATTGTCACGACACTAAACATTATGTCCATAGTTTTTTTAAAGTAAAAACTCGAATAAACCAAAACAAAATAAGTAAAAGAAATAAATAAATTGAAATAATGGAAATAAATTCGGGTTGCCTCCCAGTAGCGCTTGCTTTAAGATCTTCAGTCGGATTTAATGATCATTTAAAAACGACTTCACCTATTGTCCACTGACTTTAACATTCCCCTTGTGTCAGAAATTGACCACCTTAAGACTGTTTTGTGCTCTCTAAACACCCTCAGTAATTTATCTTCTTGTTCACCATTTAATGAAGCGGAGATAATGACAGGAATACTGGATGATGCTCCCACAAAGGTGTACCAAATATGGAGGTCTAAAATTAGTGGTTTCTCAATAGATGGTAGGTGTTTAGGTTTACCTTCTCCTAGTTCTGCGCAAGGCATCTTCATGAATATGGATGGGATTGCTTCCAACTAATTAACACTCTCCAAAATCTCTAGATTCTCCTTGTCAATAACCTCAACTAGATATGCTTCCAATGGTTCACTCGGATCACCGGTATAAATTGCTTCCTCAATACATACTTCTCCATTATCCACTCACAAACAACTATTCGTGTCATTTGAGTGTTTTATTGCTTTTAAGACATTAAAAATTACCTGATCTTCTTACACTCTCAAAATAATTCCTCTTTTCGCACATCAATGAAAGGTCTTGTCATAGTTAAGAATGATCTATTGAGAATAATTGAAATTTCTTAGTTTTCTTCCATGTCAAGAACAATAAAATCAGCTGAAAAAAATAAATTTATCCATATTTACCAAGACATCCTCAATAATCCCCCATGGATATTTAATAGAACGATAAGCTAATTGTAAAGAAGCCGTTGTAGGCTTATTTTCTCCAAGACTTAGCTTCTTGTAAACTAAATACGACATCAAATTAATATTGACATCAAATTATAAAGAGGCCGTTGTAGGCTTATTTTCTCCAAGACCTAGCTTCTTGTAAACTGAATACGGCATCAAATTAATACTAGCCCCAAGATCACATAGAGCCTTTTTAAAATAATAATTGTCGATGGTGTATGGAATAGAAAAACTTCCAGGATCCTTTAGCTTGGGGGTAATTTATTTTACAAGATAGCACTACACTCCTTAGTAAGTATAACTGTCTCATACTCCTCTAGCTTTCTCTTGTTCGAGAGAATTTTCTTCATAAATTTGACATAGCTCAACATTTGTTCCAAAGCATCAGCAAAGGGAATGTTGATACATAGTTTCTTAAACACATCAAGAAACTTGGAAAATTACTTGTTCGATTTTTGCTTCTAGAATCGTTGAGGGTATGAAATAGGTGGGACACAGGGTGGATGATATCAGGAAAGAGCTTTGACTTAGGCTTCTCTTCCTTCTTTTCTCAATTCTCGATAAAATCATTACCCACAACCTCAGTTTGTGCTTTAATTGACTAAGAATCCTCAACCATTTATTTTTTCAATTCTACTAAGTCCTTGCCACTACGAAGGGTAATGACGTTTACTTGTTCTTTTGGATTCCTGTAAGTGTTGCTCGATAAAGAACCTTGTGGTCTTTGAGTGAGTATTTCTGATAGTTGACCCATTTGAAGCTCCAAATTCTCAATAGACGCAGATTGACTCTGAACACTTATTTCTTACCTCTAAGTGTAGCATCCGTTCTGGCCATAATTTGATTAGCATTGACTACAAGCTGGGCAATAGAATCTTTTAAAGAAAAATTAGGTCATTGAGGTTGAAATTGAGGCTGAGTAGTAACTGGTGGATTCATCACATTTTAACTATTATTCCAAGAGAAATTAGGATGATTTCACGATCCTTAGTTGTAGGTGTTGGAGAATGGGTTATTCTGCATTTGTAATTCTCAACAAAAGTAACATGTTCTGGCTGAGAAGGAAAATGGATTAATGGCTTGACATTCAGTACTAAGATGAGGTTCATTGTATAAATTACAAACTTCACGTGTGGCATTAATAGAACTAGCATTGGCAGTGAAAGAACTCAATTGCTTGGACAGTATAGCTACTTGAGCAGTGAGAGCGGTAAGAGCATCAGCTTCATGAACTCCATGAATCTTTCTCAGTACGTTGCGCTCAGCTGTCCATTGATGGGCATTAGAGACCATTTCTTCAAGCAAAGCATAACCCTCCTTATGTGTTTTACCCATCAAAGCACCCCTTGCTGCTGATCCATTAGTGTCCTCGTTGAATTTCCCAATCCATTGTAGAAAATTTGATCTCGAAGCCATTAAGGGAGTCCATGATGTGGGCATCCTCTCAACATCTCTTTAAAAATCTCTCAAGCTTCATAAAGAGACTCCATATCATATTGGATAAAGTAGTGATCTCATTCCTCATCTTGGCTGTTTTAGTAAGTGGAAAGAATTTAGCCAAAAATTTCATTCCAAGTGGTGATTGATTCAGCGGGTAAAGAGCTCAACCAACTCTTAACCTTATTCCGAAGTAAAATGAGAATAATCTCGGTCTAATTGCATCAGTTGAGACATTATTGTGCTTGAATGTCTTTCAAATTTTGAGAAAAGTGGTTACATGAATGTTTGGGTCATCATTAGGTAAGTTACTGAACTGATTTGCTTGCTACATGTGAATGATAGCCAGCTTAATCTCGAAATTGTTGACATTAATAATAGGGCATTGAATGACAAATGCGACCTCATTGACTACTGGCATAGCATAGTCTCGAATTGTCTGATTATTCTGATTGTTCACAGTTTCAGAATTTTCTCTAACGTCATCCATGGATTTTTTAGGTTGTTTAGAAGCTTATCTCCTCAATTTTCTATTTTGACAACAAGTTCGCTCGATTTCTGAATTCAAAGGAATCAAATTTTCGCATCCAAACTGTCTCATACACCTAAGAGAATGCCTGAAAATTAAAAATAGCAAGCAACCGTAAATAAAAACAATTAAGACTCAAAATAAAATTAAGGATATTGAATTTTGATATTAATAAACAAAATCAATCACCGACAACGACGTCAAAACTTGTTATGATTTTTTTTAAAGTGCAAGTGTACACTATCGTTGTCAACTAATAAATTTCTATGAAAATAAAGTATCATCCATATGATTGATTGATATTAATTATTGAAATTACTAGACCTTAACTTTAATTGAGAATATGGAAAAGTGGTATTTTTTAAGTAATATTAAACTAAAGCAATTGAGATAATTAAGTAAAAATAAATGGATTTAATGATTAAAAATTTTAGGGATTCTGATTTCACCAAATCAAACATGCTCTAAATTTTGAATCTCAAATAATTGATGTTTATTATATTATGGACAACAAATTTCTCTAATGTAATTATCAATTTTTCTCAAGCATTGATAATAATGAATCAAAAATATTAATCTCACATCTCTGTCAAGATTCAATATGTTGAATCTCATTAAGTACAAAAAATTATAATTGCTACGCTAGTCCATAATTATCTCTAACTTATGAAATTCTAATGGTGCGATAAACAAAAAAAACATTAATTATCATTTATCAGTCTCAGAATTAAATCCAAAATTATGCAATAATTGACCATATGATCACAAGAATTAATAATGGATCATAACACTCAATAATAATGAATAAAACACCGATTAAATTGAGAATCAAAATTAAAAAAATAATCATGGTTTGACTACGTCGTAGTCCTAGATAAGAAAATTAAAATACTAAAATAAGAAAATATCATAATAATATTTATGAACATAGAAAAAAATAAGAAAAACTATATTTAAGGAGGAAATTGAATTTGAGATCAGTGTCCCGGTTGGATCCGTCTTCATCTCTTATCCAAAAAGCTCTTTTCCCCACGTCCAAAACCTCCTCCAAAAACCCTAAAATATTTTATTTATTCACCAGGAGTTGATGCGGATAAAATTGGAGTGACAATGAGAACAAAATAAAATATTTATCACGCTGGCGTCGCGACGCTGAAAGCGTTATGTGTCATTGGCTACTTGCCAGCGCTGTGGCGCTGAGCAGCCAGCACCTCAGCGCTGGCATTCTACTTCTGCGCCCAGGTGCCAGCGCCGCGGAGTTGGCATACTCCCAGCAGCGTGGCGACGCTGAAAATCAAGCGTCGCGATGCTAGCCTTTCTGTCCAATCCTGTCCTTTTCTTGTTTTATTTTAGCATTTTTGCCTTCCAAATCTTTCAAAATTAACCCAAATGCATTTGAATATATAACCTACAAGATAAAAATAAAAACAAGAATAAATCAAACAATATATCTAAAAGAACCAACAAAATAAAAGTTAAGATTATCTAAATTATGAGTGTGGAACACATTCATCATGTATACAATGCCATCATTGGCCGACATGCCATCCACCTACCATCGGGTCATGAAGTTCCTCACCCCCTCAGGCTTAGGACTTGTTCGGGGGGACTAGAGGACATCAAGGGAGTGTTACGCAACGACTCTCAAGGATAAGTACTTGGTGGCCATGATCAGTGGCCCACCCGTCGAAGCAAATTGTTCTCTTCACAAGCATCCAGAGAGGATGGTTCAGGTTGGGTCGATGCTCACCCAAAAGCACATAGGGTAGAAGATGAGTGTAACAGAGATGGTATAACCAGGAACATCCGAGTTACAAGACCTGGAAGGGCATGCACCAACCCACATTGGACACGGAGCACCTCAAGAGTTATTTAATAAAGAGAATATAGCCAGACAAAAGTTATCAAATATAGAGGATAGTTCCCCCACAAAAAGATGTCAAAAGGAAAAAAGTTATGTTTGGCTTCTACCTCGCCAAACGAGAAAAAATGGACTCTAACCGGAGCAGAAATATTTGGCTAGACATCAAAAGGAAAAAATGATGCCCGGCTTGCACTCTAGCTTGTTAGACGAGAAAAAAAGGACTTTAGCTAAAACAGAAATACATGGCTAGACATCAAAAGGAAAAAAAATGATGTTTGGCTTGCACACTAACTAGAGCATAAATGCCTGGCTAGACGTCAAAAAAAAAATTGAATTTGAGCTTGAGCTCTTGCTCGCTAGACGAGAAACAAAGGATTCTAGCCAAAGTAGAAATTTATGGTTAGACGTCCAAAAGAAAAAAGTGATGTCGGACTTACATTCTAGCTCGCTAGATAAGAAAACAATGGACTTTATCTAGAGTAGAAATGCCTGGCTAGACGTCAAAAAGAAAAAAAGTGATGTCTGCATTGCACTTTAGCTTGCAAGATGAGAGAAAAAAAGACTATAGATAGAGCAGAAATGTCTGGCTAGACGTCAAAAGAAAAATAATGATTTTTGGCTTGCACTCTAGCTCGTCAAACGAGAAAAAATTAGACTCTAGCCAGAGCAGAAATGCCTGGCTAGATGTCAAAAGGAAAAAAATGATGGCTAGTTTGCCAAACGAGGAAAAAAAGGAACTCTATCCAGAGCAAAAATGTCTAGCTAGATGTGTAAATGAAAAAATGATTTGGCTTGTGCCCTAGCTTGCCAATATATATAATCTAGCTTGTCATCCACCTTGCTAGATAAAGAAATGATACTCTAAATCAGAGCAGAAAATGTCAGGCTAGGATGTTAAGATGCATTTGCAGCAGGCCTGCAGCTCCAGGCCTCCTCCAAAGGGGGGTAGCAATCGGAAGGAAAAATAAAAGCCATAATTTCAGCACCCAGCTTTGGAGTAATCATTCCAAGGCTAGACCTCCTCTAAAGGGTGGCAACTGGCCAGGAAGTAATAAAAAGACTAAATGACGGTGCATGTTAGTAAGGATATCTCAAGATAGTAATAAATCTAAAAATCAAAATTAGCAAATAGTTGAACCATAAGCCTAAAGGATTAAGTAAACATTAACATTAGAGGAGATGGAGCTCGAAAAAAATCGAGTTCTAATCACTTTAAAGTTAATGTTAAGGATTATGTAAACATAAATGTTAGAGGAGATAGAGCTCAGTGAAACCTGAGCTCCAATCACTTTATAGTTAATATTAAGGCCTAAGTAAACAGTAATGTTAGAGGATATAGAGCTTGGCAAAAATCGAGCTCCACTCATATATTAATAGTTACTTAAGGACTGAGGTTAAGGAAGATAGTGCTCGGTGAGAACCGAACTCCATTCATTTAAGGTTAATATTCAAGTATGCATTAACGTTAAGGTAAAGCTCAGTAAGGACTGAACTCTAATCACTTGGGATGTTTAAGACAAAGAGAGATCCAATAATAACAAACAAATATCGATTAAGATCAGATCTAAAGTATAAGAGAGAAATAGAGCCGTCGAAAGAAGTGCTTGTATCGAGAAAAAGGTGGGTTACATTATATAAAAAAAGGGAAGAAAAATATTACAGCAAAAGAAAAAAGAAAAAAAGGCCCAAAAATCATGAAGCAGCAGGGGCTTCGGCGGTCTCGACAGTGGTCTCAACGGCAGCCTTCTGGCATGGTTGGGGGGGGATGAATCTCCTCCTCAGGTTGACCTAGAGGTAAAGGAGGAGACACTTCCGAATCTTGCTTCCCATATGCGTCTAGTAGGGTAGGAGTAAGGTTTAAAAGTGTAGCGGCCTTTAGAGCTTCACGATAGTCAGGCACCATCACTTTGGCATACGTAATGTCCAGAGGATGAGGAGGAGTGTCCGGAGGACAGCTGAGGAAAGCCTAGGTCTTATTCAAGATGGGTCTCGATGATCTCACCCCAGCAACTTTCATAACCCATGGAGAACTCCAAGAGAAGGGCCTCTTGTATTCGGAAGACTCTTTGAAGTCCTAGATGCCCTTAGCATGGCCCTCGGTCCACTGGTTGGATTTCCCCTGAAGAGAGGACTCCACCAAATTGAGCTTCTGCATAGCCTCTCTCTTTCAGTTCTCCGCCTGAGTCTGAGAGTGCATCTCCCGGGAGAGCTTCTCCTCCTGGATTTAGGCCTCCTCCTTCAAAATCATCTCCTGACGCTAAAGGTCTGAGATAACCTTGTCACGATCGGACAAGCGGGCCTCCAAGTCCCGACTATAGGTCTGAGCTTGGGTGGTTTCCATCTTGGCCTGTCCCAACTCCTCATTGAGGCTGGCAGACCTCCCTATGATGACTCTTAGCTCATGGACCTCCGCTTTCACCTTATCGAAATCCTGGAGAAGTGACGAGAACTTCATGGCCCTTCTACGAGTGTAGCCTAAGCTTGAGAGGCAGCCCGAGTAGCCTCAAATACTTTATCCTCGCAATGACCAAGGTGCGCCAGCATTGCCTCATTATGGATCAGGACCTGCATAAGGGACCGACCAAAGATGGATAGCGATATAAATGCAAAATAAGTGAGAGAGCACAATATACTTTGATTGATGACCATTAGGATGATGACGCGTGTCATGACATTACAAGGCTGCATCGATCAAAGACATCAGAGCCCCGCCACACAGATAAGGTGGCTAGCCCTGCTTATCCTTGATGCCCCACCAAACGGGTTGGGTTACACTGACTAAAGCTAGGAGAAACACCGAGGTCAAGGAGGCCAGCTGAAGAGCTTGGGAGACCCGCCACGTCAGCATTATCACTACCCGCCGAATGCGAACATCAATGTGGCCTCTCTCCATTAGGCTGAGTACCCATCGGGTACAATCACCTCCATTCAGTCACCTCACTTCCACTCACTTCCACTCGCGTTTGCTTGGGGGACGAGGGCGTTAAATCCCACCCCTACTCGTCCATAGGGGTCAGACGTCCCATCACCCAAAACTTCTCTTACACGCCTCACCTCCATCAGACTTTAGGTATAAATACCCCCTCCTCCTAACCGAGGAGAAGGTAAGTGAAAATCTACCTAAAATATCTCTGTCAATAAACTACCAGACTTCTTACGTAAGTTTTGAAGGCCCTTAAGCAAGTCTATCACTTTCGACTATCCTCATTCTTTGAGTTTGTTTGCTTGTGATGTGCAAGTTTCCGGTTAACATCATCGGACATGTGTACTAATGCATAAATCAACATCAATGGTAACATTTTTCTATTGGAAAATTTAGAACGACTAAATGAGTATAAAAGTAAATATGAGTCTACATAGAGATGGACCGCAAATGCAGGATTTGGACGGTGAGTAATGCTCTGGTATGGAATAAAATATTTTGAACACTGTTATATTAAGAGTAAAATATCAATCTTTAATTACTCCTTGAATTTTGTTCAATTTGAAGTAGTATATGCACAATTATACTCATTTTTTTAATCAAATTGGGGATCCTACTTTCCTTCAACAGGTCGTCTTTTTTCATCCATTTATTTTCTTCAACAAAAGTTGATACAAATCTTTGATTTCTTAACAGAAGATAATGTTAACAAATCTAATATGTTGAGTTCGGATTTTAATAATCCAAATCAGTTCGGTATAATAATTGAAAAATTGATCTAATTTTGTTTTTCTACTTTTTAAGCTAGATCTTATCCGCCCATTGTTTTAATGGACATAACAGATTTGAAATACTTGCTCCGACAAAAATTCTGTTTAGCTCAATTGAGCATAAAACACTTTATTTCAGAGCAGGATTTCATGAATTTTCTTTTCTTCTTTTAAAAAAAAAAAGATTTTTATTGGCCGAATAATCCATGAATCTATCTACTCCTAAAAAGTTATTAGAAAATATCCAGAAGAGATATATGGAAGAAAGATCGCAGAAAGGCAACTTTTTCGTGGGACCATCTATAGATATCAAGCTATTATCACAATTCAAGCGACTCGCTCCGATGTCATTTATGTAAGAATTGAAAACGTAATTGTCGTGTTTTTTCTTTTCAACTTTTTGTCGGTTCATCCCTTTCACATGCATTTTTATTAATGAGACAACAACAAATGTGTCAGTCAGTAAAATCTGACTGTTCATTTAGATTTACATACATCAAAATCTAGATAAAATCTAGATAAATAGATCAGATCAAACATCTTATGGCTCGTCACTTAACAATAACGGACAATCCGGGTCACATTATTTTTCTCTCGGAGACGCCACAAACAAGTAGCTTCAAAATGAAAAGAATAGACATACATGTCATGTAACCATGATGCTACTTGCTTTCAGCTCACTCTAAATTGTTTTATCTTCAACATGAAACTTACCAACACCCAACATTATTTTGGAATACACTATGAAATGGAGATCAGGAGTACCTTCTAAAATCGAACATCTAATTATTTGGGTCAACTAAAATGTTTCACTCTTTTGTTTGTTTAATACGAGAATAGAAAATTTACATAGATCGAAATAACTTTCTAGACAATGTTTTTTAGTAAATAATGTTCATTATAATCAATTGGAAAATAATTGAAAATGAGATTAGTTTTGGTACGGTTAATTAAGGATAATGTTGAGAAATATATCTTTTGTAAACAAAAAATATACACAATTTTCTTAAAACTCATAACTCTACATCTCTAATCCACATTTTCTTACTAAGTCAAACACAAAATTAGTTTTTTATGCATGTCTACCTCATACCAAAGTCATCAAATGTCGTTCAAGTAACTTTACCTCTTTCAGTAGTTAAACCCAAATTAGAGAAAATAACTTGAAGGTTCAAATAATATTTTATAACTACTAAACCCTACAAATAATTATTTATATTTTTCAATAGCAAACCATGTCAGAAATGATAATTTTAGGAGTTCAAAATAATTTTTGTGAATACCTAAATCCTTCAAGTAATTAATTAAATATTTTAATAGTCAAACCAATCAAATATGATGAAAGAATGTAGATTTCTTATTTTAAAAAATCAGATATAAATTTCTTAAAATCTTTATCCAGGACAATTGAGAATTTATGGAGATCAAGTCACAAATCATATGAAGCACAACCTACTAGAGATCCATTTTAAAACTAGGAAAGGGAAGCATTGATCTTCAACCTTTCAAACCAAACCAACATGACATTGAAAATTTGGTAAACAAGATTCACCTGCATTTAGTAATATCTTCTCCATTCTAAAGAAGAGACAACAAACATGTCAACTATGTTCCCCACTACCGACTGCTTAGATAAAATAAGCAGAGGGTGAAGGCCAAACAAAAAAATGAAGTGACGAAGAAGGACAGATAAAATAAGCAGACAATTGACCAACCAATCCAAAGGCTATGGTTTACCATTGGGTTTTGGTGATGCATGGTTACTATTTGTTACAGAAAGGCTCCTTTGTTGCTGCCCATTCTTTGGAACCGTTCCTCCTTGTGTACGACTACCGTTTCTACCTGCTTGGTTGGAACCAGCTCGGTCAGCTTGCAAGGCCTGGAAATAATACGAAGAGCTCGCTATGTCCTTCAGGTTAGGTAGTGGCTTTAAGGCTTCAACGACTTCGCTCATTAAGGGTCTAGCTTTCGGATCACGGGTTAGGCAGTGGGCGGCCAATTGTGTGGCTCTTTGGGCAGCTTTTATTGAAAAGTGACCTTCAAGCCTTTGATCTATCAGCCTATAGAATCTTCTCTTCTCTCCTAGGTATGGTCGAGCCCATTCGACAAGGTTTTGTTCCCCGTTTGGTCGGTGTTTGTCCATAGATCTTCTGCCGGTTAACATTTCAAGTAGTACCACTCCAAAACTGTAAACATCACTCTTAGATGTAAGATGTCCTGAGAATAAAGCAGGTGAACATAATTAGATCCAAATGAGGCATCAAAAAGTTGAAAAGGCCTCGGTCACGTCTCAAAGCAATATCTCATAAAAAATATAGATATTAGGCGATTGTCTGCTATCAGAAGTAACATATCATAGCATATACCAAAGATCTTTATCTGGATTATCAATATTCTAGCCCAGAAAATTAGTTTCAGCCTTTCAGGTACTGGCCAAGCCTATAATCTTACATATAAAGGGGAATGAATGTTTGGGAGGCTGCTCAAATGAGTGTAAGAATAATCAGAAACTTAAAGGATGATTGCCACAGATGGTGGAAAATAAGTCATCAAGCTATTTCCTCTAATTTATCACTTGCTATACTCAAAGGCTTTGAGCAATAAAAATGTAATACTGTCAAGAAAAACATGACAGGATTCGAAGGATCTCTGAAATGGAAAGAACCAGGGCTTACCAGTCATAACATATTCTGGGGCTGCATACCCATATGTTCCCATTACTCGGGTAGAAACATGAGTTTTCTCTCCATCAGGACCATCTTTTGCAAGCCCGAAATCAGAAAGTTTTGCATTGTAATCCTGAAACAGTATTTACTGTCAGGAGGATGAATGATATGGAAAATAAGTCTCACAGTATATATTCGACATACTGCATCTAGAAGAATGTTGGACGTCTTAAAATCACGATATATGACGGGTCTTTTCGCTTCCTCATGAAGAAAAGCAAGACCCTTTGCAGCTCCTAGTGCAATCTTCATTCGCATAGACCACGGAAGAGGTAGGGACCCTGCATAGTATAGAATTGTCAGAGATAAGAGAATGAGTATATAGTTAAATGTAATATTCCTCAATGATTTCCAAATAAGAAAATTTGATTATTGCACAAATTCTTGCTAAAGACTCAATTCTATGTATCTGAGTATTGCTATTGAATTAAATGTTGATAATTCTTTGCTTCTGTTCCAATTTCCTTGAGAAAAAGTAGAGACTTTTATGAGTTTTGTTACTGACCCAAAACCTTTTTCTCCTTTCCATGTTTTCTTTCTTTGAAGGGGGTGGGGAGGGAATGGAAGGAAAAATCGTAATCAACGAGAATAACATTCAAAAGGAAGAAGCTTGATGGGGGTAATAGCATCAAATCCCATCCTCAAGCCAACAAGATCACTGTCCTTTTCCAATCCAAGTGAATTCAAAAGCTCATGTTTGTCCAAACACCATAGAGTGAGGAGGGGAAATTATTTGATGAAATGACCAATACATACTTCGGAAGAGGTGATTCTCCAAGCTTCCTCGAGGCATGAACTCGTACACAAGCAACCTCTGCTCATCTTCATTGCAGTAACCAATAAGTTTAACCAAATTGGGATGCAATAAATCACTAAGAAAATCCACTTCAGCCTGCCACAAACCAAAAACTCAAAAGTGATTTTAAAGAAAATAAGGGTAAAGGCCCAAAAAAATAACAAATAAGTAAACAGATCTAGGGAAAAAAATAAGAAGAGAGATGAGAGAAGTTCCAAACCATCCATTCTTTATGACCCTGGAGGCCATCATGGTTGAGGGTTTTAACAGCAACAGTAAGTCCTGTTCCGGGTTTAACAGGAGCAGTTCCGTTTTCTTCTACCCATCCCTTGAACACACATCCAAAACCACCTTCACCAAGGAGACTCTCGGGTCTAAAATTCCTTGTTGCTGTCTTAAGATCATTAAATCCGAATTTCCTTAGACGAGGGGAAATTTTAAATTCATCTTCCACTTTGGAAGAGGATGAACTACTCTCTGCAGTACTGTTACTAGTGGTTGTCGTAGAAGAAGTAACTGGAGCTGTAGGTTGGCTGCTTGTATCGGTTGTTGACTTACTTCCAGCTGAGCCGGTAAATAAACAGAAGAAAGTTAGAAACAAGATTAACTCAAAATTAACAAGATCGAGATTAATTCAAGTAGCTTTCAGATTGGAACACTCTGGTTGCGATAATTAGTTCATGATGACTTAACCTAAATACAAAATTCACACATGATTGAAATTTGTCAGAGCTTAGACAGTGATAAATCTGCCCAACGCAGACATAGAGGAAAGCGAGCCCAACAACAATATTAACTACTTAAGATTTGGGATCAGAAATAGAAGATATCTGTAGAAATCAGAATGTAACACGATGGTCGGAAGTAAATTAGACGGGAAGAAAATGGGAAAGATAAATGAAAATAAAAACTTCAGCTGACATAATTGTACTGAGACACATTTTATTACTGCAATAACTGTATTCCTCAATCTCAATATTTATAATCTATCCGACAAACCTCAGAAGGGGAAAAAAGAATCCAAAGCGATAAGATCAATTTTCTCACTATTAAAGGTGACCTTCCATTTCTTGAGGCATAGATTTCAATTTTCAACACTTATTCAATGAAAATTTACACTGTTTGAATTTTGAAGCAACGGTTTACTCAACTCTAGGAGTAATGAGATCTCTCATGTTTTTATAGAAACTCTAACGAATTAGTCTCTTTCGGGATGGTTGGTGAAAATTTTACGTCTTGCTCATGTGAAAAGCAACTGGACCCCAGTTAATTCTACAGTTATAGCCTCCCCAACTTTTCCTCAAATCAACAATCACCACCACCAAGCATAGAAGCACACCCAAAAGAATGTACACTGTGAGGACCAAATTTCTACCACATCTGGCCTGTTTCAAGGTTCTTACAACAATCACCTCTTAAATTAAACTACACGGACTAGCCTCAGTTTTTCATTTAAGCCTATTGAAATCATGGAAAGATTGAGATCTTAGCATGTTTACTAATCGTTCTAATTATAATTTTGTAGCTAGCATATACCAAAGTAACCAATTATCATATACTTCCGGTGATAAATTCTGAATGAGAAGATAATACAAGCTATAAAGAAACTAACCAGCCCCAAAACGATGTATTAATAAGGAAGAAAAATCTGAACCTGGAAAGTGAACAATCGGGAAAACTTTTTATCACCTAAGGAAATGAACAATAGGGATAAAGAGGAATTTACCAAAATTAGTACTGACCACACTGACTGAACTATTAACTTTGGATCTTGAAGAAATGCAGCACCCAAAAACTCTGAGAACAACCCAACAACGGGACTCTTCTTCTACATCTCCATCAACATTCGCTACGTTCTTCTGGTTCATCCCCTTTGATTCACTCGCCATCCACGACTCAACTTTACAATCCACATCATCTAACCCCATATCTCAAAATGCCTAAACGAATCAAATCCAGATATCATTCAACCCCAAAATCACCCGGAGTTGCCACTCTCTGCTCCCTCAAACGCAGCTAGTCAACCCTCCCTATACACATCCCACATGAGATCCACCATAAAATTATCGAAGTTCACCCTACCAAAAAAAAAAAACGACCTAGCTGAGCGGAAGGGTTGTAGATCACATAGAAGTAGATCAATTTCTGGGCAGACAGTTCAAAAGGCAAAAATCAATCAATAAGTGCGAGCTCTTTATGAAGAAATAGTAATTTCACTGGTTGAAATCCAACAAATGCCAGTTCTACCCAGAGAGACTCTGCTCCCAGTCCCAGAGATTGGACTCTCTCAAGCTGGAGAAAAGTAGGCCAACAATAAATTGGATGAAATAAATATATAAATAAATAACGCATAATAAATTATCTGATTATATCAGTTACATCTCTCTCCAAATTATCCTCTCTCTTCTTCTCTGTCTTTTTCCATACAAAATTAGACCGGTGAAGCAGCAGAGGAAAAGGGCAGCGGCGTTGAACTGCCCAGGTTCTCCTGTTTTAGCTGACCGTGAAGCAGCGTTAGCCTTGGGCAGGTGAGAGAAGTAGAGCAATAGAATACCAACGACAGGGCATCTTGGGCAGGAGCGAGAAATGATGCAGCCCGACCCACAGTGATAGTGACGTGTCAGCGGATGCAAACTCGCACGTCACATTATACGGTGCAATGCACGCATGTCTTTTCCCTTTTCTTTAATTTTGTTTTCCATCCCATGCTTTTCTAAAAATATTCTTATCTCCCCTGAAGTTTTTATATTATATGAACAAACACAACTATTTTTCTCGTATTTATCTATAATATATATAAATCAGATTAAAAGAGAAAAGAATTTGAACACAAATTATTTTCTCTACTTTATAACTTTGTCAATCGTCTTTCATAAATATTAAGATATTAAGGTTAAAAAATTTAAATTAAACTAGTAATGATACTTTTAACTTCTTAAACAATATTATCTAAACTACTTTTAGAATTTTTAAATTGTCCTATATGTACCTTTTAGTATTATTTTAAATTAATATTTAATGAAAACAAAGCACTTAAAAAAAATTAAAAAGGAAATGTAAAAATTTTATTAGTAACAACATATTATTAAAAGCACTAGAATTTGAAGTAACGAACAAAATCTAATATATTTTATGAATTCTATAAACTCTTGTTATAGAAAATGAATATAAATTGTCTAAGTAAATGTTAATATAAAATTTCATAATTTGTCAACAAATACCAGCTTATATGTATAAAAATTTATATCTAGTCTAAGGGAATGCATTTTTGTCAATCTAAATCAAATTCATTCTGTAAGACAAAAATATAATAAACTCGTAAAGTTACATTACGATTTGAGGAGAGAATATTATAGTTTTACCCATTCAATTTTTGAAAGAGTAGATTTAATAACATAAATCAATCAACCAATCTAAATTGTCAAAAACAAACATACATGTATTTGTGTGTGTATATATATAATTATCTTAGATATATATAATTATCTAAATTGTCATAAACATATATATATATATATATATATATGACGCAAAAGCTTATTATATCAATTTAGGGAATAAGATTGAAGAAAGCAAGATGCCTAATTAAGACAATCATACATGCATATAACCCAAAATATAAAGGAGATTATAAATTAAAAAAATATATCTTAGATGGTAGCTCAAGCAACCATGATTGACTTTTTGAGTATAAACGTGCTGCACATAGCTTGACTAATGTATATTAATTAATTAGTTTATTTCATAATGTAGATTAATTAATAAATTAGAATTATCTTAGGAGCTGCTCGAAGGCAAATAGCTCTTAATAAGAAATATAATCGAATTAGTTCAGGGCATAAAAGAATTGGGGAATGAATTAGGAATTCCAATTATTGATGTTAATTTAGGTGAGGATAAATCTAATGATAATTTTAAAATATTTATTACTTTTATAGTTCCAGAAAATAAAAATTCGTTTGACCTTTAAGGCTCGAGTAAAATAGATGTTTGCTCAAGCCAATTTAATAAATTGTGTTTCAGATGAAATTAATCAAATTAAGGTCGATATCGACATTAACATACTACAATTTTTTTTATTGTACATATTTTATTGAGTATATTTAGAGGCATCTTTTGATTATTTCCACAGGCATTAAACGGGCACGTTCTCTTTGTTGATCTAATTGATGACGTAAAATTTGGTGATACTTCTTCAAATCAAAAAAACATTTCCAACTATAATATTATTATTAGTTAAACTAATATTATATATATATATATATATATATATATTCACAAAGTTAGATATTATATAGATTTTAGATTGTAAAGTGGGTCAATGTTGCATGAGTTGCCATATAATAGCAACCGATATTGCATAACAATTTTTCATGAGCGAACCTAAAATACCCAAATTAGCCCACTCAACTTTTAGATTCCCATATAGATTACATGGGTTAAAGTATAATTAGTATTAAAAAGTAATTGACATCTAAAATGAAATGTTGGAACACCTCATTGAGTTCATTATAGTAGAATAAAAACATAAACCCAATAAACTAGTGTTATTGTTTGATTAAAAACACAATGCTAGTATTTCAATAATACAATTAACTACATCGGAACAAAATGCATGATAAATTTTGTAGACGGTTGATTTGAAAAATATGCTAGTATCGACTATCGAGAGGATCGTCACGATCAAGTCAGTATAACGTTTAGAGAAAAGTAACAGTGTGGAGAATTGCTTACCGTTTAATGGAGATCACTATATATTAATAATGATTTTTTGTATCAGTCAAATGTCTAAGTTCAGTGTATCTTTTTCTTTATTCTGATAAGGAATGGAGATATTCATAGAGAATATTCTCTGATCAGGATATTTTGGTTATCATCTTATTCTCTTTAACAATCATCGTGGCTACTCGAGATAGTCGATATCATTTTTCTATCACAATAAGATATAATTATCAGTCATATGAGAAAATAATAGGCACATATCAAATCTACCAAGCAATGTCAATTGTTGTCAAAGAGGATAAGATGATAACCAAAATATCCTGATCATAAATATCTCCATTCCTTATCAGAATAAGAAAAAAAATATACTGAACTTGAACGTTTGACTGATATAGAAAATTATTATAAATATATGATGATCCCCCATTAAACGGTAAATAATTCCCCACACTCTTACTTTTCTTTAAACACTCTACTGACTTGATCGTTAGAGTGCATTAGGTGGGGCGTCACCCCGGTGCCCCGCATACTATTTTCACGACCGTTCTTGATTTTTGCAGACCCATGGACGATTCACCAAACAATGCGTGGCGGCCTCCTCGACAGTCGATACTGGCAAATTTTCCGCATCAACAGTTTGGCGTCGTCTGTGGAAAAGTGGATCTCCCATTTTTTTCAAAATTGAACGTAAAATTTACCACTATCATCATTGTCTCTAAAACGGTGCAACAGTCCAAAACGGGTTAAATAATCATGAAGAATAATAGTAGAGAAAATATCGAGCGATGCATAACCAACTTGGGTGAAAGATCGTCACCGCCGGGAAACATGGTTGTTGCTAGAGCAATTGCACTCTATGGCAAAATGTTGCCAATGCCGTTAAAAAAAACTGATGAAAATCTATAGCATCCACGAGCCATGGGCGACTGTGAAGCGTGGTCAAGGTCGACGATGACCAGCCCGCGGTGAAGGCGTCTTGCAGGTCCTCGCAAACCTACGATCCTGCGTTTTCACGAACAACAAACTTCGAGATCTATACCAAGATCTTCTAAGTCAATCCTGAAAGCGCACCAGACGTGTGTGGGCACGTAGGATAATTCAAAGAATACTTTTTTGTGTCTAGATGTACTCAACATGTGAGATCTAGATATTTACTCAGAATGATTAATTTAGTGAGATAATCATCTAAGAGAATACGATGATTATTCTTTCAGAGTTTTTGATTAACTTTTAATTATAGAGAAAGATCACCCTATTAGCAATTATGTTCTTCTCTCCCTTTCAACAGTTCTCTACTGATTCCATCAATACAACGACCATTAGAATAATATCTATATATTTTCTAAATAATAAGTTATCATATTTTTAGGGATAAACTGAAAATAATATTTAATTTTAAAATTATCATTGCAGTGAGACCCCCTACAATTTGTACACAACTACACCAGTGAGCTATCATAGTGTCTCGCGACACTATGTGCCATGCCCACTATTGTAGTGCCACGTGGCACTACAGTAGTTCGTGTCAATATCTGATTCTCAATGAGTGATTGACACGTGATAATTGTTACAAATTAAATATTTATTTTTAATTCGATAAATATCTATATATTAGTTAATTCAAACTTAACTTATCTGATTATCCTTATCGACTAACTTATCTGTTAGTTCACAAATAACAGATTTAGTTGATTTATTAATTATCTAATAATAATTTATAATTGTCTAATTTCAAAAATTAGATATTTTACATCACTTATCGATAATTAAAAAATTAATTGATATAATTATTTATATATATATATATGTAATTTCTGAAATGTATATATAAACAATTCAATTAATTGATTCTTAATTAATTAATCACACATAATTATCTTATAATTACTTACTTGCCCCAGAATATAAATTCCTTTTGCAAGTTAGTCTTTTCTCATGTCCTGTAATATTCACACTATAGGCTGCGTAGTACAGAGGTGACTTGGAGACTATGGACCTATAATCTTAAACTCCAACAAATCATATTATTAATTGAACTCTTTATTTAAATAATCTTATTTATTAATTTTATTATTACGCAACTATAAATATGAAATTACACTCTTAGAGATTACAGAACGTATTTACAGAGATATTCTCGTGTAGTCCATTGATATAATCATTTCACGTAGTTATGTCCTTCAATTATTTGTTCGTAAGTTAGAACCTGTCAAAATTATCATTTTACCCTTCTAATTGCCTCTTGATCGTTAAGTACTATTAATTCACTAATGAATGACTAATTTATAATCGTATTATAAATTTGAGTTCAATAACCATTCAGTTCCAGAATCAACATTTAAGAGAACCAAAATACGATTTGTTAGAAAAACTTAGATTTCAAATTTTGTAAGATCATGTTCACACCCATCCATATTACTGAATTTCTAAAATAAAAGCCACTAGCATGTTTTACAAACAAACCTTAACAAGTGAATCAAAAGAACTAATAGACATGCATATGAGTTCATGACTACTTAAGATTCAGACTGATCTACCTATGATCATCAGATTAGTGTGTATTAAATCTTTATAATAAACGATAAGTTAATAAAGATATTAATTCACATTGGTCATGTTATATATAATCTTATTATATAAAGTACATTTCCTAAGATATCTATCAACACCAATGATCTGGATTTAGATCACATGCATTCATAATGCTTAGGAAACCGTACTAGCAACCATTCATTAAAGATTTCATACTTTAATATGTTGCTGACAATTTTATTCATTATCTATAATCTTAATCCTCTCATACTAATATAAGATTATAGTCTCATTAATGAATATGAATTTTTTAGATATTTATATAAATTATTCAATAATAATTTAAAAGAGCAATTATAAGAAAAATGTAATTCCATTAAATTTCATATTAAAATGTCAATGCACATGCTTTGAAGGCATTACCCCAACCAATCCTTTACTTGCCTTAGAGTAAATATGGCATTTCTCTTAACTTCATGTTTCAGACATGACCCTCAAACAATTTCGTAAGAAGTGTCTTGGTAAATGAGTCAGCCAGGTTCTGATCCAACGTTATCTCCATAACAGTCAGAGCCAGATTCTGATCCAACGTTATCTTCATAACATTTAGATCACCTCAGTCTATGACCCAGATGTCGATTTTCGACTATCCTTATCATATTTTTAATCAATATATCCAGTGCGATTCAGGTCTCCTCATAAACAAACAAGCATATAGTTTCTCATTCTCCTAAGATACTTGAGAATGTACTTTCGTGCAATCCAATGTTTTAAACCTGGATTCGATTGATAACGACTGACAATTCACACTACATAACAAATGTCTGGTCTCTTACATAACATGAAATACATGAGACTACCAACAGTTGAAGCATAAAGAACATTTCTCATATCATCTTCCTTTTGAGGTGCCTTAGGACATTGCTTCTTGGAGAGGGCAATTCCATGTCTGATCGGTAGTTAACTATTCTTGGAATTCTTCATAGAGAATCTCTCGAGCACTTTAACAATATAATATGTCTGAAAAAGTGTCAAGAGCTTGTTCTTTCTATCTCTTAGGATTTGGATACCTTAAACATAGCTCGCCTCTCTCAAATCTTTCATTTAAAATTTCTCAGCTATCACTTCTTTACTTTTAATAAAGTTTTTACATCATTCTCAATGAGTAGAATATCGTCAATAAAAGAACTAAGAATATCACTATCTTATTTTTGAGTATTTATAAACAGAAGCTTCGTCAACATTTTGCTCGAAACCATATGATTTAATAATCTCATCAAATGTAAGATTTCAAGAGGTGCTTGCTTTAATCCATAAATAGATTTAAGCAACTTACATATTTTCTGATCTTGCCCATTTTCACGAACCCTTCTGGTTGCATCATCATTCAAAAAAGTGTCTTGAGGTCCATTTTCCATATTTCATAGTCTAAACTAACGGCAAGGGACAAAAGGATGCAAATAGATTTTAGCATGACAACAAGGGAGAATGTCTCTTCATAATCGACTCATTCTCTTTGTGTATAGCCCTTGGCTACCAGTCTTTCCTTGAAAGTCTTTATTTTCTTATCTGCACATCTTTTCTTCTTGAAGATATATTTACATCCAATTAGCCTGACGTTTTCAGGTGGATCTATTAGTTCTCAGACGGAATTAGAATACATCGATTCCATTTTCTAATTCATGGCATCTCATTATTTCTCTTTTTCAGGATCATCCGTTGCTTCTCCATAAGATAATGGATCATCCTTTTCAGTGTCAGATACTAGGACATGTGCCTCTAGTTCATAGCGAATATATTTTCTTACAACCCTCCCACTACGACATTGCATCGGGGTTTCCTAAATAGGAACTATGATTTTTGTGATTTGTCGTTCATCAGTTGATGATGAAGGTGGCATGATCTTATCAGACACTAATTCTTCAAGAACTACTTTGTTTTAAGGTTTGTAGTTTTTCATATAGTCATGTTCAAATGTGACATTTGTCGATAAAAACACATTTTGATCCTTGTGATTATAAAAATACTCACCTCTAGTCTCTGGAGCATAGCCAACGAATATGCATACTTCAGACCTTGAGTCTAACTTTTCAGTCTTGGGTCTAAGAACATGAGTTGGACACCCCCATATACGGAAATGACGCAAACTGGGTTTGGAGCCATTCCATAACTCTAAAGGTGTCTTGCTTACAGACATAAAAGGCACTACATTCAAAATGTATGTTGCTGTGTATAATGCATATCCGCAAAATGTAAGTGGTAATTATGAGTAGTTTAGCATCAACCTAACCATATCTAATAAGATTTGGTTTCTCCTTTCTAGGTGTTGTGAGTTGAGATAAGATTCCATACTCCCAGCAAGTAATCCTTGAATTCTAAATCCAAGTATTCACCATCTCGATCTGGTCTAAGGGTTTTCAATGATTTACCTAATTGCTTTTCAGCTTCAACTTTGAACTCTTTAAATTTTCTAAAAGTTTCAGACTTTCTATGCATTAGGTAAGCATAATCATATCTTGTGTAATCGTAAATAAAAGTAACGAAATACCCATACCCGTCTCTAGCTTGTACATTGTTTAGTCCACAGACATCACTATGCACTAGCTCAAGTGGTTCCTTGGCTCTTTGGCCATTTCCTGTGAAATGTCTATTGGTCATTTTACTCTTTACACAGAATTCACAAACAAGAAGAGTTCAAATTTTTAGTTCTCTCAAAGCACCATGCTTTGTTAAGATGTTTAACCTATCTAGATTAATATGTTATAACCTAAGATGTCAATGAGAAACTCTTCGTCTTTTGTTACTTTTAGATTTTGCTACTTTAAATAATTCAGAATTATTTAATGCACGTTCATTCGGTTTAAGAATATACAGTCCGTTTGATACTTTTACATGATAAGTATTGAATCCATTTTCAGAAATAATAAACTCATTATTAATTAAAGAAACTTCAAATAATTGTTCATGCACAAGAGAAAGAGAAATCAAATTTCTAGGAATATAATAAACATCGTTCAAAACTAGATAATTATTTCCAAAAAGTAAAAGGATTATCCCAATATTTTTGCTGACACTAGAGCACCACTGCCAACTCTCATAATGACCTCGCCATCAGCCAGCTTTCTTGATGAATCAAGCATCTGCAAAGAAGAAGAAATACATGGTTAGTGGCTCTTGAATCCAGTCTTCAGGATGACAAATCATATTCCACTAAACAAGCTTCAAGTACAAGTAAATCATATTTACCTTTCTTTTTCAGCATGGAGAGATACTTGTTACAGTTTCTCTTCTAATGACATTCATCCCCACAATGTAGACATTTTCCCTTGAGCTTGTTGTCGTTCTTGTTCTTTTTGGCTTTCGTCGATGTCTTGGCTTTCTTCACTTTCTTGTTCTTACCTTTGCCCTTACCATTGATCTTCTTCCTCTTGTTGCTTTTAACAACAGTGGAAGAAGGCTTTTGCTCGACAATATTTGTCTCGCTCTTTCGTCATACTCTTATTGAATGACTTGAAAGTCTACAGTTCATTCAACAATTGGGTCATGTTGAATTGTAACTTGTTCATAACATAGTTATTGATGAACGCAGAAAATGCAGGTGTGAGCGATTCAAGTATAATGTTGACTTGAATTCGTCCATCAATGATCATCTCATGTACTTCTGTCTCATACACTATGTTGATCATGTTCGAAGCATGTTCACGCACAAAAAGTACCTTTCTTCATCTTAGTCGTCATGTAGTTCCTAGTAGTCTCATGACGACTTTGATCAGACTGCTACTCAAACATCGCCTGTAGAGATTCCATAATCTCATAGGCAGTCTCCATTCTCCCATGCTTGGTTCTCAGAACATCATTCATGCTCACAAGCATGTAGCACTTCACTTTGTTGGATTCAATCCAAGCATCAAACTTGTCCCTAGCATTCTTAGGGGGATTGGCAGCGGGCTCCTCAGGACATTCCTTAGTAATAATAAATTTATGGTTCTTACAAAATTAGCATCATGTTTAAATTTGATTGTCAACTTATGAAATTATCACCATTCAGTTTTTCAAGTGCAAGTAAAGCGGTAATAGGGTTACCCATGATAGACATAATAATAACTAAAAATAAAACATGCATAATTCAATATAATTGAAATAAATATCCAGAATTCGAAAAGTAAACGTGATGCCTGAATGCAACATATTAAACACATAAATATATCATTTACTAATCCACAATAGAACAACTTAACAATTAATGTGACGCCTTAGGGTCAGTCACATTAATCTTAGACTGTTTATGACACATTCTCATCCATATTAATTAAAACTTAAAATATCTCGTATTTTCTCTTTTAACAATAATGTATCGCTTATTTGGTGAAGTCACAATTATCTGCATAAAAGCTTAATTGTGACTCATTATTTCAGATTTCATGATTTTATTTAGAATATGCTGTCTTAGGGTCGGTCAAAACTAAACTACATCACTTGGTCTTATCTTCTTAAGAAGACTAACCTTGGTATTGATACAACTCGAAACCTTCCTTAGGGGGATGAAAATAAAGTCATATCGAAGGTCATGGTGTTGTACTAATAATGGAGACCATAGATTACACTGACATGTCAATCTTTTAACACTCACTATTTTAGGATAATGTGTTTCTATTTTAACTAATCAATTAATTTTTAAATTAATTACTAGTTAAATAATAGCCCGATGAATGCTAAATTAACAGTTAATCTAATTTAATTGGTCTAAATTTATTTAACCTTCTAAAGAGTTTAAGTCATTATTAGGTGAACTTAGATTAACTAATGAATTACATTCATCAAATTTTAATAAAAATCTTTTACAAAAGTTGGTTATCCTAAATGTTACTATAACTTTTAGAATGGTGTGATTACCAAATTTTAACTAATTAAAACCTAACAGTTTATATGTAATTGATTTCTAAAAATAATTCATATAAATATATTAGGACAATCCTAATAAATCATGTTTTTGCTGTTGAGATGCATGATTGAATAAAACAGTGTGGGGTTTCATGTATGTCATGTGATCGACTAATGCATGGTCATGCTATCAATCATATCAATAAACATTTATTTAACAATTAAATAAATGGGCCGAGTGACTATTGGATATTTTTAAATTACAACCATTGAAATAAATAAATAAAATTATAAAGAGGACTTCAAGGTTGTATATTTCTAAAATATCTCATTCTCCACTTGATGTCCACCTTCATAATCTTCAAGTTTTGAATAAAACCTTTTTAATTAGGATAAAAGATAGTGTTAGGGTTTTCATAAACCTCTATAGTGATAGGGTAAGTTGGTATCAGGGTGTAACACCGCAACTAATTTTGCATTAAATTATGTGTTTAATGGTTAATCATTTCTTTTAGTTATCCATTAATTATTTGACTTAACGTTTGGATTTAATTAACTAAATGTCTTACAGAGAAATGCTTCAAGATGCTCTAGCGACTCGAACGTGCCTAATTGAAATTTATTAATATTTACTACTTTTAATTATTTAAGCATGGATTATTGGAATAATTTTGAATTATAACTAAAATAAGTCTTTTTTTTCGTATATTGTATTTCCCTTTGCCCTTTTGACAAGAGTTTTATTTATTTTTGTTACCTTGTATGTTAGCTTTGGGCCATTATAGTTAATTAATATTTGAATTTATATTTTATGGATTAGTTTTAGGTCCAACAACACACGATTAGGGTTAAGAAAAAAAAGGGAGAAACCTATATAAATATGCATTATCAATATTCTACCCTAATTATTCTACACTCACCTCTATACAATATCCTTTCTAAATTCCACCTCCCTGTATGGGCTCTAACCATATTTCGGCTCGTGATCAATCCATGTATACCGATAGAAAATAAATAAGCACTTAGAACAAGTACATGTTCGAGCATCATTGACCAACTCCTTATCAATTTCGATTCATTACAATATGAACAACATTCTCCTTCAATTATATTTGAAGATTTTTTCTGTGTCTAAAATAAAAATGATTTTATTCGATCTATTCCCAATAGATTCAATTGAGTAGAAAAAGTACAGAACAATGGAATAAAATGCCCAATGATTGTTTATATATTTTTCCAGTAGTAATTCTAGGTACTATTGCATGTAACGTAGGCTTAGCGTTCTAGAACCATCAATGATTGGTGAACCCGCAGATCCATTTACAACTGGTATGTAATTGATTCAATTATGGACACACACTCTCATCTTAAATCAGTAGCCATATCAAGTCCTTGGATTGCAAACTATGGGCTAAGATTCACGGGTAAGTCTTAAAGTTTTCTTGTGGTTGTTAGTTATCCTATTGATGTGAATAGCTTAATGAAAACTGGATCGGATTTTTCTGCACACTGTGAATCGACTTCATGTTTCATATAACAAACGACGGAATTTGAGTCTGAAATTTTGATGGTAGCTTTGCAGCATGTTGAAATATATCATGTATAAAGTTTAGATTATAACTCAAAGTATACGATTTTATATGATTTTGTAAAATTTCTATTTTGTTAAGAGGAAACAGTTTTAGGAAACGAATTTGTTTCCATGTTTTGACACCTAAATGGCCTCAAAATTTCATGAAATTTAATTTCTGAAACCCTAGAATTTTCAAGATCATACTATATGAATTTTATAATTTTTAGAAAGCCCTAGTATAAGTTGTGTTCTATGTTTTATAACTAGAACAAGTAAACAAGAAGTACCATGAATTTATAAAGTTATTGGAGTTTGGATTTGTACCTTGCTTATAAAGTGTATAAACATTTGGGTTTTATTCTTAAGCACTGACTTAGTTTTCCACTCTACCATCTATGTCATAAACAATTGATTTTGTTTTATGTTTTCAATGACTATGTGAAATTGATAAAACATGTTAATGTGTAAATTTAATAGTTTTGACACTTTGAGTGTTGACCCCTCGAAGTATTCTCTAGACATTTGGTTTTACTAAGGACGCCAAGTAAGTAGAATTTACGCATACTTTAATGTTTCTAAACTTCGATGTTGTATTGATTTATCATTGTGATGTCGCTTGATATTATGTTAATTATATTTGTATGTATGTTGTCTGTGATGTAATTGCATTGTAATGTTAATGATTGTAAATACGTTCATACACATACATGAGGGTTTATAGTATGAATATAATCAATTTAATTAAAAGTTTAAACACCCGGTGTGTGTTTATGCCATGAAAGACGTGAGTGGGAAATGGGACGTGGGGGACCGACGGACCTGACAATGGTTAATGGTTAATGTGAATGGATGATCATTTAGCTTGCCTAACGATATAATGTGAATGAATGATCGTTTGATTTGTCCAGCGATATAATGTGAATGAATGATACTACTAGGGCCCGGTAGTCGAACAGATTCCGTAATAATTACCCACTGACTCTGATTGGCTAAATATTACACAAGCGAGCTCGCGAATAAAGAAAAGAAATGAATGCAATGGAAATAGTAAAGAAAGGAACGTGACAGGTTTGTATGGAAAGAATGTAATGAAACGAAATTAATAAAAGTAAAGAAAATAAAGTCATAAAATGATTATAAAGTGTATGTCAAACTCAAATGTTTTTAAAATGGAATTGAATGTGCATGTGTTTGCTGAGTATGTGTAAGATTTTACTTACTGGGCGTTAGCTCATTCTGTGGTTTCTAAATATTTTCAGGTGAGGAGTAATTGCGAGATGATACCTTGCGGGCGAATTGGACTCAGTAGCATAGTTTGAATGAAGATTTCAGACAATTGCTTTATGATTAATTATTATTATTTTGACGATTTAACTTAAAATTATTGGTTGTTATTTGACTAAGTTTCCGTTGTAAATTTTTTATTATTATTTAAGTACTTTGAATTCAATACTTATAAATTTAAATAAAGGATTTGATAAAGTTATGTTTTAAATAAAACTATATCTTTTATATTAAATATTTAATTAACGTTAAAGAGGATATCACTTCATAAATTATAATCAATAAGCTATTTTTAGTATTGGGGTGTTACAATTTGGTATCGAAGCCAAGGTTTAGACGATTCTGTAGACTTCATAAAAGTTTTCAAATTTAAAAGGAGGAAAAGCTACTGAGTCACGCCGCAAGAGGTCTTCTCTCAATCTCCTGGTAAGATTTAATGTTTAATTGTTAGAATGATATTTATTGTATGATTTTGTTTGTTATATGAAATTACAATGAAACGATAGACGTGTTAAGACCGATCTGTTTGTACCAGAATGCCTCCTAGAAATGCTCAAAATCGTATTGATGGTCAACCATTTGGGGTGAACGGTAATGAGACGGGGAATGATCAACATGGTACCCCGCTGACTTTGGAAACATTTATGCAAGCAGTAGTGCGTTAGGCAAGCTCAACAACAAAATGTGTCCCCTCCGCAAAATGGTCAACATAAATTTTCTGAATTTAAAAAGTTATCTCCACCACCTTTCGAAGGAACTATTGACCCACTTAGAGTTGAAATGTGGATTACTGAGATGGAGAAAGCATTCATTGTTGTGAAGTGCACTGATGCTGATAAGGTTGACTTTTCTTCTTACATGTTACAAGGAGATGCGCATGATTGGTGGCGACTGATTAAACACCAAAATGAAAATGATGTTGAGGTCTTCACTTAGGATATGTTCAAGAATGCATTTTTCAATCATTACTTCCCTAAAAGAGTCTGACAGGAAAAGGAAAGAGAATTTGTTAAGCTAGAGCAAGGAAGTAAAACCGTCACTGAGTATGAAGTAACTTTTGCACGATTATCGAAGTTTACTCTAGATTTGGTGGCAACGGAAGAGAGTTGAGCCAGACGCTTTGAGGAAGGGTTGAGATCTAGTATCAAGCAATCAGTGATTCCGTTCGAGCTTGCTACCTATAATAGAGTGGTCAACAAAGCATTGTTAGTGGAAAGAGCACAACGCTTAGACCTAGACCAGAACAAATTCCATATAAGTGGTCAGAAGCATAATGGAAGAAATTCTAAAGGAAATTCCTCGAAGGGGGACAATCAGAAAAGGAAATTTGGCGGTGGAAACGACAACAAAAACCAACAAGGAAAGCAGCCAAGAAGGACATGTCAGAAGTGCCACAAGGAACACCTTAGTGAATGTCGTATGGGTACAGGCTTATGTTTCAGGTGCGGCAAACGTGGTCACCTTGCTAAAGATTGTGATGGAAACCCCTACAACAACAATGACCAGAAGAAGACCCAGGCTCAAGTGTTTGCAATGACTAAAGAGGACACTGATAACTCCCCGACTGTTATTTCAGGTACTATTTTTGTATGTGAAATGGTTGCTTGTATTTTGTTTGATTCTGGTGCTACTCATTCGTTCATAAAATCTTTGCTAGCTCAGAAATTAGGGTTGCCATTTGTACTTTTAGAGGCACCATTTTATGTATCTACACCTTCGGGGAAGGTTATGGAGGCGAGTAGAGTTATAAATGACTATCCATTAGTGATAAAAGAGCATGTACTGTCTGATGACCTTATAATCTTGGATGTCCATGACTTTGAAATTATTTTGGGGATGGATTGGTTATCGAAGCACTACGCAACTATTGACTGCCATGAAAAAGAAGTGATATTTCAACCTCCAGGAGTGTCTTGTTTTCATTTTGTGGGAGCTAAGTCAAAACCTCGTAGTCCTTTTATCTCTTCTATGAAGGCTTGGCGATTGTTGAATAAATGATGTATGGGGTACTTAGCATCATTGATAGAATTACCAGAAGAAGGTCATTCTATAGGAAATGTACCTATAGTACGAGAGTTTGTTGATGTGTTTCCCGAGGATCGAGTAGGTCTACCGCCAGATAGGGAAATCGACTTTGTCATTGACCTTGTGCCTGGTACAGCCCCAATATCTAAAGCTCCCTATCGTATGGCCCCGGCTGAACTCAAGGACCTCAAAGTCCAGTTGCAGGAACGGTTGGATAAGAAATTCATTCGACCTAGTTTTTCCCCTTGGGGTGCTCCTATTTTGTTTGTAAAGAAGAAAGATAGAACGATGAGGCTGTGTATTGACTATCGTGAGCTAAACAAGGTGACTATTAAGAATAGATACCCACTGCCGAGAATTGAAGATTTGTTCGATCAACTTCAAGGTGCAAGTTATTTTTTCAAGATTGATTTTTTTTTCTAGGCATCACCAATTGAAAGTCAGAAAAGATGACATCCCCAAGACTGCGTTTGGTACTCGATATGGGCATTATGAATTTCATGTAATGCCGTTTGGGTTGACGAATGCCCATGCAGCATTTATGGATCTTATGAACTGTGTTTTTAAAGAATACTTAGATCATTTCGTCATTGTATTAATTGATGACATTTTGATTTATTCTCGCTCTAAGGAGGAGCATGAGCAACAACTCAGGACAATGCTGGAAACCCTCCGTGAGAAGGAGTTATTTGCCAAGTTTAAGAAATGTGAGTTTTGGTTGGATAGGGTACCATTTTTGGGGCACATCATATCAAAAGAATGTATAACAGTTGATCCCGGCAAGATAGAAACAATTAAAAGTTAGCCAGCTCGAGGTAATGTTGGTGAAATTTGTAGCTTTCTGGGATTAGCGGGCTATTATCGAAGATTTGTTGAAGGATTTTCAAAAGTTTCCTCACCATTAACTCAGCTAACGAGGAAGAATGTGAAATTCCAATGGTCCAAGGAGTGCGAACGGAGTTTCCAAGAGTTGAAAGAGCGTTTAACAACTGCCCCAGTTTTAACACTTCCTGTAGGTAATGAAGGGTTTGTCGTTTACAGTGATGCTTCGAAGAAGGGTCTTGGTTGTGTGTTTATGCAACATGGTAAGGTGATTTCTTATCCCTCAAGATAACTAAAAGGTTACGAAAAGAATTACCCTACCCACGATCTTGAGTTCGCAGCTGTTGTGTTTGCGTTGAAGATTTGGAGGCACTATCTTTATGGGGTTAAATGTGAAATATTTACCGATCATAAAAGTTTCAAGTATTTCTTCACTCAGAAGGAGTTGAATATGAGGCAACGAAGGTGGTTAGACCTTGTCAAAGTTTATGATTGTGAAATCAATTATCACCCGGGCACGGCTAATGTGGTAGCGAATGCTTTGAGTAGAAAGAATTCAGGTTCTATTGCTTGTTTGCAAGTTATTCAGAAACTATTGTTAAGGGAGATTCAGAGATTTGGGTTGGAAATTTTTCCTTGGGAAGGTTCTGGTTATCTCGCTACTTTGATGGTTTGTCCAACTCTTTTTGAAAGAATTAAGATAGGAAAATTGGATGATCCACAACTTTAGAAATTTCGAACAGATGTGGAAGATGGTAAACATACTGATTTTGTCATCACTACCGATGGAGCTCTTCGTTATGATGACTGATTGATAGTACCAAACAATGAAGAGTTAAAGCGAAATTTTTTTAGTGAAGCTCATGGCACTCCATACTCAATTCATCCAGGAAGTACGAAGTTGTATCGGAGTCTAAGGGAACATTATTGGTGGATTGGCATGAGTTACGATGTGGTAGAGTATGTACAACATTGTCTTACGTGCCAGCAGGTTAAGGCTGAGCATCAACGACATTCTGGGATTTTGCAACCACTTATGATTCCTGAGTGGAAGTGGGAGCACATCAGTATGGATTTTGTTTTGGGACTACCGAAGGCTTTGAAAGGTTACAATTCTATTTGGGTTATTGTTGATACGCTTACTAAGTCAGCTCACTTCTTGCCGATCAAAAATATCTGCAAGATGGAGCAGTATGCTCAATTGTATGTGCGGGAAATAGTAAGACTTCATGGAGCCCACGATCGATTGTGTCAGATCCTGATCCGAAGTTTATTTCTAGTTTCTGGAAAAGCTTGCATAAAGCCATGGGTACCCAGTTACGGTTCAGCATAACTTTTCATCCACAGTCTGATGGGCAATCAGAAAGGACCATTCAAACCCTTGAGGATATGTTGAGAGCTTGTGTTATCGATTTTTAGAGCACTTGTGAAGAGATATTACCTCTTATCGAGTTCTCTTATAATAATAGTTATCAAGCTATAATTGGTATGGCACCTTATGAGGCATTGTACGAGAGAAAATGTTGATCGCCTATTCATTGGGACGAAGTCGGAGAACGAAAATTGTTGGACCCCGAGATTGTTCAGAAAATGATTGATATAGTTGAAAAGATTCATCAGCGAATGAAGATAGCTCAGAGTAGACAAAAGAGTTATGTAAATAAAAGAAGGAAGCCTTTGGAATTTGTTGTTGGCGACAAAGTATTTCTAAAGGTCGCTCCTATGAAATGTGTTTTGAGGTTTGGAAAGAAAGGCAAATTAAGTCCCCGCTTTGTAGGACCTTTTAAAATATTGGAGAGAATCGGAGAGTTAGCTTATCGACTTGCATTGCCGCCAGAAATGTTGGGAGTTCATAATGTATTCCATGTTTCGATGTTAAGGAAGTATATTCCTTACCCATCCCACGTCCTTAGCTATGAGGCTTTGGACCTCCGCCAAGACCTTACTTATAAAGAAGCAATCATCAGGATTCTGGATAGAGAAGAAAAGGAACTTAGACAAAAGAAGATTCATTTGGTCAAGGTGTTATGGAAAAATCATGTAGTAGAAGAGGCAACCTAGGAGCGCGTGGATGAGATGCGTGTCAAGTATCCACATTTGTTTGGTACGTTTTAATTTCAAGAACGAAATTATTTTTAGGTGGGGGAAATTGTAACACCCCAACTAATTTTGCATTAAATTATGTGTTTAATGGTTAATTATTTCTTTTAGTTATCCATTAATTATTTGACTTAATGTTTAGATTTAATTAACTAAATGTCTTACAGAGAAATGCTTCAAGATGCTCTAACGACTCAAACGTGCCTAATTGAAATTTATGGATATTTACTACTTTTAATTATTTAAGCATGGATTATTGGAATAATTTTGAATTATAACTAAAATAAGTCTTTTTTTTCGTATATTGTATTTCCCTTTGCCCTTTTGACAAAAGTTTTATTGGTTTTTATTACCTTGAATGTTAGCTTTGGGCCATTATAGTTAATTAATTTTTGAATTTATATTTTATGGATTAGTTTTAGGTCCAACAACACACGATTAGGGTTAAGAAACAAACCCGGGAGAAACCTATATAAATATGCATTATCAATATTCTATCCTAATTATTCTACACTCACCTCTATACAATATCCTTTCTAAATTCCACCTCCATGTCGCACACTCTCTCATCTTAAATCAGTAGCCATATCAAGTCCTTGGATTGTAAACTGTGGGCTAAGATTCACGGGTAAGTCTTAAAGTTTTCTTTTTGTGGTTGTTAGTTATCATATTGATGTGAATAGCTTAATGAAAACTGGATTTCGGATTTTTTTGCACACTATAAATCGACTTCATGTTTCATATACTAAGATATGAAATTTGAGTCTGAAATTTTGATGGTATCTTTTCAACATGCTTAAATATATCCTTTATAAATTTTAGGTCATAACTCAAAGTATACGATTTTATATGATTTTGTAAAGTTTCTATTTTGTTCAGAGGAAACAGTTTTAGGAAACAAATTTGTTTCCATGTTTTGACACCTAAATGACCTTGAAATTTCATGAAATTTAATTTGTGAAACCCTAGCATTTTCAAGATCATACTATATGAATTTTATAATTTTTAGAAAGCCTAGTATAAGTTGTGTTCTATGTTTTATAACTAGAACAAGTAAACAAGAAGTATCATGAATTTATAAAGCTATTGGATTTGTACCGTGCTTATAAAGTATATAAATATTTGGGTTTTATTCTTGAGCAGTGACTTAGTTTTTCACTCTACCATCTATGTCATAAACTATTGATTTTGTTTTATGTTTTCAATGACTATGTGAAATTGATAAAATAACTTAATGTGTAAATTTAATAGTTTTGGCACTTTGAGCGTTGACCCCTCGAAGAATTCTCTAAACATTTGATTTTACTAGGGACGCCAAGTAAGTAGAATTTTATGCATACTTTAATGTTTGTAAACTTCGATGTTGTATTGATTTATCACTGTGATGTCGCTTGATATTATGTTTAATTATATTTGTATGTATGTTGTCCGTGATGTAATTGTATTGTAATGTTAATGATTGTAAATACGCTCATACATATACATGAGGGTTTGTAGTATGAATATAATCAATTTAATTAAAAGTTTAAACACCTGGTGTATGTTTATACCATGAAAGACGTGAGTGAGAAACGGGATGCGGGGGACCGGCGGACCCGACAATGATTAATGGTTAATGTGAATGGATGATCGTTTTGCTTGTCCAGCGATATAATGTGAATGGATGATCGTTTGGCTTGTCCAACGATATAATGTGAATGAATGATACTACCAGGGCTCGGTAGTCGAACAGGTTCCCTAATAATTACCCACTATCTCTATTGGCTAAACATTACACAAGTGAGCTCGCGAATAAAGGAAAGAAATGAATGCAATGGAAATAGTAAAGAAAGGAACGTGACAAGTTTGCATGGAAAGAATGTAATGAAACGTAATTGATGAAAGCAAAGGAAATAAAGTGATAAAATGATTATAAAGTGTATGTCAAACACGAATTTTTTAAAATGGAATTGAATGCGCATGTGTTTGCTGAGTATGTGTAAGATCTTACTTACTGGGCTTTAGCTCATTCCGTGGTTTCTAAATATTTTCAGGTGAGGAGTAATTAGGAGACGATACCTTGCGGGCGAATTGGACTCAGTAGAATAGTTTGAATAAAGATTTCAGACAATTGCTTTATGATTAATTATTATTATTTTGACGATTTAGCTTAAAATTATTGGTTGTTATTTGACTAAGTTTCTGTTGTAAAATTTTTATTATTATTTAAGTACTTTGAATTGAATACTTATAAATTTAAATAAAGGATTTGATAAAGTTATGTTTTAAATAAAGCTATATCTTTCATATTAAATGTTTAATTAACGTTAAAGAGGATATCACTTCCTAAATTATAATCAATAAGGTATTTTTAGTATTGGGGTGTTACAGTTGGGTATCAGAGCCAAGGTTTAGACGATTGTGTAGACTTCATAAAAAAATTTCTAATTTAAAAGGAGAAAAAGCTACTGACTCAAGCCACAAGGGCTCTTCTCGCAATCTCCTGGTAAGATTTAATGTTTAATTGTTAAAATTATATTTATTGTATGATTTTGTTTCTTATATGAAATTACAAAGAAATGATAGACGTGTTAAGACCAATCTGTTTGTACCAGAATGCCTCCTAGGAACGCTCAAAATCGTATTGATGGTCAACCATTTGGGGTAAACGGTAATGAGACGGGGAACGATCAACATGGTACCCTGCTGACTTTGGAAATATTTATGCAAGCAATAGCTGCGTTAGGACAAGCTCAACAACAAAATGTGGCCCCTCCGCAAAATGATCAAAATAATTTTTTTGAATTTAAGAAGTTATCTCCACCACCTTTCGAAGGAACTACCGACCCACTTAGAGCTGAAATGTGGATTACTGAGATAGAGAAAGCATTCATTGTTGTGAAGGGATGCAGATAAGGTTGACTTTGCTTCTTACATGTTACAAGGAGATGCGTATGATTGGTGGCGACTGATTAAACGCCAAAATGAAAATTATGTTGAGGTCTTCACCTTATATATGTTCAAGAACGCATTTTTCAATCTTTACTTCCCAAAAGCGTTCGACAGGAAAAGGAAAGAGAATTTGTTAAGCTAGAGCAAGGAAGCAAAATCGTCGTTGAGTATGAAGTAACTTTTGCACGATTAGCGAAGTTTGCTCCAGATTTGGTGGCAACAGAAGAGAGTCGAGCTAGATGCTTTAAGGATAGATCCAGTATCAAGCAAGCAGTGATTCCGTTCGAGCTTGCTACCTATAATGGAGTGGTCAACAAAGCATTATTAGTGGAAAGAGCATAATGCTTAGACCCAAACCAGAACAAATTCCATATAAGTGGTCAGAAGCATATTGGAAGCAATTATAAAGGAAATTTCTGGAAGGGGGACAATCAGAAAAGGAAATTTGGTGGTGGAAACGACAATAAAAACCAACAAGGAAAGCAGCCAAGAAGGACATGTCAGAAGTGCGGCAAGGAACACATTGGTGAATGTCATATGGGTACAGGCTTATCTTTTAGGTGCGGTAAACGTGGTCACCTTGCTAAAGATTGTGATGAAAACACCTACAACAACAATGACCAGAAGAAGACCCAGGCTCGAGTGTTTGCGATTTCTAAAGAGGACGCTGATAACTCCCCGACTGTTGTTTCAGGTACTATTTTTGTATGTGAAATGGTTGCTTGTATTTTGTTTTATTCTTGTGCTACTCATTCGTTCATAAAACCTTTGCTAGCTCAGAAATTAGGGTTGCCATTTGTACTTTTAGAGGCACCATTTTATGTATCTACACCTTCGAGGAAGATTCTGGAGGCGAGTAGAGTTATAAAAGACTATCCATTAGTTATAGAAGAGCATGTACTGTTTGCTGACCTTATAATCTTGGATGTCCATGACTTTGACATTATTTTTGGGGATGGATTGGTTATCGAAGCACTACGCAACTATTGACTGCCATGAAAAAGAAGTGTTATTTCAACCTTCAGGAGTGTCCAGTTTTCATTTTGTGGGAGCTAAGTCAAAACCTCGTAATCCTTTTATCTCTGCTATGAAGGCTTGGCGATTGTTGAATAAAGGATGTATGGGGTACTTAGCATCATTGATAGAATTACCGAAAGAAGGTCATTCTATAGGAAATGTACATATGGTAACAGAGTTTGTTGATGTGTTTCCCGAAGATCTACCATGTCTACCGCCAGATAGGGAAATTGACTTTGTCATTGACCTTGTGCCTGGTACAGCCCCAATATCTAAAGCTCCCTATCATATGGCCTTGGCCGAACTCAAGGAACTCAAAGTCCAGTTGCAGGAACTGTTGGATAAGAAATTCATTCGACCTAGTTTTTCCCTTTAGGATGCTCCTGTTTTGTTTGTAAAGAAGAAAGATGGAACGATGAGGCTATGTATTGACTATCGCGAGCTACACAAGGTGACTATCAAGAATAGATACCCACTGCGGAGAATTGAAGATTTGTTCGATCAACTTCAAGGTGCAAGTTATTTTTCCAAGATTGATCTTCATTCTGGGTATCACCAATTGAAATCCCCAAGACTGCGTTTCATACTCGATATGGGCATTATGAATTTCATGTAATGCTGTTTGGGTTTACGAATGCCCATGTAGAATTTATGGATCTTATGAACCGTGTTTTTAAAGAATACTTAGATCATTTCGTCATTGTATTTATTGATGACATTTTGATTTATTCTTGCTCTAAGTCATCCAATTTTCTTACTCTCAAATGAGTTTATGTAACCAAGTCTTATAAAAGCGAATGTATTAATCCATAAAAATACTGAAACTCCATAGGCCAATTTTTCATGTCACTCTCTATTAATGTAAGCTAACCACAACACTCAAAATCAGTAGGACTTACATAGGCTTGTAATGTATGACTAAGATTTAGGATAGGACAAAGGGTATTAATTCGGCTCAATCTTTACCCATAGTCACACATGCATTCTAGAAATCAATGAGCTTAACCCAACTTCTCTTGTCACACCCTCAAACTTATCACTTTCCACCTCCTGAATTATCAACCACACCTAACCATTCTTCTTCTCTTTTTTTCTTAATTTGATTTCCTTAAGCTTCTCTTTTTCTTAACGAGATTTTAGCCAATAGATACTAGGGTATTAGGTGTTGAAACACCCCTTCGAGCTTAGTTAGTTAAGTCCAAGAGGCTACGAAATCAAACTTATTCACATATTTTTTTGAATAAATATAACAAAACTCCTCCCATCCACCCAAATTGGCATAACTCCAAGTATTTTCCTAGAACATCCAAATACTATGAGTAAAAATGGTTACTTGAGAATTTTTTTATAACTTTAGGCAACTGTCGTGGGTGGTAAAGAAAATGGTTATTTAGGTTAAACAGGGATATCTAGGGAAATAATTATGCATAGGTTGGCTTGAAAAGCTCAAACAGTCTAAATATTTCCTAAATCATGTCCTAATTATAGTGTAGCCTAGGATTTCACCTCGAGCAACAGTCAAACTGGTTCTAGAGTCCTTATGACATCATAAAGAGTCCTCAAGTCATAAAAACCTTCTCTAAGCAGAAAGACACACAGATACACAAATTCATCCATTTTTACAAAGTTATATCAATAAATCAAAACCAATCTTATCATAGGCGTTAGTGTTATCTACTAAAACTGTCAAATTTTTAAATTTAAAAAAAATACTAAGAAAGGAATTGAAATAAGAAAACGAAATAAGACTACAGAGAATATAAACAACGAAATAAAACTAAGCAACAAAATTATGAAATTAAATGCTACCACCCCAAAGCTAAAACTTTCATTGTCCTCAATAAAAAAATGTAAAGAAGTAAATAGGACTTCCCTAAATTAGGATTAGATTTTCTCATCGTCATTCTCCGTATTGCTCATGTTATCTCCAAATGAGGATAGGAGCAGGAAAAATCCGTGTATGTGGAGTGATGAGAGGAGGAGATAAAATATTTGAGATCTAATGAAAGAGATAAAGTGGAAGCTTTTAATAATAAATAAATAGATAGATAACGGAAATAAAACCGAGTTGCCTCCTGGTAGCGCTTACTTTAATGTCTTCTACTGAACGTAATGTAGATGATCAAAGTGAAACCAACATGATTGTGGTCTTTTCTTCATCAATTTGATCATCTAAATACAGCTTCACCCGTTGTCCATTGACTTGAAACTCCCTTTAGGGTCATTTTGTGCTTTCTCAATGCCCTCAAAAGTTTGTCTCACCATTTAATGAAGCGGAAATAATGACAAGAAGAGTAGAGGCTTCTCCCAAATAAGCGTACCGAAGGTGTGTTGGCAATTGCTTGAGTTTTAACACTAGTGTTTTTTCAATAGATGGCAATTGTCTAGGTTTACCTTCTTCTAATTCTTAAAAATACCTCTTAACGAATATCAGTGGAGTCACTTCTCAAATCTCCAGTTCCTCTTTGTTAATTGCCCCAACTAGACATGTTTTCAATGGCTCAATCAGATAGCTTTTCTGAATTGCTTCTTCAATACATATTTCTGCACTATCCACCCATAAGAAACTATCCATATCATTTGGGCATTTCATTGCTTTGAAGACATTAAAAGTTACATGTTCTTCTTGCACTCTCAAAATAAGCTACCATTTCTACACATCAATAAGAGTTCTCCCTGTAGCTAAGAATGGTCTACCAAGAATAATTAGAATTTCTCGGTCTTTCTCAATATCAAGAACAATAAAATTAGCCGGGAAGATAAATTTATCCACCTTTACCAAAACATCATCAATAATCTACAGTGGATATTTAATGGAACAATCATCTAATTGTGAAGAGACCATTGTGGGCTTAACTTCTCTAAGACCAAACTTCTTGTAAATTGAGAAAGGCACCAAAGTAATATTAGCTCCAAGATCACATTGAGGTTTTTTAAAATACGAATTGCTAATTGTGCATAGAATAGAAAAACTTTCAGGAGCCTTTAGCTTCAGGGGTAATTTATTTTGTAAGATAGCACTGCACTCCTCAGTAAGTGCAATTGTCTTATACTCCTCTAGCTTTCTCTTGTCAAGAGAATTCCCTTCCTGAATTTTACATAGCTCGACATTTGTTCTAAAGCATCGGCAAAATGAATGTTGATATGTACTTTCTTAAACACATCAAGAAACTTGGAAAACTATTTGTTCAATTTATACTTCTAGAATCGTTAAGGGTATGGAATAGGTGGGACATAAGGTGGAGGATTATCGAGAAAGAGATTTGACGCAGGATTATCTTCCTTCTTTTCTGAATTCTCGGTAAAATCATCACCTACAACCTCAGTTTGTGCTATAATTGGTTGAAATCTTTCAATTGTTACTTTCTTTGGTTCTGCTAACTTCTTGCCACTATGAAGGGTAATGCCGTTTACTTGTTCTTTTGCATTCCTCTCGGTGTTACTCGGCAGAGAACCTTGTGGTCTTTGAGTGAGTATTTCTGAAAGTTAACCCATTTGAAGCTCCAAATTCGAATAGACATAGCTTGGCTCTGAATACTGGTTTCTTACCTCTAAAGTGTAGTATATGTTCTTGCCATAAATTTATTAGTATTAGCTGTGAGCTGGGCAAGATCATCTTCTAAAGAAAATTTCAGATGTTGAGGCTGAGTAGAACTGGTGGAATAATCACATTCTGACTATTCTTCCATGATAAATTAGGGTGATTTTGTCATCCTCGGTTATAGCTGTTGGAAAATGGATTATTTTGCCTTTGTAATTCCCAACAAAGTTAGCTTGTTCTGATTGAGAAGAAGCAAAGGGATTACCAGATTGGCATTCAATGCTAGAATGAGGTCCATTGCATAAGTCAAAAACTTCCTATGTAGCATGAATAGCACTAGTGTTGGCGGTAAAAAAGCTCAATTGCTTGGACAGTGTAGCTACTTGAACTGTGAGAGCTGTAAGCGCATCGACTTTATGAACCCCATGAATCTTTCTTGTTATGTTGCGCTTAGTTGGCCATTGATAGGCATTAGTAATCATTTATGTTTTACTCATCAAAGCACCTCTTGTTGATGCATTCACTCGTGTCTTTGTTAAATTCCCAATCCATTGTAGAAATTTTGGACCTGTAGCCATTAAGGGAGTCCATGATGTGGATATCCCCTCAACATCTCTTTAAACCTCTCTCAAGCTTCATGAAGAGACTCCATATCATATTGGGAAAATATAGTGATCTCATTCCTCATCTTGGTTTTTTTAGCTCGTGGGAAGAACTTGGCCAAAAATTTCTCAGAAAGGCTATTCCAAGTAGTGATTGATCCAGTTCACAAAGAGTTCAACCAACTATTAGCCTTATCCTGAAGTGAAAATGGGAATATTCTCAGTCTTATTGCATCATTTGAGACATTTTTGTACTCGAATGTCACAGAAATTTTGAGAGAAGTGGTTATGTGAACATTTGGGTCATCGTTAGGTAAACCAATGAATTGATTAGCTTGCACCATTTGAATAATAGCCGGCTTAATCTTAAAATTGTTGGCATTAATAATGGGGTGTTGAATGGCAAACACAGCCTCATTGACTATTGGCATAGCATAGTCCTGAATTGTCTGGTTATTTTGGTTGTCCATAATTTCAAGATACTCTCTAACGTCATCCATGATTTCTTGAGGTTGTCTAGAAGCTTATCTCCTCACTTTTCTATTTTGAATACAAGTTTGCTCAATTTTTAAATTAAGAGAAGACAAATTTTCACTTCCAGATCATCTCATACACCTAAGAAAATTCCTCAAAATTCAAAACAGGAAACAACCATAAATAAAAGAAACTAAAAAATCAAAATAAAATTAATAATATGTAATTTCAATTTCAATAAACAAAATCAATCCTCGGCAACGGCACCAAAAACTTGTTACGATTTTTAAAAGTGCAAGAGTATGCTATCGTTATCAAGTAATAAAATTCTATGAATATAGAGTATCATCCACAATTATTGATTGATATTAATTATTGAAATCAACTAGATCCTAATTTTAATTGAGAGTATCAAAAATGGGATTTTTTTATGTAATATTAAACTAAAACAATTAAGATTATTAAGTAAAAATAATATGAATTTCAATGATTAAAAGTTTTGGGGAGTCTGATTTCACCAAACCAATCATGCACAAAATTCTAAATCTCAATCAATCAATGTTTATTATAATCCTGACAGTGAATTTCTCTAACGTGATTATCAATCTTTGTCAAGCATCGATAATGATTAAATAATACAAATCTCACATCTCTATCAATATCGAAACTCATTAAGCACAAGAAATTATATTTGCTACACTAGACTCCTAATTATCCCTAACTTATGAAATTCTAACGGTATCATGAACAAAAAGCAAATTTAATCATCTTCTTAGTCTTAGAATCAAATTCCAAATCATGCAATAGTTGGTCAGACAATCACACGCATTAAAAACAGATCATTACACTCAACAATAATGAATAAACATCGATTAGATTAAAATTTAAAAGTAAGGAATAATCATGGTTTGGCTACGTTGTAGTGCTAGTTTAGAAAATTAAAACATATTAAAATAATAAAACATCCTAATAATATTCATGAACATTGAGAAAAGATAGAAGAAAGATTGGATTTTTAGAGGAAATTGGAGTCGAAATTCATTTCCAGGTCGAATCTTGTTCTTCTACTCTCCAAGAGCTTTTTCTCTGCCTCTCATGTCCAAAAACATCTCAAAGAACCCTAAAATATTCTATTTATACACTAGGGTTCGTCAAGGATAAGATTCGAGCAAAAAAATATACTAAAATGGAATCAGCATCGTGACGTTGGCGCTACTACCCTTCAAATGGTGTGCCAGCATCCATTTTTTCCAGTCCATCCTTTTATCACTTTTTATTCCGCTTTTTGCCTTCCCAATCTTCCAAAATCACCCCCAGTGCACTTGAATATCTTACCAACAAAATATAAACAAAATCAAACATAAATCTAGCAATAAATGTAAAAGAACCTACAAAATTAAAGTGAAGAGTGTCTAAAACATGAGTGTGAAAGACATTCATCATAAACCTGAACAACTAGAACCATTAATCGGAGACCTTAGTTTTATTCTATTATAAGAATATGTTAGGGATAATTAATGGATTGAACTACAAGGATGGAAGTAATGCTATAGCAGTTCATGTAGATTTAATTCAAGATTGATAGCTAAAAGGGGAAATAATCATTCTAGCCTATACAACCATTGATTACACTATAATTGTTTCTGTTTTGGACTCACCTTTGATCAATATCATTCTCCATTGACATTAGGAATTATAAATCATTTATCTCATTTCCTTTTAGTAAGTTTAATTAGGTTTTAAGAAGTTTTTTGCTATCTAATTATTTTTCGCCAATCCATGTCCAGAATAAAACTCATTTATCACTTTATTACTTGTTAACCACATGTGCACTTGCATTCATATCAATCGCAACAACGCCCTTGTTAGGGCGTCTTCCTAAAGCATCCTCATCAAGGCACCTCATGGAAGTGTCAAGGTACTTTAAGGAGGCGCCTTGTATCAGGATACCCTGGAAACATATCGTCTCATAAAAGCACTTCTGTTAGGAGTTTTGTGAAGGAACCCCCATGGTGGTATTAAATATGAATACCAGCATTCCCCTCTTTTACAAAGATCCAGCGAACTGACTCTTAAAACCATATTGCATCAGGCTATTGTTATACTGCTCCAACTATACTACTCACCCAATCATTACACCTTACAAATTTAAAAACTAAAGTCCATTTTGATCAATTTCTTATAGTTTTGAATGTAACCTATTCTCAAATGTCACATGTAAATTATAAGGTTATTTTAGATCATATATCAATAAAAAGTGGAGAAAATTATCCAAAAATAATTATCATGCACTCCTCATTTTTATAATATTAAAAATTACACATGAAATACAGTAAAATGTGTAATCTTTAAAGTGATATCTATTGGTACTTTAGTTTATGATCAATATGGCAACCCTATATTAATCAAAAATGTCAAAACGAGAAATTTCAAAACTTGAAAATCAAATTGCTTGAAATAAATATTAATTATCATAAATAAACAGTCAAGCAAATATAATAAAATGCAGAATATTAAATTACGGGAATTTAACATGTAAGAAATTAATTACTGAAAATAAAGTGCATGTAAAAATAAAGATAGTAGGGAAGAGAGAGATACGACACACAGTATTTTTACGTGATTCAGGAAAATATATTCCTACGTCCATGCTCCAAAGATCCTCCCTTGAATATTTTTCCCAAAAGATCTTCTTAACGGTGAAGACCAAACCTTTACAACCCCAATTGGGGGTGCCAACTAGACCTTAATAATGCAGCTCGTTCTACATCTTCGAGAATCACTCACTCTCTCAAAGAGTAGATCACTCAATTTTTCGCTCCCAATATTTACTAGCTTCTTTTTAGAGAATTTCTCAAACACTCACTCAAAATACAAGCCTCTCAAAATATTAACTATACAAAACTTTGTCGGAGAGTAGTGGAGAGATGTGGAAAGGTGCGTTGGAATGGAAATGTCGTAGGTATATATAGTGCTGGAAAGCACTATCGAAACAGGTCAGACCGATTGAAGAACTGGACGGATCGATCGTCAACTAAGAAAGATTTCCTTTTCGACAAAGCAGTCACACTAGTTTCTCCACCGGTCTGACTAATTTTAGCAATTAGGCAAGTAATTTACATAATTTCAAATCGGTCACACCGGTTAGGGAACCGGTCTATCCAGTTTCCCACCAGTATGATCGTAAAAATTGAGTGGGTATGGACCCCGAACCAGAGGTGAACCAGGTTTTGATATTTTCACACAATTTTGTCTGGTTCGATCTTCTACGGTCTAGTTAATGAGCGGTTCGGTCTGGTTATGAATTTCTTGCGGCATTCTGAGTTCAGTCAACTTTTATTTAGGCCATTTAAAGTATGTTTGATATGTTTTATGCCCTTCATAATATGTCACGTGTCTCTCGTTATGTACTGTTTCGATTGCCATTTATTCTTTTTGTATTAACACTTAGGATTAAGTGTTTTCAACCTTACTTTCACTTTATTTAGAACCTACACGCTTAATTAAAATATAAGTCCATGTTTTATTTTTCATCATCAAAATTGACACCCTGACTAGGGTCAACAATCTTCCCTTTTTATGATGACAAACAATTAATTGTAAAAACATAGTATCTACAAAATTCTCATACACATGCAATAATATTTATAAAATTTTAAAATTTTAAAATTCTCTTCCTTTTACAATTAATTCTACTTCTCCTCCTTTGAAATCATAAAAAACATATAAACATGTCATTTGTTTTAAAATACTTCCCATTTCATAATTTTTAATATGAATGAAAAAATTATCCTCCTTTTATAATTAATTATCCCCCTTTGAAATCATCAAAATAAATTAAAAACGTCAATTTTTAAAAATCTCCCCCTCAATGTATGCAGGTTTTTTAAATAAAAAAATTCATTTTTCAAAATACATACAAAAAAAGAAAAAAGAATCATGTGATTTCTCGAAAATAAAGATTACCATGAAGGTTGAGCTTATTAATCTTGTCTACATGTGGCATTATGCACATATATACCATTCTATGTTCATTTACAATGAGGCTTATCTTTTTCTTGGATTTCTTCTTTGAAGTCCATCCTCTCTCAGCGAGTAGCTTTCGAAGCTTCTTTGTGGAGTGCATTAGATATTTATCTTCATATTTATTTTCACTCTTAATGGATGTGGCTTTGAATAATAGATTTTCTCCTTTTACATAGTCCACATCCTTTTCTATATTATCCATTTCATGAGCCATCAATGATCTCATGAGTTCTTCAAATGATAGCGTCTTAAGATCTTTCAATTCTTGAATAGCAATTGCCTTGTTCTCCCACAACGTTGATAACGACCTAAGAACTTTACTCACCAAATCACTATTAGTAAAGGTATCACCAAGAGCGTTAAGAGAATTTACAATATTATTGAAACGTGCAAACATGTCTTCGATGTTTTTAATTTCACGCATCTTAAACATTTCATATTCATGCATGAGAATATCAATCTTAGAGTCTTTTAACCCCATTTGTGCTTTCATGTGTGATCTCTAATACATGTCAAATGTCTTTTGAAGATTCACACATACAAATACGATTATATTCATTTATACTTAAAGCACAATATAACATATTTAAAGCTTGAGCATTTAAAGACAATTTAATTTTATCGTTCTTCGTCAAATCTCATGACTTAGGCACGAAACGACAACTTTCGACAATTTTCCACAAATTATTTTCAAGATATTGATTGAAAATTCTCATTCTAATTTTTCAAAAATAAAATCCACTCCATTGAAAAATGGAGGTTCTAAAATTGATTGCCAAAACCAAAAGTTGATGCCATCGCTCAAGACTACTAAGTCTTAGATATTTGAGCATCAAGCTCTGATACCAATTGTAGGATCGATATGCACCCATGTTATAAAGGAAAAATTTTAAAAAGAAATATTTGATATGGAATAATAAAATTTCTTGAAATATAAAATGAATAACATATTAAATCAATCACGCAATATTTAATGAATGAGAAATTAAAGGAATAAAATATTGATGATGCAGAATATTAAAGTGTGAAAATTAAACGTGCAAGCAATTAAGTATGGAAAGTAAATAGCACGTAAATAAAAGAGTAGGAAAGAGAGAGAATTAACACACAGTATTTTTACGTGTTTCAGAAAAACCTATCCCTATATCTACGCTCCAAGGATCTCCCCTTGAAAATTTTTCTAAAACGATATTTTTAGTGGTGAAGACAAAATATTTACAAAACCTATTGGCCTATGGTAAATCTTAGAGCTTGACAATGCAGCTCAGTCGACATCTTCGAATCCTTTATAGAATAACAACCCTCAAAGAGTGGATCACTCAATTTTTTTCTCACAATAATTTCTAGGTTTTCTCTAGAATATTTCACAATTTCTCGTTCAAAATGCAATCCTCTCAAAGTATTAAACTCTACAAAGCTTTTTCGAAGATGAGTGGACATATGTGGAGAGGTGTGTTAAAATGAAAATGGATCGCCTATGCATAGGGGAGAATCGTCCTTGAAATGGTCTGACCGGTTTGGAAACTGGTGGAACTAGTGCTTGATATAGCAAATTATTCCTAAACAAGCACCCGTCTGATCGGTAGATGAGTTCATCCAACTTTGATTTAGTTCATTTGGAGTTCGTTTGAGATGTTTTGTGCCATTTGTAATATGTCACGCATATCTCGTCATTTACGGTTTCAATTGCCCTTTATTCTTTTTGCATACACACTTAAGATTAAGTATTTTCAACCTTATTTTAACTTTATTTTGAACCTACATGCTTAATTAAAACATTAATCGATGTTTTGTTTATTATCATCAAAATTGTCACCTTGACTAGGGTCAACAATTCCTTTTTTGTGATGACAAACAATTGATTGCAAAAACATATTAGCTATAAACTTCTCATTCGCATATGCAATAATATTTTTAAATTTTTAAATTTTTAAATTCTCTCTATTTTTCAATTAACCATATTTCTCCCCCCTTGAAATCGTCAAAATGAATTTAAAATGTAAATTTTTAAAAAATCTCCCCCTCAATATATGCATTTCTTTTCAATAAAAAGATTTCATATTTGGAATGCATACAAAAAAATTCATGTGATTTCTCAAAAATCAAGATTATTTTAAAGGTTGGGATTACTAACTTTTTCTACATGTGTCATTTTACACATATGTACCTTTTCATGTTCATTTACAATCGGGCTTCTCTTTTCCTTGGATTTCTATTTTGAAATGCATCCTCTTTTAGTAAGTAGATTTTGAAGCTAAAGTGCATTAGATATTCGTCTTCATCTTCACTTTTTGAAAACCAAAAGGTGATGTCATCGTTCAAGACTAGTAAGTCTTAGATATTTGAGTATCAAGCTCCGATACCAGTTATAGGATTGATATGGCACCCCTTTGTTAAAAAAATGTTTAAGAAGAAATATTTGATATAGTATAATGAAATTTCTTGAAATATAAAATGAATAAAAAATTAAATCAATCAAGTAATATTTAATAAACTAGTAATTAAATAAATAAAATAATGACGATATAGAATATTAAAGTGTGAAAATTAAACGTGTGACAAATTAAGTACGGAAAGTCAATAGCATGTAAATAAAAGAGTAGGAAAGAGAGATTTGACACACAATAATTTTACGTGGTTCGGAAAAACCTACACTATGTTCACACTGTTGGAATTGTGTCCATAAAGTAGGGTGTAATAACTTTTTTATGAGTAAACAGTTATTTATTGACATTTATGTATTATTGAATTTTATGAATAAATGAAATTTTCCTTTAATTAAAGTGTATTTATAATTTATTTAAGTTTTGGTACTATTATCAACATAAGAAGAGTAAAGATTGAGCGGTCTTCTAGATAAATTCTTCTGAGATAGTTTAAAATATTATCAGCAGTCTTAGAATTGACTAGACAATCGAGTCCAATTACGATTGTTAGGTTGAACCAAATGATGTCGGTCTCAGGGTATGGGAGTGGACACTCTAACGGTTGACCTAAACATGTTATGGAACATGTTGAATAGACCAGTATCCAATTAGTTTAGAGCAAATTCGTTTATCTAGCTCTAAATCTAATTGTTACACCTTCAGGGTATTTTCATAATTATCTTAATCTTGAGGTGAATAGGAAACTTGACTTAGTTACTTGCGATCTTTGATATGCCAAATGAGTGAGTTCAAATTACTGGACAATATCTCAGTTGTTGGGACACAACTATGTTGGAGTTACATGATTCATAAATATGAAATTCATAACGAGATTGCGAAAACAACAATATCACCTTATATTTTATTGATGAGTGTGTAAATAAATAAACATGGTCAAGTACTCAATGAAATGAATCATTGAATAAGACATGGTGAATTGTACGAGACAGATCACTGTTATGTGTTTCTTATTCACAGTCAATAAAGGAGTTAAGAAAATAATAACTAGGGGTAAAATGATAACTTTACAGCCCGCTCTTATTACTGATATTCACGAAGGATAATATTATAAAATATTTTGTGGACCGTCAAATGAAAATGTTTATTTGCACCAACAGAAAATGTAGCACGCATTAATCAAGAGGTGATTCAACATCGGACATATAGGGGAGTCGTACGATGTCAGAATTAAATAGGTCAGGAATATATGAAGATAAATTAATCAGGTATTTGAATCTCATAACTTTATTCATGTGGGTCAATTCGGTCTCAGGAATAGCTTATAAGGACAGGAATCAGAAACAACGTTAGTTGGCCCACAAACGTGTTTGGACCAAGGTATTCTTCCCGAGCTCATATATGATGGGTGTCATTATTAAATTAGTGAATATCAAAATTAATGTTCAAATTAATTAATTTTTTATTTTCTAATTATTGAATAATTAATAAATAAAATAAATTCATTAATTAATTAATAGGGATCAATTTAATTTATCAATTTGAATTAATGAATTTGGATACAGTCTTGCTCTAGGAGAGATATAAAAATCACAGATAGCAGTGCACAGGAATATGAGTTTTGAAAATTTATATAATGGATTGCATTAGAGTTGCATCCTTAACCCTAATCATAGTGTGTGATTATTCAGAGCAGAAAGGACTATAAAAGACGTATCCCTTTGTTCCCTTGGGATATCCTACAAACAGGCATAATTCTGATCGACTGACCAACTTGCATGTCTTTGATCTCAGCACTTGTGCTGGGCATCCCATATCCTAAGGTGGATTACGGACGACTTTCGTCCACTCCATCTTTCATATAGTGTACTAGGCACCATCTTTGATGGAATTTGGTTCAGAATATATGTCGATGTTTCCAAGACATATCCTTAAAATGAATCTAGAATGGATGAGTAACTCATCATGGATCTAACCATATCCATCAGAGTTTGATTCCTTCTCTATGACACATCATTCTTTTCTAGAGTGTCAGGTGCTGTAAGCTAAGATAGAATATATTCTTCCATAAGAAAGTCTTCGGACTCTCTTAGCAAGTAGTCGCCACCACGATCGACTTCTCGGGACTCATGCAACGATACGATCGGAACGTGTTTGTGATGGATTTACATGAAATTTAACAATACAACGCTTGTAAAAATTAAATTACATAAAACTTATGACAATTTTGACGTACATCTATTCTAAAATTGAAAAATAACACCTAGAGTCAGTCGATCGGGATCTATTCATGAAACACATTCAAACATGCTTTGAATCTACCATATAAAATTATATGTCAGTATCACAATATCCATCCATATATACGTTTAATCACTGAATATGTATAATTAAGAACCTTAGGCTCTTATACCAATTGTTGGATTGGGTTTTAGATTTAGGACAAACTTAATGAATCATGAATGGTTCGTGGGTGAAATATCAAAAAATTTCAAAAACAAATATTTAATTGAATTAAATATAAAATCATTCAACGATCATACATATTCAGATAAATGTATTGAGAAATGATAGAACGATTCATACATTTCCTTGTATTGGAGAAATTCTGATTTGGCGAGATCTAATTATTTGTCTTGCGTTCTTCTTTCTTGAGATTCATAGAATTTCAACTGATATTCGCACTAACAACCACCCGTAGGATTTTAGAAGTATATCTCGTAAGGTTATTGTTAGGAAAGAGTATGGGCTCTCTAAACAACTGAGGAAGAAAAAATATTTTTTCTTCTTCCTTTGATAATTTTCGGCGGCAACTGCAGGGGAAGGGAAGAGAAACTCTTTTTTTCTCTAAATAATCACACACTATGATTATCGTTCTAGGAATTTAATCCTAATGCAATCCTTTATATAATAATTAAAGAATTTATACAGATACCTCTATAAGTTAAATTTCCAAAATTGATCTCTCTGTACACTGCTCTATGCGATTTTTACATTTTCTCCAAAGCAAAGACTGTGTCTAAATTCATCAATTCAAATTGATAAATTAAATTTACATCTATCAATTAATTAATTAATTTTTTTATTTACTAATTATCCAAAAATTAGATAATAATAAATTAATTGATTTGAATATTAATGTTAGTCTTCACTAATTTAGTGATGACACATATCACATATGGGTACAGAAAGTGTATCTTAGTCCAAAATATATTTTTGGTCTAACTGACGTTGTTTCTCATTCATGTCCTTATAAACTACTCCTGAGATCGAATGAACCCATATGAATAAAGGTATGGGATTCAAATTAGCTTTATAATTCATATTAGCTTAACTAGATAATCACTTTTCCCAAAAAAATATTATATTCTCTCAATTTTTATAATAGTGGTGTGAAGAGATATAAAAAGTTCAATAATAGTAGTATTTATGATCAAAAATATTAATGATATAAAAAGTTCAATGTTCTGTTTTTGGGTCCATGCCTTTTATTTCTCCTACACTATAAAATCTTCTAATAAGTTCAAATTCAATATAAAATCTTCTAACAAGTTGCGAATTCTATATAAAATCTTCCAATAACCACCTTATAATACAGTGGGAGTGCTGAACAGGTAAAAAATACCTACTGCCACGTGGACAAGGAGGACCAACCAAAAGGTTCACAGAAAGCAGCAAAAAATCAGAAACGGGAGAGAAGACTGATGTCGCGAGACACTCGTAAACAAACGAAGAACGGTCGGACACATACCGAGAACCGGAAAAAGCACCAGAATGGGAAAAGTTGACTAGCCAATGGGAAAAGATTGATGAAAGACCCACGCCTCTGGAATAGAAAAAGGAACATGAGACTCGGAGAACTACCCTGAACGGGCAAGACACTCATTGAACTATGCAATAACGGGAAGAGAAGGATCAGAAGAAGAACGGGAACAGACGAAAGGGATCCGGAATAATAATCAAGTGGCAATGATAGATTAGGTAACTGGTTGACTCGGTTGAAACATGGTGGTAGGCCACCAAGTGACTACGACTGACTGGCTCGAACCACAAGTAATCACCAAGTGATTGTGACTGATTAGTGGCTAAATGAGACAGATGAAAATGATAAGTAAGGAAGGGAAAGAATGTCATATATGATAGAAAGATCTCCACGAATGGATGTGATCTCTAGGCATAATGAGTGCCTTAGAGACCATAAGGGGACGATAATCATTCCCCTCCTTTTTATGATTACTCTAATCAACTTATGTAAATTAGGAAGCCTATATCGGGTAATAAATGATAGGAAAAGGATTTTAAGCTGAATGTGGGGGAGACAATCCAAACACATCTTTACTAAGGGCATTTGCCTTTTCTCTTCTCTCTCATTACTGTCAAAATTCTTCTAACAATGAGGAGATTAAATCCAAGAGAATATCATAAATCTTCCGTATTTTTCTTCTCTTGAAGGATTTTTCACGTAAATGATAGTTTCTTTGTTCTCCCATCCTCTCTTAAAATTATTATCTTTATATTCATTCATTGAGGGTTTTCCATACTGAAAAAATTATTTACATTTTGGTGTTTTCATTGAGAGTGAGAAAAAACTCAAAAAATTTCTCTGAAAATGCCAAAAACCAAATCAAACGCCCCCTCAACAATGAAAGCGGAAATGAAAATGGCAACGGGTTGGAAGCAGAGATGGGAGCAAGAACAAGTACAAAACTAAAAATGGAATAAAAATGGTAAACTCGTTCCTTGCCTATTCGATTGGCTTATTTATTTTACATCGTTATCAGTTTCTAAAAAAAAGGGGAGATAATTTATTTGGTTTGTGAGAAACAAAGTCTTGACAACGGGAAAAGTTGTCTTCACAACGGGAAAGAAATATCTTCACAGCGTGAAAGGAAATATCTCGAGAATGGGAAAGTCTTGAGAATAAAAAAATTTGTCCTGACGGCGGGAAAGGAAATGTCTCAAGAAAGGAAAGTCTTGAGAACGGGAAAGAAATATCCTGACGGCGGGAAAGGAAACGTATTGAGAATGGAAAAGTCTTGAGAACGGGAAAGAAATATCCCAACAGCGGTAAAGGAAATGTCTCGAGAACAGGAAAGTCTTGAGAACGGGAAAGAAATTTCTTGATGGCGAAAAGGAAATGTGTCGAGAATGAGAAAGTCTTGAGAACGGAAAGAACTGTCTTGCCGATGGGAAAAGAAATGTCTCGAGAACGGAAAAGAAATGTCCTTATGGCGGGAAAGGAATGTGTTGAGAACGGGACTGAGAACGGGAAAGAAATATCCTACAGCGGAAAGGGAAATGTCTTGAGAACGGGAAAGTCTTGAGAATGAGAAAGAAATGTCCTGACGGCGGAAAGGAAATGTATTGAAAATGGGAATGGAAAAATCATGACAATAGGAACGGTTATGAGTATGGAAAATGGGTACAGCATCCACTACGGGAAAGAAAAATGAAAACGGAAATGGCTACGAGTACGAAAACGGGAACGACTATGAGTATTGAAACGGGAATAGAAAATGAAAATGGGAATGGAAACGAAAATAGAACGGTTATGAGTTGGAAAGAAATTACATGACAAATCTAATATTATAAAAAATATACAGAAGTCTACTTTTTTGTAAAATTTTATTGAAATCAATTCGGAGCTCTCGATCAAAAGTTATGATAGTTTTCGTCAGTACTGTTCAGGAAAGTAAAAATATTCAAACTTTTCATATTTAAATTTTAAACTATACCCATTTATATGGTATTATATGACAAACTATATATCGTTAAAAAGCTATTGATGTCTACTTCTTGAAGAATTTTGCAAAAACTTGATTTGGAGCTCTTGAGGAAAAAGTTATGGTAATTTTCATTAAGGCTGTTCAGGAAAGCAGATTATGGAGAACCATCAAATTAGGAAATTAAACTCTATTTATTGGAAAGCAACTACACTACAAATCGTATATTATCATAAAGATACAGAAGTCTTCTTATTGGAAAATTTCACGGAATTCAATTTCAAGTTTTCAATCAAAAGTTACGATTATTATTGTTCATATTGCTCAGAAATGTAAGGCTATTCATGTCTTTCAAATTGAATCTGTAAACTTCTTCATTTTAAACAGTATTATATGAAAAACTATATATCATTGAAAATATATGGACGTAGATCTTTTGAAGAATTTTACAGAACTCAATTCGGAACTCTCGAACAAAAGTTATAATAATTTTCATGAAGGTTGTTCAGGAAGGCAGATTATGTAGAACATGCAATTTTGGAAATCATATGGCGTCAATCGGAATCCAAATACATGGAGATTTATATATCATCGAAAATATATGAAAACCAACTTCTTGAAGAATTTCATGGAATTCAATTTAGAGCTCTCACTAAAAACTTGTGACATGATAACATGCAGAACTGTGAGCTTCATCTATTAAGCTTCACCAACACATTAATACTTATGTGACAAATCATATGTCACTACAAAGTTATGGAAATCAGTTTCTTGAAGTTCTTTACGGAATAAGATTTGAACTTCTAGAAGAAAGTTACGGTATACTTGTTCCCTACTTATTCCATTGAGATATTACATACGGTGTTGTTCAATATTTTTGTCGTAGATATTTGTGTACGAGAAAAAAGAAAAAGAAAAGCTAAGAGAAAACTTTATCAATGAGCCTGTAACAAAAGAAACAGGAGAAACTCTATCAATAAGCCAGTAGTAAATCAAAACGGGGTCATGGCACCACATGAACCTAAGTCCTTGGGAGTGTCTACTGACATCGTTCTCAAAAGAAAATCAAAACGGGGTCATAGCTCTACATGAACCTAAGTCCTTGGGAGTTGTCTACGGACATCGTTCTCAAAAAGAAATCAAAATGGGATCATGTCCATGAAAGGAACCTAAGTCCTTGGGAGTGTCTTACGGACATCGTTCTCAGAAGGAAATCAAAGCGGGAGCATGGTTCCACAGGAGCCTAAGTCCTTGGGAGTGTCTACGGACATCATTCTCAGAAGAAATCAAAAACTTCAAAACAGAAATATCCTTGCCTAACGGATCAGATGATACTCAAATAATTCATAACAGAAACAACTGAAGAAAGCAAAAATGAAATATTTCTTGAAAACAACTCAGTGGACGATCCTGAAACTAAAGGCCAAAACAGAGACATGATTTTATTTCAACCTAAGTCCTCATCTCAAAATAAAATGGACAGTTCATAAGTCCTTCTCTTAGAATGAAAACGAGGGTCATGGTTCTTTATTTGAACCTAAGTCATTCGAAAAATGGCAGTTCATAAGTCATACTCCCAAAAGGAACTAGGGGCATGAAAAGTTCTTGAAAAGGGCATCCCATAAGTTCTACTCTCAAAAAGAAAAAATAATTAAAAGAGGAAAAATCATGGAAACAGACGACTCAAATGGGCCAACTTCATCACAACAGGAATAAAGAAATCGCAACAAAATGAAGAACGGACTCATTACATTATAAACTGGGAAGGAGTTCCAGCCTCAACGAATGGAAAGTATAAATGGTCAAAACGGGTAAGCATACTCTTACATGAGCATTCCTTGAAAACATTTCTAAGTAATTAAGAAAATGGAAACTAATTATAAGAAAAACTTTTAAAGGCAAAAAAGGCTTGAAGAAAATGGGTAACAAGAAAAACCCTATATACATTCTAAAGTGTCTTTTGGCCTAAAGTATCGCATCTCAAAATTTTTGTTGTGTTAGAAAAAAGGAAATCTCCGAGAAAATGAAATTATCTTTCAACAGTTTTTGTTAGGGAAATCTATTCTCGTAGTTGGAAATGACAGGAAAAGTTACTACTCTTGAGAATAAAAGGAAAAAGATAGAACTTGCTGCAAAAAGGTCATTTCCATTTTAAATGTGAAAAATTACAAAAGGACATAGTCAAAGAAAAGCTTAGAAAAGAAAGGCTGAAAAGAAAACCCTAGAAAAGAAGGCCAAGTAAAGGAAGGTCGCGGCTTCAACATTTTAGATTGAGAAGGCCTGGAGTAAAAGAAAAGGAAGTGAGAAACGGAAGGAAAATATTAAAAGCAAAAAAAGGAAACCGAAAAGGATAAATAGAGAAATATGAAATAAAAAGTGCAAAGCGGAAGAAAGGAAATGAAAGGGGAAACTCTATGAATGAACAGGTAGTAAATCAAAACGGGGTCATGATTTCACAGAAAGAGCCTAAGTCCTTAGGAGTATCTACGGACGCCGTTCTCAAAAGGAAATGAAAACGAGCTCATGGTTCTTTATTTGAACATAAGTTCTCCTCTCAAAAGAAAACGGCAGTTCGTAATTCCTTCTTTGAGAAAGAAGACGCGGCCATGGTTCTTATTTGAACCTAAGTCCTTAAGGAAACATGTATATCATAAAGAAATTAAAGTCTTATTCTCAGAAATAGATTTCACAAAAGAATATAGTTATTCTCAAGAGAATTGAGAGCTAAAAGTTTCCTAAGTATTTAAGAACGGATTTCGATTGAAAGTTTAAAATCGACACAGTACCGGATTTTGATCCCCAAATTTTACTAAGTCTGTGAATGAAGTACAACAAAAGGGAGTTCAATAGAAGAAAAATCGCACAAGCAGATTAATCATGTTGATCGAAGTACAAGTACAAAGGGAAAATATGAAACGAGAGAAGGAAATAGAAAATAAGGAAACAGTAGAAACTCTACCAACAAATGCGGAATATCAAACTCAAACTCATGTGATGCAATTATGAAATTGTATACTTGCTCCTCACTCATTTTAATAAATTATTATGTTATTATTCTTGTACAACATTCTTGTCACAGGTTTTAACGTACGAAAAAAGGAAAATGAAAATGAAGAAACGGAAAAAAAAAAACTCTATCAATGAGTCAGTAGTAAAAGGAACAGAAAGACATTACAGCAAATGAAGGGAAATTAATCATCATCACAGCGAGCTAGCAAAAAGGTTATTCGACAAGCGCAAAACATTTATGAATGGAAATAGAAGAACGTAATAGCAGAAAGAAAAGGAGAAGCCATCATTGACACCGAACAACAAAAAAATTGTTTGGAAAAACCACGTCGCATGTTTTCAAGAAGCACGTGAGGGCAAAAATGGGCAGACATAACATCGGAATAAGAAAGGATAAATCATTACACCTCAACGAATAAAACTTTTTTGAGTGTAATGGGGGCTAATGAACAGGTAAAAAATACTTACTGCCACATAGAGAAGGAGGGCCAACCAAAGGGCTCACAGAAAGTGTAGAAAAGCATAAACGGGTAAAGAAGACTGATGTCACGAGACACCATAAACAAATGAAGAATGATCGGACGCATACCGAGAACTGGAAATAGCACCAGAACGGGAAAAGTTGATTGGCCAACGGAAAAAGACTGATGAAAGACTCACACCTCTGGAACGGGAAAATGAACATGAGACTCGGAGTACTACCCTAAACGAGTAAGGCACTCGCTGAACTGTGCAAAATGGGAAGAGAATGATCAGAAGAAGAACGGGAACGGACAAAAAGGGTCTGGAATGATAGTCAAGTGGCAATTATTGATTAGGTAGTTGGTTGAATTAGACGAGACATGATGGCAGGCCAACAAGTGGCTACGACTGACTGGCTCGAACCACAAAAAATCACCAAGTACTGTAATTGATTGACGGTTGAATAAGACAGATGAAAATGATAAGTTAGGAAGGGAAAGAGGGCCATACCTGGCAGAAAGATCCCCACAAATGGGTGTGATCTCTAGACATAATGCGTGTTTCTGAGACCATAAGGGGAGGATAATCATTCTCCTCCATTTTATTATTATTCTAATCGATTCATGTAAATTAAGAAGCATATATAAAGGCTCGGGTAATAAATGATAAGGAGAAGATTTCCAACCAAATGGGGGGAGACAATCCAAACACATCTTTACTAGGGGCATTTGTCTTTTCTCCTCTCTCTCTCTCTCTCATTACTATAAAAGTTCTTTTAACAAAGAGGAGATTGAATCCAAGAGAATATCATAAATCTTCCGTGATTTTTCCTTCTTTGAAAGATTTTTCACGTAAATGATAGTTTATTTGTTCTCTCATCCTCTATTCAAATTATTATCTTTATTATTCGTTGGTAGAGAATTTTCTATACTGAAAAAAATCTTTTACAAATGTAACCGTACGTACCAAGTTTTCTGAATTGCAAGGGAGAAAAATAACACTATACACATCAGTGTAGCATATTATTCTTGCTACAAATTGTTTTCCAGGCACAAACTCCAAGAAGATATTTGAACATTTCATCCGAGTTTGTCGTCTTCTTTTGAAATTTTAGGATGCAACCATCCTAATTCTCAACTGTTTGACAGCCAAATAACTCAACAACAATGCCAAAATTGTAAAGCAAATAACTCACAGAATTGTCTACGACCGCTTGATTACGAAAGCACTCATACGAAAAGGCTAACAAGCGAGATTTTACTGTACACTAGCATTTCTTAGCAATTTTATTGTTAGTCCTTTATCTTCTCAACAAGAAACTAATTGTATAACAGTATTATAAGATTTGCTCGTGAGTTTGAATCATTATCCTCCCATTTAGATATTAAGAGATTCTCATCTTACTTATCGGATATTCAATTTAATGACAACGGATCATTTCTTAAATGGTGATCCACATTCTCAAGGACTTAGCCACACACCATTTCTTAAATTCGTATTTCGATTTAAAGAACGTAATGGATTAATGAAACTACCTCTATGGAATTACCTTATGGATCTGTATGAAGGAGACATACTTTGTTTATCAAGTGATGACATCTGGGGTGGGCCGTCCATTACTTAAGATAACTCACAAAACGAGATTTCTACATAGAATTGTACGATTTCGACAAAGGAAATTTGGGTTTCGGGAGAAGTGGTGTGTTTAGTACTTGTTTACTTGTTTGTCATTCTACGAAGTATTACGATTACAATATCTAACACACCATCACGAAAAACGGGATAGAAAGAGGGAATATATCAATTCGAGGATTAGTACTAGGAAAGCAAGTAGGAAAAGGACGGACAATGGAGCCAACCAACTAAGAGATAATTTTTACTAATAATATTAAGCGAAATTATATTTAAAGTGCAAATGGAATGAAATCTTTAGTAGACAAATTTTTTCATTTATTATTGAACTAATCATCAACTAATCTTCTAATTTACATGTAACATTTAGTAGTCGGTTACTTTTAAAAGTATAATAAAATTGATTAAAGTAGACATTCATTTATAAATTCAGTAAATTATTTAATATTTTTAAAAACAAACAAAATTAATAAATATTTTTTAAATTCATTTTAATTTGATAACTCTAAGTGAATTGAAACAAGTTATTTAAGAAGTGATAAGGACAACTACAAATTTTTACTAATTTATTTTATTATAGAAGAAAATTGTATTATCTCTATACAATGTAATTAATATAATTCAATTATAACATACTTTTAGAAATTTTGATTATGTTGTAATTTATATGCTAGTATAATTAGCATGTTACATAATATAGTTACATAAAATTACAAACAACATTAAGTTTGTAATACAAATGAAAAATAAAGATCAAGTTTGAAATAAAAATAAAAAAATGTAATTTAACTCTAGTAACACAACTTTTCTTTTAATTTTTAGAGCAAATTTCTACTAGATACTATTAATGATTTTTTTCTTTAAGTTGTATAATGTTCTATAACTTGGTTGCATAATAATATCTCAGCAAACAAACATAATAACAATATAATTTTGTCTTGATTTTTCTCACATGATACAAAAACAGATAATATGACGTAAAATACATTTTTCAATTCTCATAAACACAACATGATTATAAGTAATACTCATAGTAAAAAATATATAATAGATTCAATTACACGTGCATTGCATGTGTGTATTTTGATAGTAATATATTAAGAGACTTATGTCACATTCACCATACTAGTAAATTAAAAAATGTCAGAGGTGCTACATCACTTGACTTATAGATGGTTCCGCCAGTTAATCACGTGTCGTATTTAAGGTTTTATACAGAAAAAATGTCAAATGCGAATTTTTTTTATATTTTTTTGAAAGGATATAGATTAGTGATTAAACTCCCTACATGGATACCTATAAAATTGTGTATCCAAGTCAAATATCTCTCAACTGTATAATATTCATGTATATGATGAAATTGGCACACATACGCATATGTGGGTGCACCATCGTACCACAGAGTAACCATAGTTTTTTAATGTGACCTTTGTATTTTCAAAGTCAGAACACGCTTGATAGACAGAGAATGTGAGAGATCCAGCTGATGAAAATAGATCTTTTTTATTGGGAATCCCAACTCATTACTATCCAATGTTAGTAATGAAGTGTAGTTATTAAAGGATGAGAAATTTTACTGATGAAATCAAGGCAAAATTGTTTGATTTTTGTTGAGTTTATCCCACATCAGTTGTGGAAGTGACTGGTAATTAGTTTATAAGTATGAGGAAAATACTCACCTCTCAAACTAGCTTTTGGGGTTGAGAATGTCCAATAGCACTCAACATTGGTATCAGAACTAGGTTCATGTTTATCCAATAAATCTCCAACTCAATCCAGATGAAGTGAGTCGTTGGCCCTCCGACTCATAACCTGATGTGTGATGAATCTAGGTGAAGTGAGTTGTTGACTCCCCGACTTATGACCCGAAGTATGATGATCCGGGTGAAGCGAGTCGTCGGTGGTCCGACTCAGGATCCAATGGTTGGTGAATCTGGACGGAGCAAGTCGATAGTTATCCGACTTAGAACCGATGTGTGACGGAGGAAATTGTTGGGGTTATCTCACATCGGTTGTGGAAGGGATTGATAGTCAGTTTATAAGTGTGAGATAAAGTCTCACCTCTCAAACTAGTTTTTAGGGCTAGGCCCAATAGCAATCAACATTGATATCAGAGTTAGGTTCAGGTTTATCCAACAAATCTCCAGTCCAATCTAGGTGAAGTGAGTCATTGACCCTCCAACTCATAACCTGATGTGTGGTGAATCCTGGTGAAGTGAATTGTTGGCTCCCCGATGTATGGTGATCTGAGTGAAGTGAATCAACGATTATCCAACTCAAGACTCGATAGCTGGTGAATCCGGGTAGAGCAAGTCGATGGATATCCGACTTAAGACCCGATGTGTGACGGAGAAGATTATTGAAGTTATCCTACATCGGTTGTGAAATAGATTGATAGTCAGTTTATAATTGTGAGAAAAAATCTCGTTTCTCAAGTTAATTCTTTTGGTTGAGAAGGCCCAATAACATCTAATAATTTTAAAGTTACAATATTAATTGAGTTAAATACAATTATTGATGCTACAGTAAAATATAACATTGGTAGAGTTGTATTAGGAGAGAAGTTTGTTATTTGCCTTCTAGGATTGTTCATTTAGTAGAGGCGAACTTTCACTATTAACCAAAAATTGTTGTGTACAGCTTGTTAGAATTTTAAGTGCTCTTTATATTTTTTCAACATATTCCTTTTAATTTAAAAATATCATTCACATTCTTTATAATTTATAAATTATAACACTCACCCTAAATCAAAAAACCTCCTTTAACTCGCCACAGAATTATCCAAATAACCTCAATTCTTAAAAAACACCAAACTCAATTCCAGAAAAAGTACACCCGATCTTGTGAATCACTCAAATCTCCTTTGTGAAACCACCTCATCCACAACCCCCAGATTAATCCACCTCGACAGAACCACAACACTATCGCAGAGTGATTCCATAGACGAGGCGACCGACGAGGTTTTCACAGCGACTTTCTTTGCTGGTTTTCACAAGTTCATCTATGGCATCTAAGCCCGAGCTTGGATCTCGGTAAGCATGAATCTTCCTAGAGTTTAGCGGAGTTTTAGATAGGTCGATACTGCTGGTGTTGACGGAGGCGCATGGCATGAAGCTCTTAGAATTGGTGGGTTCGTCTTCCACAATGCGGGTTCTTTCTTTTTTTTCCATCTAAGTGTTTTTTTGTGCTGGAAAAATCTCTCTATATATGTAACAATTCTGTATTCCTCATCATGACTATTGCTCAGTGAGCCATTTTGCACCACTATTTGGTTTCGATATCGAACGAAGATGTGAAAAAAATGATGGTTCAGTCCAATGAAAGGTTGAAAATAAATTGAGAAAAGCTGAACAATAAAATCCTAAAAAAGTTGATATAGTTAGAATTTAATAGAGGTTATAATCGACTTTTAAAAATAAATAAACGAAAATTGGTGTGAGTGTCCAGACTTATAAATTATAAGGAGTGTAACTGATATTTTTAGATTTAGAAAATATGTCTGTCATTGACTTAAATCACTGGTAGTCAATGAAATTTTTTCTTCTATTTTCAATATATAAGATGATAATTTTTTTAATTTTGCATATTTTAGTTCCTTTTAAATATAACAATGTCATTTTTAAAGTTAAAGAATTATATTTACATATAATATTTTTAGGCATTTTTTGTACTGGAAATGACCCAAAAAAACACATTTCTGACGTGAACTGCAAAAAATGCCCAGAAGCTTTTTTTGCTAAATCACAGAGGTAACTAATTTAGTTATAAAAACTACATATAGGTAAATAAATTAATTACCTTTACGCCTCTGTAATTTAGTAACTAAATTATTTTCTAATCATTTTTTAAAAATAAATCAAACGTTTTAGGAATTCACCCTAATTTTTCTACTTCATACTAAGCTCTGTTAGAAATAAATGTAGGAATCTACTGATAAATACACAAATCAAACAACAATAAATAAAGATATCTAATATTAATCAATTAAGATTTAGAAAAATCTATAAATTTAGATCGAGTCACGCATAGCGCTGTCTTAAGAGAAGATATGCCACAACCACATTGAGTTATTCGGCATTTCACTCTCAAGATACAACGATCCTCTAGGAGTCCTTAAATGTTGCTAAGAACCTCCCACGAACCATCAATTGCTCGTAATGGTCAAAATGTTATAGATGAAAGTATGGTAGAATTATGAAAGTTTTAAAAAGAAATTTTGATAATAAAACACTTCTCTTCATGTCTAACGTTTTTATTTGTTGTAGATTTTTATTGGACTAAGCAACAACATGAATTTATAACACTAAACCACTTCTCCTCAACGTGGTTATCTATCTAGGATCAAGATTATCTCCTATTTCATAGGATTTTGTTGAATTTAGATCATTTATTAAAAAAATAACAAAAATGAAAAAATAGAAAAGTAGATGAAAAAAATTAAAAATTATCATATCATCTCGACAATAGTGCCAATGTGATCTTGGTCGTCCGTTCTATAGCAATGGTCATGATTCAAGGAACAATGTTGGGATCCTCCACATGGAAGGATCTAACAAACGGTCATGATTAAAAGAACTAAGAGGATCTATTTCCACCTACCTATAAAGAGAGTGGTTCCTTATTTTTATTTTTTTTGTCAAAGAGGAGAGTTGTTCCTTATTACTCTCCACTCATAATTAAATAATATAATTTTAATTAAAAAGATAATTTTAAATTAACAAACAACAAGCTCTGCCAAAAGAATTAAAATTCAGATTACGCAAAACTTTATTTGAAGAGAAATTTTTTTTTTAATTTTTTATTTTGAATCACAGCCGTCCAGATCTCTATGAATGGCTGTGATTGAACTTCGCCTTTATCCCAACTGTAGAGATCCTTATCCCTGCCAAAAACGCCGAAGAAACTCTAAAAACCGCCGTCAAGCTCATTTATACGCAGCATCTAAGGTCAGACTTGAGTGAATCAGTCCGCCCAACTGAAAGAGCTCCAACTAATAACATTTCTATATACTTTATATTATACATAACACACGTGTAAATACTACATGTCAGTATCCTAGAAATCGCATGTTGGACCCCACACTAAGTCATAAACGTGGCGAAATAGGAGTATCTACGTGTGTTCATAGTTTACATTTACGATGGCATATAAAAGCTGAGTAGTTAACCGCTTGTACTCTGTCTCAGAACAAATGAAGCATTGTTTGTGAGAGAGAGACTTCATTGTTGTTTCCATTGACGTTTTGGTCCGTTTCAGCAACTTGGCCATCAACATGAATGCTGCTGTTGTTGTTGATATTATATTCGTTGAGCATCTCTCTTATCTGCAGAGATTTTTTTATGGAGTTAAGGTATTGACTGAAAATGGAGAAATTTAAAGTAATTCTTTTTATTTTTTATAATTTTCATTATTTATTTGGTTACCTCTTGCTCCATTAAATGCTTCTCTTCTCTCATACTCTGTTCCTGCAAGAAAATAAGAAAACACACTATATTCAGGTTAAAGCTTATTATAAATTACAATTCTGCTATGGATTCTGTTTCCAAGTCCCTGTCTTCGTTTCTCCTGCGCTATAAACTCTTCTAACAAATTGCAAATTCTATATAAAATCTTCTAACAAGTTGCAAATTCTATAGGGATTGAAGGTAGGAGTACTCGAACTAACAACCACCTTAATGTGGTTGGAGCGTAATCAAGGGGTTATAATGATTTTTTCGGCTACACTCTTAATTAGCTCATCAAACAGCAGTATATTTATCAGTGTAGAAAATAAGTGCAAAGCAGACACAACCATAAGTGAAAAGGATAAAAAATAGTGTCTTTTCTTGACACCGGGCCGGTATCATACCGAGGTTGATCTAGACGGAACTTTTAGGTATTAGGGAGGGGAGGACAGCACTCAGCACCTAAGGTGGGGTTCAATGCCTAACCCCTTCCCCCCCACATAAAAAAAGGAAAAACAGAGGAATTGTTTTTCTAGATGTGTTCACATATAGGTTTTAACCAAATTTTTTGTTCATATGTGAATGATCCTAAAATGGTATAAGTCCTCAGTAAAGCTGGTCATTTGTTTTGAACTAGAGAAGGAGGAGAAGAAGGTTCCATGAAGGAAACAAAAAAAAAGACTAGATTGTAGTTGTTCAAGCATATGATCTAATATGATCTAATATGGACTCGGGAACTAGGAACGTGGATGGAAAGATAAGCATCCTTAATGGGCCTAGACGGTGACAACTATTGGTGGGAGCACTTACTTGTGGTTGCTAGGGATGTCAATATGGTGGAGCGGAGGCAAGGCAGCCTCTCCCATTCTCATTCACACTTCCATATGCCAACCTCATCTGGCGATCCCCATTAGAATGGGTTACCTATGGGTTTTCCATCCCTTTTTAGACTTGATTATGTGTAGAACTTCTCAGAGCTGGCCTAAGACGGTAATGGATAATGGTGACAATAGAAGCAATGAAGATAATTAGAAGAAAAATAATATATGAATCGTCTTATTCGACGGTTAATATAGCTAGTGCAGTGAGGGGACTTAAAAAATAGTGTTAGAGTTAGATTGTGACATAGAGTTGTAGTTTCAATATAATATAAATATACACATAGATAAGTGTGTACGTGTGTATGTGTGTGTACATGTATATGTACGTGTGTGTGTACGTGCACATGTATATGTCTGTACGTATACATGTATAAGTGTACATACGTATATACATGTATATACGTGTGTGTATGCGTACTATACATATACATATATACACATACATGTATATAGATATATAGATGTATATACGTGTGTGTACTATACATGTACACAAATAAATATATATATACATATATATATTTACACCTATAACTTCCATCCTGCCTTTCACTGCTTGAGACTTTTTTTTAATAACCCAGTCATGAACCACCCTGGTTAGAGCCATGGTTTACCCAGCAATGCTTCATATCCTCCTTGCTCTTTGTCTAAGATTAGACTCAAAGTACCAAAGCAGGCATCCTTTTATAGACATACATATATACATATACACATATAGACATATCTATATGTCCTATACATATATATATATGTATGTATATAAAATAAATGGGGTGGGGATGATGTGAGTAATGAGGTGAGAACTATTATATCAATTCATACCCATACTCGAGCATCTTTATTTACAATTGCCCATACTCGACACATCACGCTTATTCACCAATTCTCCAACCTATTAAGGGCGAGTCCCTACGTGTTCGGAGATCCATGGGTGATTTTGACATCCTTAGTGGCCGCCAAGGGCTAGTAGCTAAGTGGTTGTGAAACCCCGTAATGCATGAGAAAGAAGAGTTAGAATGAAAAATGTAAGTGTCTATGTGCGACCCTTCTTTGAAAGGGGGATGAATCCCTTATATAGTGAAAAGGGAGGGGAAGTCCTATTCTTGGGGACCAATAAATAAATGAGACATATGTTAGTGTCAAATTGAGGCAAACCTACAAAACATTACCACATGTCTCTAGGTTCATCCTGAAGGAGACGAAGGCGCTTCTAAAACTACGAAGAAAGTCATGATGGCGGATCGACATCACGAGTCTCATCCTAATTCTATCAAGCCATATGCCTCCATGTTGTTTCCAAGGCAATAAAGTTCATCCAGTCTTGTCACTTGACTTGATGGTTGAGATACAACAGTGTACATGACACAACATAGGTGCCGAAGCGTGGTGATTGAGTCATGATAAGATATCACAATATCTCTCAAATTATGTTTGTAGGGACCAACTTGCTCCTGATGTTCCAATATGATAATCTGGAGGTCAAGGTTCAATGTAATAACTCAAAAGGAGGCGACTTGTCATAGAATCTAAAGGGTGATTAGGAGGGGACTTGTCGTAGAATCTAAAGGGTGATTAGGAGGGGACTTGTCGTAGAATCTAAAGGGTGATTAGGAGGCGACTTGTCGTAGAATCTAAAGGGTGATTAGGAGGCGACTTGTCGTAGAATCTAAAGGGTGATTAGGAGGCGACTTGTCGTAGAATCTAAAGGGTGATTCCGTTATTAATCCTGCAAGGTTATTTCACCATGAAGTTTAAAGGTGTCATCGTGATGTCTCGAGAATGACCTCACCGTGAGGTCTTGAGGATGTGTCGCCGTGTTGACTCGAGGTATGTCGTCGTGATGGCTTGAAAGAGATGTCGTCGTGATGGCTTGAAAGAGATGTTGTCATGATGGCTTGAAAGAGATGTCGTCATGATGACTTGAGGGATGTTGCCGTGATGGCCTGAGAGAGGGGTCACTATGATGACTTGAGGGATGCTACCGTGATGGCCTAAGAGAGGGGTCGCTATGATGACTTGAGGGATGCTGTCGTGATGGCCTGAGAGAGGGGTCGCTATGATGGCTTGAAGGATGTTGTCGTGATGGCTTGAGAGAGAACTCGCTATGATGACTTGAGTCAAGTGTTAACGCGATGGATCCTTGAGAGCGAATTCCGCCCGATAGAGAGCGAATTTCGCCTCAATGGATCCTTAAGGGTGCCTCCTAGAGTAGTCAATACCCATATACATTAGTAATTCCCATACACATTGCAATTAGTACTCCATTGCTCATCAACATAAATTAAAATCATCCGAGATTCATTTTGTAATTATCTTTAAGCTTCGATTTTTTATGATTCAGACATACACTAACCACCTTAGATTGAAATGGAAATACCAGGTATCCTACAAATTAGAAGTTAACACAGTGCATCCAGTGTGACACGGAAAGGTTATGAAAGCTGTACCTTCTCTTGGAGCTCTTTTACTGATTCCACCAGTAGCTGCGTCTGAGAAGCAGAAATTCCAGGTAGAAGTATCAGACCATCTCTTTTTTTTTTCAATTCAACTTAGGTATAGTCCAAACTTATATTGATGCGCTTGCTGTAGCTATGATCAAATACATAAACAAGAGATAGAAACTATCGCGTAGTTCTTTAGAACTTGTAAAAACAGGAATCAGTTTCCCTATTTGCACATTCATCCCTATCTGCCTATCACAAAATCAGAAAACAACCATAAAAAATGGAAATTGAAACACCTCACTAGTAACCAAGAGAAACCCAAGTAAACCCAAATGAAAATTGACATGTCATTTCTTTTAGATGGAGAAACAAAGTAAACTCAAATGAAAATTGACAATTCTAACACTCTTCGATCAGCATTAATATGAAGAAAAAAATTAGACATAAATACCCTGCAAAACATTGTGTGTAAAAAGGCAGAAATTCAGAGTGGGCTCAATAGTCAAAAACAAAAATCTTCTTAAACTCATGTAAGTTGGAGAGAGTTCATAATTTATGGACAACATCAACATTTAACTCGAAATTGTCTGAAAGTAAAGGTTATCAGATACCATCTCAGATGTTCAACAAATGTGTGGCTGAAGTATCACTTGCCATTGTATGAAAATCTGCTATCTATTGGAAATTCACTGTTTCCAAATAATAATAAAAAAGGATACCCAGACAACCATTGATTGATTGTTAGTGTCATATTATCATTCTTAGTCAGGAGCGACTTGTCTTGTAAGATAGATATAACAGTGCCATTATAATTCAAAACCGACATCTGGAAGTCTTCCAAAAAAACTTGCCTTTCTTGATTTAGTCTGTCTTAAAAGGTTATCAAGTTGCTTCTCCAGTTGAGTAATTTCTGCTACACTTAGTCGCTCAATCTCTTGTGGTTCAAGGTGCCTTCAAATTTAGTAGATAGCTTGCCGTCATATATATAGTTTTGGCAAACATGAGAATTGACTACAAGTTGTTACCTGTGGATTGCGTGCGGTTGGCTTTCTGTTGGACTAGAATTCTCAGAATCGTGACTCTGCAAGGTAAAAATTGTAAGTTAAATGAAAAGAACGACCATAAAAAATTTATCATTTTTATTTCAGTATCCGTATTCGGATCTAATATCAGGTGGTTGAGAAGGTTGTCCCAGTAATCTAACCTAACGGTATAGTAGTTATCAATCCTTTAGTTGATTTCAGTTTGCTTTTTTTATTAAAACGAGTTCTGCGTCATGAAAAGTATAAGCAAAGAGGGTAATAATCCTCTGAAGATGTACAAAAATGGTTAGAACAAACCCTCTATTTTTACCATTGGAGGGTAAAGAAACATGGTCTTTCTTTACCATAACCGGCTTCGGAAGCCTCACCAAGCCAGATTGTTGGTGTCAACTTTAGGAACAGAACAGATCATTGACTAGATGCAAATAAGGGAGTATTTGATGAAGTCGCCCATCACCAAAAGATTATCCATTTATCTAAGGACCTAGTGAGCTTGGGTCTTGACTATAAGGTATTACAGTTGCCATACATGCATGTGAAGCATCAATTTCATTAGAGAGTAAATGATAAGCTAGCAGAGCATGAAATATTTCTTGTATATATCTCAAGAAGAAGGAAAGCCAAGAAGGATATATACAAGATCAGTTATTAAAAATAAGGATCACTGACATATAGGTACAAATGCTTTAATAGTATGGTTATAAGTGCCTATCTTTGGTGGTATGTCGAATTTGAGAAAAGTGAGAATTCGAGAAAAGTGGGAGACATGCCGAATAAGCCAGCCTAGAGAACTGCAACTGCAGGGCCATACAGAAATCATGGGGGTGATAGTTTTACCCACTTTCCCTGCAAATGTTTTACCCTCTCGGTGGCTGCCTTTCTCAGCTCCTTTGTAATTCTATTGCTCTCTTCCGTCAGCAGAAATTACATACTCACCTCGAGTATATCTAATAAAGGATAGTCCCATCATCTAGTGGTGTTAGGATTGGCTAATTATCTTGTGTTGACCTATCAATAACATCTTTATCAGTGCAATCGCTTTAAGTATTCCTATCATCACCTTCCCTAGAGATGTAGAAATTTAAATTAACTCAATCACATCAGGATGAGGCTTTTCAATGATTTGTAGTAGTCTAAAGAATTTACATCTCACCTGGATCACAACTAATGGTATTATTTTTCACTAATTTCACTAACCCCTCGGTCAGCTTTGCAGATGTCATCTAGATTGTAGGCTTTTTTCTTGCTACTATTGTTGACCTTTTGGTGAGTTTCTATTTGCATTCATCAGAGTAATTTTGAACTCTCATCATCGAGCTGACTTGTAGCAATCAAGTCAGTTGAATTCTCAGAATGTGTTTTACACCCTTGAGTATTAGTTTGCACCAAATATTTGTCTTTAGACACACGTATCCGATCCCTATAATAAACATGTCATGTGTCCTGAATGCAACTGTTTCTGTTACGTCATTCTTCTCATCACCGTTTTCTTTCTCCTACTCCCTTCTTTTAAATTTTTCGCACGCAAGCTTCCTTGTCTATCGAAATCGCTCTGAATCTACCTTGGTTTTTTATAACAAAAGTCTCTCATTGACTAATGAAAAATGCTAAATTGATGTATAACGAATGAGAAGAGGTTCGCCTCGACCATTTAATCTCCTAAAACTGAGTTAGGGAGCTATCTCCCACTACCCATTTGGCACATTCCATGAACATTTTAGTATGGTAGACTTGTAGCTTAGGACTTGGAAAATCTAGGATACGATAGATACTTCCATTATATCAAACCAAATTTGATGTTGATGGAATGAAGAGTTACAGCAGGCAAATTTCAATCTTAAACATAATTTCCAAGTCATGTTTTTCGTATTTTGACTGGCTTTCTCATGAGTGGGCTTTGGTGGCCTGGATAGCGACATTTTAGGACATCTTCAATTTCAAATAACAATGGACTTCGCCTTAGATAGATGTGTCAAAGACCTAGAGTTGCATTCCAAAGCCCAATCTTGCTGGCAACCCCGCCCACTAGTCAAGACAAGACTTACTGGACTGTTTCCCTTATTTTCTACCCCAAATTTAATCTAATCTTTACATTTATCTTGGGCTTCAAATTTATGGCTTGAATCTGACTCTAAATGGTCATTTTGATCATAAACATTAATAAAGACGTTAATCTGATTCTAAATTTTAATTCTCACCCATTCCTCATCTGATTCATAAGGAAAGCGATTTCAAACTTCAGTCGATTCCAAATCCAAATGATTTTTTAGTTTTATGAATGAACAAAATTGACTAAGATGCAAAATCCTTTTAAAAGATAATTCATATAGAATTTAATCAAAAGGGCAACACAAGAGGTATTATTCTACGTATGACCTGAGGTTTAGTTTGGAATTTGGATAATAATTTCGAGGACTAAATTTTCCTTATAGGGAGGGGAGGAAAGCCATAACATCCGTCAAGTTTTAAGAACGTAATTTCAGTCACTTATAACGTAAAAATTAATGAATGCTGAACAAATTGGTATATTTGTACATCATGTATATCACTTGATGTCATCCAAATGAATGAGTGATGAACAAATTGACTGACCTCAGATTCCTGAACGCGTCTGTGCACAGCAGCTTCTTCATCCATAAAATGTTTGTAACGCTGGGCAATTTTTGGTATGCTGCAATTCAACAATCAAACAAAGTTCACGATAAAGAAGCAAAACATATAAAAAAATTACAAATTTAGAGTCCATGCCTCTGTTAATGGGCATGTATGAGGGAACTTTATTTAGACAGTCTAATTTCTTTTCAACTCTTTTTTAATCTCAAGCTCTTAACTTGACGTAGAAATCAACTACCAATTATGACGAAGATAACTATCTGGGTGATAAGAATGGTTTATAGATCACTGGAAATGTTCATGTTCAACTCAAAAGTTGAAATTGGATATATACTTGAATTTATATTGTGTTGACTTCTTCTTCTCCATCCTTTTATTTCTACTTTTTCAATCTTTTCTTTGATTATGTTTGGGTCTAGAAATTAGGAAGGAAAGAAAAACCGGTGAATAAGTACAGAGAATGCAAAGGAAAATATAAAAATAATAATGAACAATATTCAGATCATTATTTTCCTTTTCATATTTAAGAAAACCCCATGACTTTTGGGGCAGTTTTATTTTAGTCTCAAATCTTTCAAACTCAATACTTTAGTCCCTAAGATTTCACTTTTAAGCACACAGAATTAATCTTTTGTTACAATCACTAAAGGAAGTAGAAATGATACACATTTATGCTTATGAAATTAAGGTAAAAATCATATTTTTGTCATTTTTAGGGGATTTACACTAATCTCAACATCTCCTCATCGTAAACTCATTGAAGAGGGAGAGAGGTTGACAAAGAGAAGAGATGATGAAATGTTCAAAAATGATAAAGATGTTATCTTTTTACACTAATCTTGATTTCATGTGTATCTTTTTTTTTATAAGAGACAGATTTCCATTGATAAAAAAAATTTACAAAAGAGGACATAAATATATGTTGCAAGGCTACAAAATTTCCTCAATACTATCCCAATAATCTCCATTTACTCGAAGAGGTAGTGAGGTTCTTGAATTTCTTTCCGACCTAATGGTCTGTAGATTAGCGAAGACGCGAAGAGGTAGTGAGGTTCTTAAATTTCTTTCCGACCTAATGATCCGTAGATTAGTGAAGAGGCGGTGATATTCTCTCGATGTTAGGGGTCAGGGGTTCTCCCAAGTCTAATTTTGAGCTTTCAAAAACATGTGTATATCACATGCCTATTTCTGTTAATAACTGTAGCAAAAAGTTTATTTTGAATTGTGTATATCTAAAAATGAAAGATCACTAATTAACTTATTAATTTATAGATATGAGACTAGACTATTTCTGTTAATAACTATAGCAAAAAGTTTATTTTGAATTGTGTATATCTAAAAATGAAAGATCACTAATTAACTTATTAATTTATAGATATGAGACTAGACTAAAGTGTAACTACTCTCAAAGGCTATGAGGGTTTAGTGCTGCACTGGAAATATGATTCACAATTTTCAAAATCTAAATAGAATTCTTAACATAAAAGTTTTGAAAGTTATCTGTTGTCTCACTTTGACAAAGCTCAATTAACATGTCAAAACTAAATTCAAGTAATATCTGTAAATATATAAGTTGATTTGATCAATATCACGTCATCATCACTCATCAAATTGAGTGACAAGACTTGACAAATGTAAAGATAATTTAAACTTGGATATTGAGTTTTATTAAATATGGGCCCTACATTTTTTTTAAAAAATTCTTCCTAACAAGTATTTTTTAATTAACATTGGACACTTTCTATAACTCTCTCTTTGACATCAAATGCACCTTTTCAGTGTCTCTCTTTAAACAAAATAGACACTCATTACTTCAGACTGCTGTTTATTATTATATTTTATTATCATGGTAAAAAACTCTCTCTCGTAAATAATATGTCTATGATGAGTGAACAAGTGAGCAATTCTCAATATCTTTGTAGATGAGTATAAAAAATTTTATAGTATGTAAAGAATGTTTTTTATCTATTTCAAATTTTGAAAGTAACTTGAAAATAAAACTAAGAACAGGGATGAATCCTCTATGCCTGCATATACAATTTTTATCTATTTCAGATTTTGAAAGTAACTTGAAAATAAAACTAAGAACGGGGATGAATCCTCTATGATTCCTGCATATTAATTGTATGTTGAACACTTTTCTTTTTTCAAAGTATGTAGGACAAGTTTCAGTAGGATTAAATAATAAGGAACAGGCTGCATATTAATTGTATGTTGAACACTTTTCTTTTTTCGAAGTACGTAGGACAAGTTTCAGTAGGATTAAATAATTAGGCACAGGCCATGAAAGAAAATAAGGAAGAAAAGGCGATTATGTGTTTTAAAGCTGAAAGAGGACATAACAGTAAATCAACATTTTACTTGATACTTTAAGCAAAAAGGTAGTTATTTTTAAAGCTCAAAACTTTATAGGGTTATTCTTACAATACAAAATTTTATAGGATTATTTTTACAGCTGAATCTTTAAAAATGATCACTTATTACACTTTCTGATATAATTTCACCGTAAGGCCTCAAAGTATATTCGGTCACCCCTGATGATGCACTCACTTGTCAAATAACGATTTAAGGATTGTGGCATGAAAGAATTAGGATAAGGTTGTGGCATGTCGAAAATGTCATATTTTACTCGACATGACCACCTAAGTAAGCTATTGGTGTGTCACTTTCCCGCCTTGGGAATGGGCCTAGGTTAGGAGCCCTTTGGGACGACTTGGTTCGTCTATCCTCCTAACACGGTTCGCTCGCTTGCCAGCTCGTATTCGTATTGAGGTTGGCAATCTCAACCCATGACACGGCTCACTTGTCAGCTCATATTGATATTTGGGCTAGCAATCTCAACCCATGACATATCGTTGACTATGAGCCGCATGTGAGATTTCTTTGCTCACATCAATATGATTAGTTGAGACGATTATGATTTGTTACACCCCAATAACCAATCAAGAATTAATTATAATTGATCCCAACGATCAATTTTTATAAACAATTCTCACCTTCTTCCATTTAAGAGTTTCATAAATTTAGATTTTTCTTCCCCTTATCTATAATATATTAACAGGAAAAGTGACTTTTCTAGACAATTGTATGATCAGATATTTTTCTACTAATCTTAAAATATCCTATAAAAGTACATTTTCATATTCTCATTCGTTAGTATTGTTTTTTACCAATTGCCACAAACTATGATCCTTTAACCTAATTGAACAGTCATAAACCTAATCACAATACTATTTTCTTCATGTGAAACAATATCATTTTTTATCCGTTAAAGGAATACCACTTTTTTAAGTAGAGTTGTATTATTGTTATGATGGACACAAACAACATACAATTGCATAAATCTAGTTACAGAAAATATACAAACAAAAAATTAAATTTGCAATACAAATGAAAAAAGGAAGATTGAAATGGATAATTTAATTCTAATGACATCACTTTTCTTTTAATTTTAAGAGCACATTTCTAATATTTTAATTTAAAAACAAAAATTGTATTATTCTATACAATTTTTGTACAAAGAATAGTTCGGAGGACGAGTCATCCTAACTCCAAAGGACGAATTTAGTCTATACAAAGAGCCAACGAAATTGAATTAATAAAAAATAAAAGAATATCCTTAAACATTTCGATCTAGAATCATCTTCAAAAAATCTCCTATTTTATTCTGACCACACGCCCAAGAATATTGCCAAACTCCCGTATACCAAGAGCACATTTCTACTATTAACTCTTAATTTTTTTCATTGAAACATACATGTACAACTTGGTTGGATAAAAATATGTCAACAAATAAAAATAATAACAATATAACACCCTATTGATTTTAATCACATAAACTGAAAAGAAATGATACGGTGCTAAATCATATTTCTCTTTAATTTACATAAACACAACATGATTATAAGATAATAGTCATAGCTAAAAATATTATAGGTTCAATTGCACGTACATTGCACATTTGTGTTGACTAGCACTATTAAGCCCTTTCTCAATTAACAGATTGCTTCGGGCCTTGTCTCCTCCTAAGACTGACTGAAGTGCTCATCATTCACGCACGTTCTCACGTGACTTCCTTAACTGGGCATGATTTCCCTGAACCTCTTTCAATTACCATTAAACCTCTTTCACTTACCATACCTTGTCCAATAATCTTAGATCAACTATGATCTTTTTTAGACTTTTAGCACTATTTGGTTCTAAAATATTCTTAAAATTGTGAATGACTAGCTAGATGAACAATAATTAGCATATCTTGAAATAGTATTGAGTATTGGCGGCATTTACCATGCACTTGCATCAAATTCTATTGTGGAAGACATCCTTTGTTCTGAAGAATTCACCATGATATATCTTATCCATGCATAATATCATGAAAAATGAGTACAATATTTTTACTGCTACTTAGTATCGACATACGTCTGAAAAAGTATCTAAAAATATCAATTTTAGATATTTATACCATGTTGAAGTAAGAAACCATGGTATATATGTTTGGAATAGATTCCGTTTTGAGAGTTGAAAAATTACTATCTCGTTGAAAGGTTCACATCTGCCCTTTCTCAAGGCATTTCTTTATATAGAGACTGTTTTTTCCTCTTTTCGGATGGTAAATATTTCTAAGAACATGGAATGTGGGTTTCAGAGTCGAGACCCTTGAAGACTCTTTTCCATTTTTCAGTTATGTATGAAAAGAGATAAATAAAATAATTATACTTTTGGATATTCACTTAATTTTGTTAGGTATGGAGTTTTTCTTCTAATATTCAAAGCTCTTTTATTTTGGGGTTAATATGATATATGGGCTCCCGTGAGAGGGGAGATGTGAGAAAAATTATCAATTTGACCCTTAGCCCAAGTGGTATATTTTGATTATTTACTAAAATACCCCTTTAAAGGAGCATGATGGATTGTTAGTATGGACAATTTGGAAGATATAATTAGAGGGCATGTATTGTTAGGTTCCATTTGTATAGTTGGTGGAATCGGAGGCTTAAATTTTCTTGTTTCATAAGTTCATGTATTGTATTTATTGTTGATGAACGCAAGGAGAGAAGTGGATATACAAACTAAGTTACACGTACTCAGGTGCGTGTGTGAATTTAAAAGTCATATTCATAATTGTTTAAAAATTAAAAGACGGAGCGGTTAAAAGGAACCAAAATCCTAATAAGGATTCATGGTATCCTTTATAAATGTTTTACAAATAATAAGTCTATGATAACATAAAAAAATTGAGTTTTTATTAAATTCAAAATTTATATTGCATCTATAATTATACCATAAATCCAACTATTTAAATTATAGGTAAGATGTGCCACGGTGGTGTGTGCATCTCTGTCAAGACAAAGGTCAGCAACTAGCTGCTGCAAGATTGGACGTCTATATCAAGAAAATAATTTTTCTCAAAGAACTAAAAAAGAAAAGGTAATCATTTTCTTTTTAGCATGAAAGGCTTGTACTTTCAAAATAAACAATTTAGAGAATTGACAGGAGACACATTGTATCGTCTATTTTTTCTCAAAAAATTATTTTCCTAAGCTCATCAACGTCTCTTAAACTCTCCTTCAAACTCTCATCTCCTCTCTAAGTTTGGACAAAAGAAAGAGGGTTATAGCCTTTAGAGGGCCCATTTTAATTTGCTTTTGATAGTTCCAGTTGCTTACAAAGATCCAAGTCCAGCTGAAGAAGGGCAGACAGACTAAGCGTGGTAGTCGAGGGAACAGGTGGACGAAGACCGTACAGCAACAGCAGTACACCGCCCCAACCCCATTTTGATAGTTCCAGTTGCTTACGAAGATCCAAGTCCAGTTACTTACGAGAAAGGACAGACAGACTAAGCGTGATAATCGAGTGAACAGGTAGACAATGACCGTACAGCAACAGCAAGGAAACTTCATATCATAATATCGTGCATAAAACAAAATCAGAGTCCAACTTGAATCCCCATTTTTAGACACTAGGGGTGCCTTATTCTCATGTCTCATCGTGTTTGGTAGCCGAAGACCTTCATTCTAGAATCACAGACCAAGTCATCTTCCAGAGTAAAGGACTATAGGTTCAGGTATCGAGTAGTATCTGGCACGTGACCTGAGTGTACTAGTATATAAACGACGATTCGTGTAACATATAGTATATATAAAGCATGGGCTCAATGCTACTTTCTAATTCTACCAAGGATTTCTCCTTAACAACAAGAATGGTTTTTTTGTTTTTGAAAAACAAAAATTTGTTTGGGCAAAGAGAGGAGATGAGAGTTTAAGAGACGTTGACGAACTTAGGAAAATAATTTCTTGAGAAGAAATAAAAGATACAAGCACAGTAGTTATCCTTGAAAAGTACAGTAAGTCTCATGTCTATTCTCTAAATCATTTCGTTATATCATTCATGCTAAAAACGATTACCTTTTCTTTCTTGTTTTCTTTTTCTAATTTTCTTAAGATAGACTCTCAATCTTGCATCAGCTAATTGCTCGACCTTTGTCTTAGGCAGATAGATATATATATATACACACCCACAAATTACTATGACATGTCATACTTATCATTTAAGTAGTTGGATTTATAGTATAATATTAAAGTTGAAATATAAATTTTGAATTTAGTAAGAACATAATTTTTTTGGATATTATAATAGGCTTATAATTTGCAAAACATTTATAGACAGTATCGTACTAAGGTTTTGGTTTTTTTAAGCCCAGTCTCCATATCTCAATTTCTCAAACAATGGTGAATATGACATTTAGATCCATACACGGACTTAAGTCCGTGTAACATAGTTTATATATGAGAAAACAGCAGGGAAATACAGGTTTTCGAGGGTGAAGTTGTAAAAATTGCTAAAAAAAATTTATTTACAAAAATGGCCCAACAGTTGTAAATAGATAATTTACCAAAATTACACCGTGGTAAATAAACCATTTACCCTATTTCGGCCATTTTTGCAATTAAAAAAATTATGATCATTTTTACAACTTGAGCTAGGAAATGAGCCATTTTTCAAGTTCTCCCGTTAAATATCCACTTCTCTCTTTGTGTTTATCCACAATAAATACAATACATGAACTTATGAAGCACGGAACTTTAAGTCTCCGATTTTAAAATATCCTAATTATTTTTCATCTAGCTAGTCATGCACAATTTGAAGAATATTTTAGAATCAAATAGTGTTAAAAGCTTCGAAAAGACAATAGTTGATATAAAAGAGTATTGGACAATGTATAGTAAGTGTGAGAGGTTCAATGGTAAGTGAAAGAGTTTCAGGGAAGTGATGCCTAGTCAAGAAAATTACCTGAGAACATGCGTAATGATGAACACCTTGGTCAGTCTTAGGAGGTGACAAGAAAGAGCTTAATAGTACTAGTCAATACAATTATGCAACGCACGTATGATTAGATTTTTCCTTGACAAAAGTTCAACCGCATGTGGTAAAAGGCTTCCTTGTTTTTCTAGAAATAGTTTTTTCTGTTTTTGAAAAGCAAAAAATTTGTTTTGGCAGAGTTAAAAGTCGAAAAATGTTTTCTATTTCGAGCAAGAGAAAACAGTTAAGGATATAAAAGTATTAATGGCCTTTTTGTTTGTAAATTTTTTGTTGACTACATGCATAATGCATTTTTGGGAGTGTTTAAAAAATATTTTATGTTATTTTCAAGAACAAAAACTGTTTGGTGAGTAAACTACAAACTCGTTTTTTTTTTGTTTTCAATAATTAACAATAGTTTTTAAGCAGTCAAAGATGACCATAGAGAACAGTTTCAACAAAATATATGGAAATAAAGCAGTTGAGTTTCTGATAGTATGTTGTTTTAAAAATTCGTCAACGAAAAATATTTTTGGAAAATCATGACTGCCAAACAGACAATTAATCCTTGAAAATAGTTTTGATTTTCAAAAGCAGACAAGTTGAAAAACAGGTATCCTAATCCAAACATATACCCAAAAGTTTTTAGTTTTAGAAAGCAAAGCAATTTCCGACATCTGGGTGGCTTTGAGATTTCGGATGCTGAAAACATGTTTCTCAAGTGAGCTTTTCACTAAGCAAATCAGTTTACGAGATACTTTTGGGTATTGATTATGTCTTTTTTTTGTTTTGAACAAGCGGGTCTCCTGATCTGGCTTTAGAAACTAAGGTCGGTTCTTCGTATTTTGGTCGGATAAGTGAAAATAGAGATATTTTGCTGTTCTGTTGGTGGGTAGATATTTTGTGTTTTTTATCCAAAAGCATGGATTATAATATTATATTAGAAAATATTGGAATCCCAAAGAGAAACGCTTCTCTTCAGGGAAAAAAAAAAGACACACTTCTAAAAATGCACACATAACAAGAGAAAAATGAAAATTGAGGGTTTGAGTTGAAAAAATAAACAACAAATAAAAATGTGAAATTAACCTAGCGCCGCTGGAGAATTCGTAGAGCTTGCCTTTGCCAGAGAAGATGATGAGTGCGATTTCAACGTCGCAGAGAACAGCAAGTTCTTGAGCCTTCTTCATCAGTCCGCTCCGCCGCTTCGAGAACGAAACCTGCCTGCTGCTCTTGTTCTCGATTCGCTTCAGCTCCACCTTTCCCCTCCTCATCTCTCTCTCTCTCTCTCTCTGTGCGCTCTGTGCTCTCTGCTCTCTCTCTCTCTCTCTCTCTCTCTCTCTCTCTCTCTCTCTCTCTCTCTCTTCTGTGTGGAAAATGAAGAGACAGATAGAGGTTCTTGTAGAGGAAAATAATTTCACCATGATCGAGTCATTAAAGTAGCAAGAGGGATTATTCCGATACGCTATGTTCACTGACACTTGCCTTCGCTCAATTCGTTCTCTCCCTCGGTCTCTCTCTCTTCTGTAGCGTAGGACGGTTCGGTTGGGTTTTCAGATATTTCCGTCTAAAATATATCCCTGTCGAGATATATAACAAAACAAAACTAAGACCCAGATTCAAAACGATTCTTGGATTCTTTAGAAAGAGAACGACTTCTCTACCCTTATATTACAAATCACTTAGTGCGTGTTTGGAACTAATTTAAGATGGAAATGATTTCAAATTCTTTTAAGAAAAGAAAATGAAATGATTTAAAATCACTATTATTTGAAATTAGACGAGGGATTTGAATCACTCTATTTGAAAATGATATAAATTCGAAAGGAAATGAATTGAGCTAAATTTATTTTACAATTATGTCCTCAATTCAAATATTATATATACATATGGCAATACCTAGACAAATATATAACATTCATATGATAAAAATAAAAGAATCATTCACTGCAATGAAAAATCATTAATAATTTCACTAACTGGGTAATAAATAATTGAATACTTGATTATGTAAAATATGAAAACAAGTAGAGTTTAAATACATTTTTACTCAATTGAAAAGGTATATATATAAATAAGTATTGGTATATTATTATTCATATTCGAAAAGAATCATTCATTAGGAAGAACAACCCTTAATAATTTTACTAACTAAATAAATAAATCATTGAATAATTGATTATGCAAAAGATGAAAATAAATAGAGCCAATAAATATTTTTTATAGCCAATTAAGAAAATATATGTATAAATATTTATTAATATATTATTTAATATATAATAATATTATATTCATATTTCTAAAATAACACAAATTTCATTATCATTGACTTTGATTTTTTTTTATTTACTATTATATCCAATAAAAAAATTTGTCATTAAGAATAATTTATAAACTAAATTAATAAAAGAAAAAAGTAAAATAAGTAGTAAAAGAAAATATAGGCATGATAAAGAAAAAAGCATTAAAAAAGCAGATGTAGAACAAAACAAAAGTAAAAGCAGGTTCGAACTTGGGCCAACTCCATACCACGCTTGGCGTTGGACTATGTCTAGCCTAGTTTGCACATATGGTCAAATCCTTCGTTTAGTAGAGGTGTGCATGGTTCGGTTCGGTACGGTCGGTTAGTAATGTAAAGATATTTTCACCGTATCATTATAATATTAGATTGATTAGTAGATGGATACAAGATACGTAGAAGTACAAGATAAAAGAGACAGAGGGAGGTCGTAAGCCTAACAAAATCTAAGGTAAATATTTATAAGCCTAACAGATCGAAACAATGAAACAAAGTTCCTGGTCTTTTATTTACCTTAAAAGAGAAAGATACAGAGAGGTACAACCTCGAGCTCGAGTTGAGAGACAGGCAGAGAGAGTAGCTTCGAGTCGATGAGGGAAGCTTCGATGGTCTGTTATCGACGATGAGGAAAGCTTCGATGGTCTTTAATCAACGATGTGGAAAGTCTCGATGGTCTGTAATCGACGATGAGAGGAAGCTTCGATGGTCTGTAATCGACAGTGAGAGAAGTTTCAATGGACTATAAGGGACGAGGGATACGATGGTCTGTAATGGATGAGGGAGACGATGGCAATTACTAATTGCAAAGTGAGAGAGAATAGAGAGCAAGAACCGGCGGCACTTGCGAGAGATTGAGAACCTTATGGTTTTTTTCAATCGGGCTTTAATTTTAGTAATAATTAATAATATAAAAATTATATAAATATAATATGGGTGTAATGGGTTCAAACAGATTAAACAATTATTGAAATCCATAACTGAACCGAAAATGCGGTTCTTTTTAGTAAGCGAACCGATTACATTCTAAAGAGGAAAAGAACCAACCGAACCGATTTTTGGTTTGGAAAAAACTTGCACACCCCTACCTTTTCGGTTAGTTAGTTATGTTGTTAGTTCGTCTTTTACATTTATGCCCTTTGTGAAACTAACTGTTGCTTTTTAGATTTTAATATTTTTTTAATTCATAACTGCAGGTTGAGGTTGTCGCTGCAATGTTTGTTCCTTGTCTCCGGGGGTTTATTCCATCAAAATTACAGTAAAATCTCTGACAGTTAGTTCTTCTTTTTGCTGCAATGTTTCTTCCACGGCGTACATTGTTGCAATTTTTCAAGCTTTGTTGCAGTTTTTCCACGCCTCTTCTCTCTTCCCAGAACTCACTTCTGCGACTCTCTTCCATGGCACCACGACTCTCTTCCTTCACCGCGACCCGATCTAGTCACGACTTTCTCACCCAGACCAGATCTGGTTTTCGAGCGAGAGGGATGAAGCAGAAGGATGAGGGACGGGACTTGGGTATGGGAAGGAGTATTGTATCAGATGGTATATAAAAATATACTAGTAATATATAAAAATATACTATATATATACTATGATATATTGATGGTATATAAAAATATACTACGGTAAATATACATAACACGAGATATTATTATACACCACAGAGTATATATCTATAGACTTTGTAACATTTAGTGAGGGGTTGTTACGCGAATAACATTTTTCTCTTCGATGATTACGCGAATAAGGTCTCTTATTAGTGAGGGAAATCTCGTCTATTTATAATGTTTTTTAAGTTTTAAATATGAGCCATTATAAAAATTGGTCATTTGTGCAAATTATAACTTTTGGGGTCATTTTCTCTTTATCTAATTCCCTAAAAAGCCTAAAAATTATCAAAAATGACCATAAATATAAAAAAACATAAGAAATAGCTCGCTGGCATGATTTTAAAAAAAAAACAAGAACTTCCACGTGCAAAAAAAAATTGCGCCACGCGCACCACTTTTTCAGATTTTAGTATCATATATAAAATATACTACCAATTTCTGTATAATTTATGTTGTACATATAAAATATACTACCAATTTTTGTAGTATATTTTATATGTACAGTATATATTAAACAGAAATCTTAACATATAGATCATTTTCATGATAGTAAGTTATAAATTGGCCTAAAAAATAGTAGTAAATAAATTGTCGTTTTTCTATCTGGTTTGATTTGAAAATTTTATACTTGTTAAAGATGCTCTTATCTTATCCATTATCAGTTAGACTTTATCAATACAAATGGATGATATTTTTATTGCATAAAAATATTTTTCTCTTGCAAGTTTCATACATTATTTTCCTTTTACAAATTCTTTAAGATTTCAGATGAAAGAAAACAGTGTTGGTTTAATCACAAAAAGATATTGAAACTTGAAAAGATTTTACAACTTTGATGTTGATGGATTCCTCCGGCAATGATGGTAATGAATAATCAGTCACTCTCCTTAATATTATTTTTCTGATTTCATTAGTATTTACATTGCTTCTGGATTCGAAAAAAAAAGAGAGAGTAAGTTAATTGCATGTATTGAAATCAGTGAAAATAAAGCGTTGAACATTGTTGGAAAAAGTGACGCAAGCACGGCGGAGGCTTGATGTTTTTTAAAAAATTAATTGAAAACGAGTCGTATGTTCTTCAATAAAACGAAAACAACCGCGAGGCAACGGTTTTCAAAATAAAAATTTTTATTGAAAAACTCTTTTCAATCAGGATCTTATATATTTATGTATTAAATCTATGACATACATGGATATGAATCATATATCTCTTGTAGCCTATATCAAACGTCATCGTAAGCCAACGATCACGTGTTCCCACGAACAACGGACTTCGAGATCCACACCAAGATCTTCCAAGCCAATCTCTAAACACATTAGAACGTGTGTGGGCACGTATAATAATCAAAGACACTTTTTCTATCTCTAGATGTACTCAACGCATGAGAGCAAGAGATTTACGGAGAATGATTAATTTTTGTGAGACAATCCTCTGAGAGAACACAATGATTATTCTCGCAGAGCTTTTTGATTAACTTTGTATCACAGATAAAATTCACCTTGATAGCGATTGTGTTCTTCACTATCTGTCAACACTAAGGCCAATAGAAATATAATATATATATATATATATAATGACATATCAAATTTTTAAGGATAAACTGAAAATACTATTTAATTTCAAAATTACAATTGTAGTGAGACTCACTGTAATTTGTACACAACTCAGTGCCACGACATTACAGCTGCCGTGAACTATCATAGTGGCTCGCAGCACTACTGTAGTGTCGTGTGGCACTACAGTATTGCAGCCCCACTATTGCAGTGCCACGTACAATAGTCATGTCAAACTCTGTTTATCAATCAGTGATTGACACGTGGTAATTACAGTAAACTAAATATTTATTATAATCAGATAAATATCTAGATATAAGTTAATTCAAAATTGACATATATGATTATCACTATCAACTAACTTATCTGTTAGTTCACAAATAACTAATTTAGTTGATTCAAATTATTATATCATATTAATTTATAATTATCTAATTTCACAAATTATATATTTTATCCCACTTATCGATAACTAGAAAATTATTCGATATAATTATTTATATACATGTGTGTGTGTAATTTCTGGAATTTATATATAAATAATTTAATTAATTAATTAATCACACATAATTATCTCATACTTTTGTATTTGCCCTACAATAAAAATTCTCTTTGCAAGTAAGTCATGTTCTCATGTTCTGAAATATTCACACTCTAGACTCCATAGTAGAGAAGTGACTTGGGGATAGAGGTGGCAAGTGGGTCGGTTCAGTCCGTGAACCGACGGAATCGGCCGTAAAAGCTCTACCCGGCCTGACCCGTCCAGTAAAAGCTCGACCCGGCCTGACCTGTCTAGTAAAAGCTCGACCCGGACTGCCCCAAAAATGAACAGTACCGGGTCGGTTAAGGCCCGCTGGCCAAGATCGGGCCTTCATTGGCCTCACAGTTTACTCATGTAGCCCTGCCTGGTCTGCCCCGTGGGTCTTAATCGGCCCGGCGCGTGAGCAAACACTTTTGAGCTAGAAAGGTCATTCATTCTGCATATATTGAAGATTGAACCATTAACATCTTTCATTTGACAAAAAAAAAACTCTTCACCTCTCCCTTGTTAAATAAACTCTTTATCACTAGACCAATACAATTTTTGTGAAAATATTGTGTATATTAGTTTTTTTATTGCCTTTCAATACATTTTATCAAATACTTTAGAAAATATATTTTTGAGATAAGTGTATATAATTAAATAAATACATAATATTTTTTGTTTAAAGGGATATTTTATTCAATCAACAAAAAATACACTAAGGGCCAAGAGTATACCCTAAATGGATATTTTATACAATCTCAATATTCAAATTTCCCTTCCATTTCCATGATAAAAATTATAATGCCTCTTCAAATGACATGTTCCTCCTCCAATCTTTAGATGGCAAGTTTGCTCACAATAGTTACACTTGATAAATCTAACTTTTCCCTCAACTTCCATAGGACCTACCTCAAGAAATGATCCCATATAATCGACTTTTACCTTTTTGAAGTTTTGGTATTTATGGTCGTTGAACTGCCTTCACTATCCATATATAAAAATGGTTAAAGAGAGTAGTGATTTAAAGAGAGAAAGTTAGAAAGAATTGAGTAAAAAAGTGAGTGAATGAATTATACGAGGGTATGATTATTTATAGACAAAATTTGAATTTAAATAATATATATAAAAAAGTGAGCATTGCATTTAAATATCAAACAAGCATGGCTTGTGTTAAATTAAAGCAAGCATTCGTTGGTTGCTTTAAATGCAATGCAACCACCTGCTTGCTTGAATGCAAGCCACATGCCTTCTTGCATTCAAACAAAGCAACGAACGCTTATTAAAGCAAGCATTGATTGCTTTAATACAAGCCACCACACCACATCTTTCATTAAAGCAACCATTGCTTGCTTTAATGCAAGCAACCACATCACGCTTGCATCAATGCAAGCCACAACACCGCGCTTGCATTAAAGCAAGCCGTGGTAAAAGACTCGAAGGATTGCAATTGCTTCCTTCAATGACAACGAAACCATCTTGTTCTTAGACAATTTTTAAAAATTAGTAGCATTTTTGCACGTTATAAGACAAATGATTCTTTTTTACCTATTGTTGAGAAAATGAATGAAAAACTTAAAAAATATTCGTAAAATATTTCTATTTTTTTTTTGCTACTGCTATGGATCCTAGGATAAAATTTGTTAGAGTTGAAATTTGTATTGATTTATTTTCTGAGAATTTAGGAATTTTCACTGTTGTAAATATTAAAGAACTAACATCATAATTAAATTCATTATATTCAATATATAAATCAAAATATAAAAATGATGATAGTAATATTAATGATGGTAGTAGTTCATCTACATAAGTAGGTAGTTCTATGAATATTTTTCAACAAAGAGTGAAATTTAAAATGAAGAACATTATTTATAATCATCATAGATAAGGATTTTATAAAGTTTTTTAAACGAAATATGGAATTAAAGAAAATGATGAGTTAGATATTTTACAATGGTGGAAAGTAAATTCAACGAGTTATCCTATTCTTTCTATTATGATGCGTCATCTGCTAACCCCTCCGACCTCTACAGTAGTATCAGAGTCTGCTTTTAGTGCAGTTGTACGTGTAATTAAAAAAAAGTAGATTAACTCCTGATATTGTGGAAGCCCTCATCTGTGTTAAGGATTGGAGTGATGCCACCAAAAGAAGACAACAGCGACTAAACGATGTCATTCAAGATTTTTAAGATTTAGATGTTAATAAAAATAAATTATAGATTAATTATTAATTATTTAGTATATTTTGAGATAATTTACATGTAATTTTTTAGATTGTTGTAAGTGATTGATAAATAGGTAGGTGTCCACCTAGTTGGGATGTGCCTAATTTATAGTGATACAACTCTCAAATTTAATAAATAAAAAATAATAACTTTATGATATTTAGAGTCTCCCTGATTATTATTACTTTTATTTTAATTATTATAACAAATTTTTTCTATTGAGATTGTAAAGAAATAAAAAATTATATAAAGCTTACAACATGACTTCTATTAGCTTTGTGGTATTCATATACATTTACTCCCTTCCAACTAAGGTTCAAATCTCTCCATCTACAATTTTGGAAATTTTAAATCAAAAGCAAGTTCACGGTCGGTCTGGTTCAAATTAATCGGGCTGGCACGTTAGTCGGCCCAGTCCGGACTGTCTGACGGTTCATTTCAGACCCCATATATTTCTCACGGTCCAGCCCGAAACCGGGCCACGTACCGCCCGGTCCCGAGCCGGCCTGGCTGCCGCTGCTACTTGGGGACCATAGACATATAATTTTAAACTCCAATAAAGTAAATTATTAATTAATATCTTTAATAAATAATATTATTTATTAATTTCATTATTACTCCGCTATAAATATGGAATTGCACTCTTAGAGATTATAGAATGTATTACACAGTACTCTCATATAGTCCATTGATATAATTATTTCACTAGTTATGTCCTCTAATTATTTGTTCATAAATTAGTGCCGGTCAAAATTATCATTTTACCCTTCTAATTATCTTTTGATCTTTAAGTATCATTAATTCGCTAGTGAATGACTAATTTATAAACTTATTATAAGTTTGAGTTCAATAATCATTCAGTTTCAGAATTAACACTTAAGAGAACCAATACGCGATTCATTAGGAAAGCTTGAATTCCAAATCTTGTAAGATCATGTTCTCAACCATTCATATCACTGAATCTCTAAAACAAAAGTTTCTAGCATGTTGTAGAAATAAAGCTTAACGAGTGAATCAAAAGATCAATAGACATGTATATGAGTTCATGACTACTCAATATTCATACTGATCTATATATAATCATCATATTCATATGTCTTAAATCTTTATGATAAACGGTACGTTAATAAATATATTAATTCACGTCGATCATGTCATATATAATCTTATTATATATAATACATTTACTAAAATGTCTATCAACGTCAATGATTCAAATCTAGATCACATGTATTCATAATGCTTAATGAACCGTACCGTACTAGCAACCATTTATTAAAGATTACATACTTTAATATGTTGCTGACATTTTTATTCATTATCTATGATCTTAATCTTCTCGTACTAATACAATATCATAGTCTTATTAATGAATATATAATTTTTAGATATTTATATAAATTATTCAACAATAATTTAAAATAACAACTATAAAAAAAATATAATTTCATTAAATTTTATATTAAAATATTAATACACATACTTTGAGAGCATAAATCTAACAAACATGTCTTACCCTATAGCTATTAATGGCTTCCTATGACGTCGTTAATGTGTTCCTTCCGCGATGTAAATGATGAAATAATAACATTTCTCCATGAGCATGTATTGCATTTTGACTTTGATTGAATCGACTGGAAGGTTAGGGGCGATTTCATGGGAATGATTTTCGGGATTGTATTTTCAAATTAGGGATATTTTAAGAAGATGACAACTTTGGGAGGGAATGATTAGCTAAAAAGTAGGGAATACGTCTTCAATTTTAGGTTCAGGTTAACGGTTTAGCAATTAATGGGGCATAGTTTGTGGATTTTGAAAAATGATATTAACTGATTGTTTCAAGTGGTATATCTTTGCTCCACTATTTAAATTGGGTCATTTATTTACTTACTAAATAGGGCCACTCATACCATTTTCATTATATTATATAAATTTTATGGATAAAAATTTAAAATTTTATTACATGCGCGTGAGAAACTGTTTTTGGTGCGAGTTTTTTTTTCTTCCAATTTTGGTGGGTAGTTTTTTTTTTCTTTCATCCCTTATCATTTTTATGTATTTTCTTAAAAATGACATATTCTTGGTGATCCCCAACGCCTTCCTACCATGATAATACTACAAAGTTTATTTATATGTGTTACCGATTTTTTATGTCATTTTATACTGTTCCCGTATTATTCAAAAGGGGTAAAAAATACACGAATTTTTCTATATTTTTAAGAAAAATTCAGAACCAGGGCATAAAATTCAAAAAATAAAAAATATACAAATTAACTAATAATGATTCCACAATAAAAAAATATAAATATTTGTTGGGAAATCTAAGCCACTATTAATTCATGTAAAAAAATATTTTAAAAATTATTGAATAAATTTAACCATATATATATATATACACGCGTGAGCGTGGATGTACGCTTGTGTGTGATATAGGGACATCTCAAAGTGCACCACATATTCATATCCAATTTGTATTAAGCGCTAATGTATGTTATTATTGTGGTATTAAAATAATTAAATAAAATATATTTAATAGCTAATATGACTATAAAATAAAACAATATACTATAAAGATATTAGTAATTTATTGATTAATGAAAATCGCGCATTCTAGGATTCTTATGGACCTGCGGTTTCATTACTATAAAAGACTTTATTTTCTTTCATATGATGTATTGAATAAAATGAATAATCCAATTTTCTTTTACATGTTTTCAAAATAAAGTACTCCAGAAGTAGAATTTATTTATAGTTTTAAACAAAGAGAAAACCCAAAAGACAAAAGTTACATATGAGAAAGAAGAAACTCAATAATCTCAGTATGTTATTACATAATTGAAAATCGAGAATTGTGAGAATGTGAGGGTGTGCACTGGACAGGACGGACGGATTTTGAGTGTTTTTGTCCCGTCCCATTTCAGACGGGATAAGTTTTTTAGTCTCGTCCTATCTCGTGTAGAGGGGAAATCCTGAGTGGGACATGAGGGGGTCTGGACAGGTTTTTCTCATTTTTAGACTGCGTTTTGAGTTTTTTGGGCTGTTCCTGAACACTTTTAGACTGTGTTTTTAGGGATTTAGGCTGAATTTGACATTGTTCTGGGTTAAATTAATAAGGGCCAAGGTTAAAATTTTAAAAAAATACTATATATATATAAATTGGGACGGGACGGGACAAAGTCAGGATAGGGCTTTTGTCCCGTGTCCCGTCCTGTCCCGCATGGAATAGGATTTTTGCTTCCCGTCCCGACTAAAACAAAAAAACCGTCTCATCTCGCTCGATTCAGAACGATTTTTCGGAATAATTTTTTTGGGACACTTATACACCCCTAGAGAATGTGTGTTATATTATAGCATTGAAGATGTTGGACAATTCTCCAAAGACTTGACTTTGGGATGTTACGAGATTATTCTGTTACATACAAAATAGTTAATGATCAATAAGGTATGCAAATCTGAATTATATTTAATTATGATTATTTTTGTATAATTCTTCCAAGTATAATGTATCATGTGATATCAGTTTAATTCAGAAACATGTAACTAGCTACTAACTATTAATGACATTATGAAAAGATCTTTTTCAATATATATTTGTTTTCAAAGGATTAACATAACATATTTTGATCTATTTGTTTGTGTATGAAAATATGGCATAAGAAGTTTTCATTTACTAACCTATCGTGATTTATTTTTAACTAAATTTTTCTATATTTGTTGGCATATGAAATAAGCTATGGTATTGTAATTTACAATTTTTGCTTTATTTTATGTACAATGATTTATTTTCAGGAGGAGCATAGAGGTTAGTATATTTTCTTTTATTTGGTTCGGATAATATGTTTTCTTTTTCCCTCATCTTTTATATTTTTCTTCAAATAAAATTAAAAATTAGATGTTTTAGTGAACGAACTTCGTGAACGTTGAAGTATGTTCATCAATCTGGACATATATATATATATATATATATCTTTTATGGAATCAAATAACATTTACAACTTTTTATTATAAAAGCTCATTCTTCCCTTGACAAAAGATATCAAATCAAAGTATTGGCATCAGCAGATTTCACTATATATAAATATTTTCAATCAATTTTAAATTGTATATTTCATATACAATTCAATTTTAACTACTTTATTTACTCATAGTACAATTTCAATCTTAAATTTTATTTTTCACAAAATCGCGCGGGCTTTTTTCACTGGTAACCAACATAAAATGTGAAATTGAGTAAATTCTCACTGTATAAATATGACATTAATTAGCGGTACTAAAATTTTCAAAAAAGACATCCATCGATACCTACAAAATGAGAACTGGGAACTAATTCACTACATATCATACAAAATCCGCAATACTTCAAATGAGTTTAAAGGAGTTCTGCAAGTGAATTTTAAACCTTTTGATCTATCCCAAGAAATGATGAATAGCTCAGTGATGAATGCTAGGGGTATTCACGGTTCAGTTAAGTCAGTTATTTGAGTAAAAACTGAACCAAACCGAACCGAAAGTCACGGTTCGGCCCTACCCGAACCAAAGCGAGGGTTATGTATGAACCAAACTTAACCAAACCGTGAGTTACGGTTCAGTTCGATTCTGTTCAACGGTTCGGCCCATATTTTTGTACAAATTTGTTTAAGTGTATTTTCATTCTTAAACCTGAAATTTTTATTTCTAACCACCTAAAAAAATCATCAAATTTATAACAAATCATATTGAACATTTAAACATAAAATAAAATTCATGTCTAGTCACTTTCATATCTCAAATTTATCACAAATCATACGAGACAACATATAAACATAACAACTTTTAAACATAAAATAAGAGTAAGAGATAAATTGTTCTATTTTAAACATAACAATATTGTTCTATTTAAACATAACAATAACACCGTGATAAGAAAAATATAAGGTTCTTATTCTTCAATCTCCACCACCAATATCACACCATCACTGTAATAATCCTAGACTTGCAACACTGTTAAAAAAGCATGAAAAAATATAAACTTGTAGAATACTAAATATTTTGTAAAAAAAATGTAGTACAAGGACTAAGTAGAAAGTTACATTCATCAAGTTCAATACATTCTTGAATTGTCTCGTTGAGGTTAATAATATTCACCGGTTTACTCATGATCCAATTTTTTGCACAAATAAGAACTTCAACTATTTTTATAGCCAATGAACTGCGGATTGGATCCACTATATGACTACTAGTACTAAGGATTGACTCAGATGTAACTATAGATATAGGAATTGCTAAAACATGTCTAGCTATAAGGCTAAGAATCTCATATCTTGAAGAGTTTACTCTCCACCAATTAAGAATATCCAAACTCTCATCACGTTTTAAACAAGGCTCTAACAAGTATCTTCCAATCTCATTTTTAACCTCCAAATTATCTTCCTCAAGCATGGCCATATCAAATCTCGAATTAATATTAAATGGTTCAGGAATTCCATCATCATTTCCAACTTCAGTTTCAACTGATTGCGATGATTGTCCAACAAGTTGCATGTCTTCTTGCAAATTAATCTTAAATTTAGCTTTTTCATATCAACGGCAACATCACGCTCATACAAAACTTCACCACAATATTGGGCATATCTCATTTTAAAACGTGGATCAAGAACAACAACAACATACAATATATAATTTACCTTTTCAGAACTTCCCAATATTTGTCATATTCGGCTCTCATGTTACTTGCCATTTTTTTTCAAAAGAAAGTTGTTTGATTTGGTATAAGTTCGAATAATGCTTTCTATCAAACAAACCTCATTAAAATACATATTTGCCATACCATTTAAAGAACCATAAATCTTTAAGATTATCTCATAAAAAACTTTCAAAAATTTGATAAACATACGAGCATTATCCCGATCCTCATCCGGTGGAGAACCAAGTTTCTTTTCATCTCCATGAAGTTCCATAAACTAAAGTGCATTTTGCTCTCCAAGCCTCTCAAATGCCTTTTGATACTTTTCAGCTGCCTCCAACATCAATTAAGTGGAATTTCTTCTAGTAGAAACATCAAGAGAGACTATACTACTTACAGTTATTTTTGCAGCCTCAATACAAATCTTAAACTTTTAAAATTGAGAGGGAGAAGACCTCACATATTTTATTGCATTGCGGATTCAAATGATTGAGTCATTGAGGTCGTTCAAAGAATCACACACAATGAGGTTAAGAATATGTGCGCAACATCAAACAAGTATAAATTCCCCATCTAACACATGCCCACCCCAATTTCTAATCGTCTTTCTCAAATAATTGATTGCGCCATCTAGGGGTGTTCACAATTTAGTTCGGTCAATTTTTTGAGAAAAAATCAAATCGAACCGAAACTTTCGGTTAGTCTACATACCGAACCGAACTGTGAATCTTATATGAACCAAACCGAACCGAACTATGACTTACGGTTCAGTTTGGTTCTGTGGTTCGGCTGCAATACCATACATGTACAATTTTATTCTTTCTTCAACTCTGCAGGCTGCATCTTTAACGACCATAATAAAAAAGAAGTCGTTCATTCAATTTTTTCTATTGGAATTAAAGAATTAAATCACCAGCAGAATTGCAGCAAATCCCTAAATATTATTTATTTCATATGGTTCAATGTAGTCTCTACATTTACTCTAGAATTTATTTCAAAAGAAAAATTCAAAACCCTATATCTAACATCCAAACCATAAAAAAGCTTTTGATTTCAGCTACAACAGAAGCTAGGGGTGAAAAAATTGCTACCAAACCGACTGAACCAACCGAACCAAAATTGGTTGGTTCGGTCGGTTATGTAAGTGACCTCGGTTCGATTCGGTTTGGCATTCTTGTTGAACCGTTAGTTTGGTTCGGTTCGATTTTTATATGATTTCAAACTGAACTGAAAGTATAAATAAAATAAAATAAATAATATATATATATATATATATATATATTAAACTACTTAATCTAAACCTAATACCCAACATTTTTACCTCCCTCCCTCTTCGTTCTCTCTCTCCTTTCTTCTGCCTCCCTCCCTATCTTCTTCATTCTCTCTCTCATTTCCCATCTTACTCTTCTTATAAACTACAAACCCTAACAAAGCTACTTATCCGCTCCACCCTCTACAGTCATCTTCTCCTCCTCTCATAGCCATCTTCTCTCTCTCACAGCCATCTCTCGCTTGCGGCCATCTTCACTCGCTTAGTGACTCTCTCCCTCTCTCTCGATGATGTTCAGCCAACTCTCTCTACTTGTGGCAATGGACTTCAACCATCTTCTCTCTCTCTCTACTCGCAACATACTCAGATCTGAGCATATCCACTCAGATCTAATTTTTTATTTCATAAAAAAAAATTGTTTTATAATTTGTAATGTTAGGGTTCTTATATGAGTAGATTTAAGTATAACCTTTTGTTTTACAGATTGAAATCATATTATAACTTTTTTTTTTACAAATTGTAATATTGCATGAAACTTTTTTGTTCAGATCTAAGTAGGTCTAATTTTTTTATTGCCTTAATTTTTAGTTTTGGAGATTGTAATGATAGGATTCTTATTTTACTGATTTTGTTTTGCTGAATCTGTAACCCTAATATTTTAAATTAAAGTTTAAAGTTAATTTAGATTTGTTTGCAATTTTTCTACTGATTTTAGTTTTACTATGAGTTAATTTCTGTGAAATTTGCTTGTTTATGAAAATTAAGTTTACTGATTTTTTTACAACATTGTCGAACCGTGAAACCGAACTGAATTGAAACTTTTAGTTATGTCCGGTTTGGTTCCTATGTCATCCACGGTTTGGTTCGGTTCGTGAAATGAGCGAACTGAAATTTTTGGTCCAGTTCAATTTTCCCTCAAATAACCGACCGAACTGAACCGTGAACACTCCTAACTGAAGTGATATGGAATTCTAAAAACAAAATCTTACATGTAAAACATAAAAATCCTATATTTCCAGCCATAACAGAAGAGATGTGGAGTTCAAACCTAAATCTAACATGCAAAACAAAATGAGCCTTGAATTACAGTCATAATAGAAGAGATTTGAAGGAGATCTTGGGAGATCTAGAGTTTCTAAACTCACAATGCCAGAGTTAATTTCTTCAGATAAACAAAATGCTATGTTTTTGCTAGGGAACTCGTATACTCTAAGAAGCCTTCGTAGGAAGATGAACTCGTTCCTCAAATCTTGACCAATTTGAATTCTATAAAGGCAAAAACCCTACAAGTTGATGAACTCCTGAAACTCCACATCAGGCTGAAAAATAAAGCCGCAAAAATAAGATTTATAGCTCGTGAACTGTCATTGTGTGGAGTCCTAGGAAATAAAATAGATGAGAATAGCAGAATGTAGAGGGAGGTGAGGAGAAAGAACGCATGCAAAAAGAGGAGAGAGAGAGAGAATGGGAAATGATGGAGGTGCTGGGAATTAGGATGGGGTAATGTAGGCGGCTAGGGTTGATAAATATAGAAATATACATATTGTTATTTATATTCGGTTCGGTTTCGTAAAATTATGCACGAATCGTAAATCAAACTGAACCTTCAGTTTTTTATATATTATGAACCGAGCCGAACTGGTGATACTTAACTAACCGACCAAACCGCCTCATTTTGGTTTGGTTCAGTTCAGTTTCATCGGTTAGATACATTTTTAACAACCCTAGTGCCATCGTTAGCGCTTGCATTATCAACCGTGATCGTGAAAAACCTCTCAATACTCCCTTTTATGATTATATCAACCCTATCAAGATAGAGAAAACGTCAAGTCATGAATCAAGCCCTTCGTTCTATTCCTCTTTTGTATTTTTTGGAATGTTTGAAATTTCAGGTTTGGAAGAAAAACAAAGGCGTATTGGACGAGTCTTTGAAAAGTCGTATTAAAAATGTGTGAGCGTTGAGAGTAGAAGAGGCAAAAGAAAAAGTCAGAAAAATAGTAAACTAGAGAAACTTGAGTATTAGTAGTGGGAGTGTTCACGGTTCGGTTTCGTCAGTTTTTGATGAAAAATCAAACCGTCTGAAACTTCAGTTCAGTGATAAAATTGAACTGAACCGAACCGTTAATGCTAAAAGAATCTAGCTGAACCGTGAGTTTCAATTCGATTCGGTTCTTCAGGTTCGATATTATTAATTAAAAATAATTTTTAAATGATATTATTAAAAATATATAATTAAAGTTTTGTTTCGGTTCGGTTCGATTTTATAAGAAATTATATGTAAAAGTAAAAATATAATATAAATTTAATGTTTCAGATTTGGTTCGGATCGGTTTGATTCGAAACCTACCAAAATTTTAAACTGAACCGAATCGAACACATAAATAACCGACTGAACGGGTCATTTTTGGTTTAGTTCAGTTCGGCCGGTTGTGGATAATTTTGAACACTCCAAATGTCGATGAAATTTGATGTGGAAATCTGCTAATAATGTAATACTACCATGAAAATAACATTTAATTTCTCTAAGAGAAACTCATAATTTCAATTTTTGATCGGAGTAGAAAGGTTTCTAAAATTTGTTTGGGAAGAATTTTCTTGGAAAGAAAACGAAAACAGCTGGCTCTCCTCTAAAAATCAGAAAATTCAATTGAACTCATACCCAAAGAAATAGAGGGAAATTAATGCGCAAAGGATGATTTTTTTTTAAATCAGAAAAAACAAACAAACTCAAAGATCATGTGACCAACAAGCAAACTTGGGGATATTCATCCTAATAAGAAGCTTTTGATATTCATCAAGGTAATGAGTAAGCAAACCTGACTTTATTGCCTTGTGGCCTTCGACCAAATCGCCATTGGAAACCCCCCACCAAACTTTTCTTTTGCTCTCAGATCGACTCTGACGAACATGGTTTTCTCTTCTTTTTTTTCAACAGAAAGTTAACTGATAAGGGTAAAATAGTAAGTTTCATATAAATAAAAAAATGCCCAAACTTAAATAGGGCTATTTTTACATGTAGCTAAACTAAGGGTTATTATTGCTAATTATTTAATAAATAGGGCCATATACAATCATTTCTGATTTTCTATTTCAGTTAGTGGGCTATATAAATTAAGGGGCCATTTTTTCGGCTTTTATTATCTAGATGTCATTTTTGCCTATAACTTTTATAATGAGACCATCTATGCGGAAAGCTATTTTTCTTTAGAATATTTTTTTATACTAAATAAATATTTGATAAATAAAAATATAATATCTAAAAGATAACTAATGATTTTTAATGTGAATCATGTATGTGTGTTAAATAGAAATGATTTTTATTGTATGAAAATTAGTAATGTTTCAATTTTTCTTACATATAGTTTTTTTATAATATTAATACTCTGTCCGATTTTTTTTCTAAAAGAGAATACCAAAACATCGAAATACCCATAATATTTCATTTTAAAAAAATTTAAAATGGTCACCAAAACATATTTGACTAGCGTGAAACGGATAGAGAGGATGAATGGGAGAACCATAGAGAGAAAGAAAGATAGGAGAAAGCTTATGAGAGAGTGGTATTTGGTTCAATATGTGAACAAATCAGTTATAGCCTTTAAATTACTGCAATTTTAAATATAAAAAAAAATAGAATAATTGAGAGAGTGGTGTTTGGTTCAATATGAGCATAGACATGAGTTTACTTTTAAGATAAAGAAAGGAAAAATTGCATTCATTAGGGGTGAAAATTTTGGTACTCAACTGAAAATGACCGCTTCGGTTGGCTATTTAATATACCTTTGTTTGATTCAGTTTGGCATTTCTGTCAAACTAAACTTTCTATTCGATTCCAAAAAATATGTGTTTTCAAACCGAACCGAATATGTCTATGTAAAATGACGTCGTTTTATACCCTAGTGTTGTTTATCTCATATACTCTTCAATACAACATCATTTTGAGTCTTTAACCCCATATATAAGCTGAATTTTTAGGATTTTGGTTATTTTCCACTTACACCCTCATGCAACTCTCCCTCACTTCACCTTCACGATTTCTCTCTTCCTTATCTCTGAATTTTTAGGGTTTTGGTATGAGACTCTGAGTATCCTTCTTCACGGTTTCTCTCTTAAGGTTTTATCTGTATCTCTGGTTTCTCTTGAGTCTCATATTTGTTCTTTTAGTTCTCTGATTTTTCTATTGAATCTATAATTTCTCTCGAAGCTCAGTAGACAAATCACTCTAAATCGTTACTGAATCTCTGATTTTTCTCCTTCTTCGTAATTTCTATCTGATTTGTCTACTGAATCCCTGAATCTCTCCAGGTAATCCTTCATGAATTTCACCCATTTCTCATCTCTGTGTTCTCTGATTTACGTTTGATTTAAGTTTAGATTTGTCTGAATCTTGAAGTTACGATTGATCTGTTTGATCTGTAGTGTTTGATTGTAGATCTGTTGCTTTAAGGTCTGTGGATTGTTGCTCATTTTTTTGTCCTGAATACTGCTCTTTTCTTTGAATCTTTGATTTTTTTTGTTCTATATACTACTCAATCGTAGATTCGTAATATGTATTATGGACTGTATTATGATTTATGTTTGTTCTGTTACATAATTTTTGTATTATCATCTGTGAATTTTGTGTTTGAGATCTTTATTACTTTTTTTTCCTACTAATAGTTTCTTGTTATTTTATTTATCTCATTCAATTACTAGATGTCAAAATGTTGATGCAGAAGTTACTGAAATTGCTGGAGTTAAAGACTCAAAACCTCCCAAAGCGTAATTCAGGTAAGAGAAAATATAATCGAGAACCTTCTGATGTTTGGAATGAAATTTTTAGAATTGAAAATGGTTATTCTAATGATGAGAAAGCTCCTTGTAACCATTGCAAGCGTGTGTTATCATGTATTAGTGCTAATGGTGCTAATGGTACTTCTAGTTTATGGACTCACTTGAAGAGATGTGAGAAGTGTTGAAATATGTCCATAAAGTAGCATGTAATAACGATTTATTTGTATTTAGTTATTTCTCAGATATTAATATTATTGAATTTTTATAAATAAATTGAAAGTTTTATTAAAGTGTGTTTATAAATTATTCAAGTCCTGGAACTTTCATCGACGAACGAAGAGTGATGATAGAGGCGTCTCCAGATGAACTCTTCTGAGAAAGTTCAGAACGATATCCGCAGTCTTAGGATCGGTTTGGCAATCGGATCTGATTACGACTGTTAGGTTGAAAAAATGAATGCCAATCTTGGTGCATGGGAGTGAAGACTCAAATGGTTAGCCTAAACATGTTATGAATATGTTGAATAGATCGGTAATAAATTAGCTTAGAGCCTAAAACTGTTTACTTAGTTTTAAATCTAATTGTTACACCTTGAGAGTATTTTCATAATTATCTTAATCATGAGCTGAATACATAGCTTGACTTAGTTAGTTGTAATCTTTGATATGTCAAATGAGTGAGTTGGCGGGCAATACATAGGCTGTTGAGATTGTAATTCAATTAAGTTAGAGTTAGCGATTCACAGATATGAAAATTCATGGTTGGATTGTGAAAATAACAATATCACTTTATACTCTATTGATTTGTGCGTGAATAACTTAACCTGGCCAGGTATTTAATGAATTGAGACATCGATAAAGACGTGTGATTGTACGAGACAATTCACTATTATGTTTTTCTTATTAACAGTCAATAAACAAGTTAAGGAAATAATAATAAGGGGTAAAATGATAATTTTACATTCTGATCTTGTTACTAGTATTCACGATGGTTATTATGTTAAAAATTTTTGTGGATCATAAAAATAAAAAGGATTTATTTACACCAACAGAAAACGTAGCGCGCATGAATCGAGAGTTAATTCAACATCGAACCTATTGTAAAGTCGTACGATGTCAGGATTAAATAGGTTGAGAATTTATTGAGATAAATTCACTGGGTATTTGAATCCTTAGATTTATTCGTATGGATCCATTCGGTCTCAGAAATAGCTCATAAGAACAGGAATAGAGAAACGAAGTAAATTGGAACAAAATGTATTTTGGTGCCAAGGCATATTTCCTACACTTATATGTAATGGGTGATGTCACTTAATTAGTTAAGTGGGATTATATGTATTAAAATTAATTATTTTATTATTGGATAAGTAGTAAATAAAAATTAATTAATTAATTGATAATGATCAACTAAATCTGTCGATTGGATTGATGAATCTCGATAAAAGTCAAACTCTAGGGAATATTATAATTTTCGGCAATTATGAATATATGGGGTGAAGTTTCTGAAATTTATAAATATATGGGTATATTTATAAATATAAAAAATTATATTTTATCAATATCTAATAACAATCTGATTGATGATAGATTAAGGATTAGATCCAGTTGCTTGTTAACAAAGCAAGAGAGAAAAACGTTTTTCCCTTCCCTCCTGTTGCCATCGAACAATATATATTGAAGGAGAAATTTTTTGATTTATCTTCTTCAATCGTTTTGAGAGTCTACACTTAAATTCCTACACAAAATTCTCATGAGATACATTTCTCAAATTAACGGGTGGATGTTGGTGCATGAAATTCACAAATCGTTCTTGGAGTTCAAGTGCGTGATTCGGATCCCGAAACTTGAAGAACACGAAGAACGCTCTAAGAAATTCCGCCAGTTCAGAAATTCTTCGATGCAAGGAATTGGCGTATGATTTTGTATGGTAGATTCAAAAGCTGTTTTGAATGTGTTATGTGATTAGATCCCTAACTTTGATGTTAGGTGTTTTATTTTAATTTAGAATTGATGTACGCCAGATTTGAGGCATAGGATTTTATATAATTTATTTTGTTGCAAAAAGTTATAATTTTATAATTTCGATGTAAAATCGCCATCGCCTCGAAACCGTCGCTAGAAACCACTTTAAACCACTGCCGAGAAGTCGCCAGACAGCCATCAAGAAGTCGTTGAAATGACTGTTCACGCTGAAATTATTGTTCACATTGGAATTACTGTTCACGCAGAATTACTGTTCCAGTGGCCGGCGGTACTGTTCCAACGCCCGTCGTCGCCACTGTCCGCTCTGTGCCCTACATGCTGACTAGGGTTAGTGAAACCATCAACGATAACAATTAGGGTTTATAAAACCCTGTGATGTTTCACGATAATCGTTATCCTATATTTTTTTATCTTTTAAATTTTAAATTTTAAATTTTAAATTCTAAACAGATAAAAGTTGACTTCGATATCAAAGATAATTATCTATTTATCTTTTTATCTCTTTGAATTTTGAATTCAAAATATAATTATCAATGTTGTCTTTTTATCTTTTATTTTGTTTTTTAAATAAAAAAAAGAGGATAAGTAATGATATTATTAATTAGGAAAATAATTTTCCTTAATTAAAGGGTTTTAATCAAATTTTAAGTTTTGAATTTTTGAATTTTGAATTTAAATTTAAAATTTGATTTTATAATGGAAATGGACTTTTATAAAGAGTTACAAAGTGATGGGACAATCTGAAGGACAAATAGACAATTACTGACGTCATGAAGATTTGTTTATAAACTAATTTATAATTTATTATTCTTTTCGGGTTGTAATTAGAAATGAGCCAATATGAGATTAAATTTAAATGTATGATTTAATTTTAATTGTGCATTATTGGACTACGGATATGCAAATATCAAATTACCATGTACATGCATAATTGTAGATTAATTTATAATGGTTATAATTTAATTGCAATACAAAATTTATAATGGTTATGATTTTTAATTGAGATTTAAAATTAATAAAGGATTTATAAATTTCATCCGCTTTTCATAATAATAAGTGTTATGTTTTGAAAAATAACCAAAAATCCAAAAAATTTCAAAAACTAAGTTGGAGGGTCTTTTACGTTGAAACGCTGCTAAGATCTCCAACGCGAACTTGATCATGTCACGAGGAATGGTTTAGAACCGCTTATAGCGGTCCTCTCATCAATGGGAGAAACTTTTGAGTTGTGTCACTTTGAGTCATCGAGTTACTTGAGAAGTTAAGACTTCTAAAGGAAGTGGTGGGGCAGGGTCGTCCTAAAGACGGACTGTTAGTCTATAGCAACTTTTAAGAGTCGATGCGTTAGTTAAACACTTAGACTGAAACACATTGAAATCCTCACTTAGGGGTTGGTCAATAGGGTCAAGGTGACCAAAGCTATTGGTGATTGGTTAATCTAGATGTAGAGACTTTTGAGCGTTAACCAAACGAGAAATGTCTCGATGCGATATGTGATAGTTTGGACTTCATCCCTCATTGAGACAAGCTATCGTTTTTTATCGTAACATCATGGAGAAATTTTTTTTAATGGATTCATAAATATTTAAGTAGTTTCATCATGCATCATACTTTCTAAACGATTCAGCATTTACTTACACCGCTTTATTTATTCTTCTCAGTAATCATATCGTTATCCATCTCTGAACTATTCTTAACGTAAAAAATTTACTGGTGAAAATTATGTGCATTGGAAATTAAATCTTGAAATTGTGTTGACGGTAGAAAAGCACATGTTCGTGTTCGCTACCCATTGTCCCCTTAAGCCTATTGCTGAATCGACTGAAGAGAAAAAAATATGCTTATACTTCTTGGTTGCGTTTTGATGAGATCGTCTGATGTTACATCTTGGCATCTATGAGCAATGCGTTATAACAACAGCATCAGAACTTTGAGACCACTGCTAATATATTGTTGAACATCACCGAAATATTCAGAGATCAGGGTCGTCAAGCCAGACAGATAATTGTACGTAACTTCATGAACTGTAGGATGGAACCTGGAACCCCTGTCAGAGAATATATATGTTGATCATAAGTTATCTGAATGACTTGGATTGTAGACTCTACAGCTACTAAGCATATATGTTGCTCCCTTAATGGTTCATGGAAGTCAAAAGGCTTGACGAGTGAGAGTACAGCCTCCACTAAGGTAATGGAGCACAAGTATCGACCGTATATGTGAAAATTTTTAAATTATGTTTTGAGAAACATTTTATTATTTTACGTGATGTTTATTATATCCCAGTTTTTTAGAAGAATCTTATTTCTATTGGTGCATTAATTGAGCAGGGATTTAATCTTAAATTTATTGATAAAGATATTGATATTTTTAGAAATGTATGTTTAATTACTGTTGCACGCATGTTTAATAAACTGTTTCACATAAAACCAATAGTTCCAACGATATGCGACACTCAATCGAACAATGATTCACAAATGAGTAGTAAAATGTTGAAGTATGACTCAACCAATCTAACCTATCTGTGGCACTTATACCTTGGGCATGTAAGTCTGGACAAGATTAAAAGACTTGTGAATGATGGTCCTTTGCAAATTTTAAGTATGAGATCACTACCCATATGTGAATCTTATATTGAAGGCAAAATGACCAGGAGACCTTTTCCAGCAAAAGGTGAAAGAGCCACTCAATACCGTGAGCTCATACATAGTGGTGTATGTGAGCCATTGAATATCCAAGCAATAAGAGGTTATGAATACTTCATAACCTTCACTAATGACTACTCACATTTTGTTCATGTTTCTCTAATGCGTCAAAAGTTTTGAAACCTTTGAAAAGTTTAAAGAGTACAAGACCTTGGTTGAAAAGCAATTAGGAAAACAAGTCAAAACACTACGATCTGATCGTGGTGGAAAGTTCTTGCTAGGGAGTTTGAAGACCTTATTAAGGAAGAATGTATTCTTTTTCAGCTTACAGCACATGGTACGCCATAATAAAATAGTCTGTGAAAGAGAAGGAATCGAACTCTGATGGATATGGTTAGATCCATGATGGAGATATGCCTTGGAAACAACGGCATATATTTTGAATCAAGTTCCGTCGAAGATGGTGCCTGATACACCATATGAAAGATGGTATGGACGAAAGTCGTCTACTACTATTTTAAAATATGGGGGTGCCCAGCACATGTTCTAAAGCTGAAGACAAGCAAGTTGGCCAGTCTTTCAGAATTATGCATGTTTGTAGGATATCCTAAAGGATGAAGTTGTACATCTTCTACAGTAGGACTGATCAGAAAACATTCGTTAGCATGAATGATCATTTTCTTGAAGAAGATTACATTAAAAGTGTACAGCCGAGAAGCACAGTTGTGCTAGAGGAATTATTAAGTGGGAGAACATCGACTACCAAAATAGAAATTGTTTCTGATTCAATAATGGAAGAACCATGACAGGAGCCACAGCCTATGGAGCCTTGATGTAGTGTGAGGGTTGTGAAACAACCTGAGAGGTATATGTCCTATGGAGAAGCTTTGATAGTTGTCTCAGATAAGGACATTGATGAACATGTCTCCAACTCAGATGACATGGCTGGTCTAGAAACAAACTTATGGCAAGAAGCTATGAACATTAAGATATATTCTATGTACTCAAACGGAGCCTGGAAGCTTGTAAATCCTCCTGAAGGAGTAAAACTCGTAGGATACAAATGGGTCTATAAGAAGAAAAGAGATTCGGATGGATAGAAAAATTATCCTAGTCTTGTACGTAGATGATATTCTACTCATTGGGAATGATATAGAAAAATTATCTCATGTCAAGATTTGGCTTGCAAAGGAATTTGATATGAAGGATCTTGGTGAAGATGCATTTGCCTTAGGTATTCAGATCTTTCGTGATAGAAAGAATAGATAACTAGCATTGTCTCAAGCATCTTATATTGATAAGGTGTTAGATCGCTTCAGTATGTAAAACTCTAACAAAGGTCTTCTTCCTTTTAGACATGGAGTCAGCCTCTCCAGTGAGTAGTCTCAAAAGACCCCTCAAGAAGAGGAAAATATGAGAAAGATTTTCTATGCCTCAGTAATAGGAAGTCTCATGTATGCGATGCTTTACACTAGGCCAGACATGTGCTATGTTGTAGGCGTGATGAGTCATTTCCAATCTAATCCTAGAATCGAGCATTGGAATGTCATCAAACATGTCCTTAAGTATCTGAGGAGAACAAGGAACTACACGCTTGTATATTCAGGCACTGACCTGAATATGACATGGTATACTAATTCTAATTTCTAAGCAGACAATGATTCTAGGAGGTCTACTTCAAGATCGATGTTCATCCTAAACGGTAGAGCAGTTGTATGAAGAAATGTCAAGCAATCTTACATTGATGATTCTACCATGGAAGCTGAATATGTGGCAGCTTGTGAAGCTGCAAAGCAGGCTGTATGGCTTAGAAAGTTCTTGAAGACTCTGGAAGTTATTCCAGACGTTGAAAAGCACATGACACTTTATCGCAATAATAGTGGAGCTGAAGCGAAATCTAAGGGACCTAGAAGCCATAAGAGATCCAAACACATAGATCGTAAATATCACTTGATTAGAGAAATTGTTCAGTGTGGAGACGTTGTGGTTATACATATTTTTCATCGATCAACAACCTGGCAGTTCCATTCATGAAGACTTTAAGCAGTAAAGTGACTGGGGGATAAGTGATTGTACACGCCTACTTTAGTCCGAGTGGGAGATTGTTGGAATATGTCCATAAAGTATCATGTAATAACTATTTTTTGTATGCAGTTATTTCTCAGACATTAGTATTATTTGAATTCTTATGAATGATTTGAAAGTTTTATTAAAGTGTGTTTATAAATTACTTAAGTCCTGCAACTTTCATCAACGAACGAAGAGTGGAGACAGAGGCGTCTCCAGACGAACTCTTCTGAGAAAGGTCAGAACGATATTCACAGTCTTAGAATCGACTGGATAATTGAATCTGATTATAATTGTTAGGTTGAACCAATGAATGTCAATCTTAGGGCATGGGAGTGGAGACTCAAACGGTTAACCTAAACATATTATGAACATGTTGAATAAACTGGTAACAAATTAGTTTAGACCTTAAAACCATTTACTTAGCTCTAAATCTAATTATTACACCTTAAGTGTATTTTCATAACTACATTAATTCTGATGTGAATACGTAGCTTGATTTAGTTAGTTGCAATCTTTGATATGTCAAATGAGTGAGTTAGAATTGGCGGGCAATACCTCAGCTGTTGGGATTGTAATTCAATTAAGTTGGAGTTACGTGATTCACATATATGAAAATTCGTGGTTGGATTGTAAAAGCAACAATATATCCTTATGCTTTATTGATGAGTGCGTGAATAAATTAACCTAGTCAGGTATTCAATGAATTTAGTCATTGATTAAGACTTACGAATTGTACGAGATAATTCATTATTATGTCTTTCTTATTCACAATCAATAAAGGAGTTAAGGAAATAATAAGAGGGGTAAAATGATAATTTTACATTTCACTCTTGTTATTGATATTCATGATGGGTATTATGTTAAAATATTCTATGGACAGTGAAAATAAGAAGGATTTATTTACACCAATAGAAAACGTAACGCGCATGAATCGAGAGTTGATTCGTCATCGAACCTTTAGTGGAGTCGTACAATGTCAGGATTAAATAGACCGAGAATTTATGGAGATAAATTCACCGGGTATTTGAATCCTTAGCTTTGTTCATGTGAGTTCATTTAGTCTCAGAAATAGCTTATGAGAACTGGAATCGAGAAACGAAGTAAATTTGATCAAAATTTATTTTGGTGTCAACGCATATTTCCTATACATATATGTGATGGGTGATGCCACTTAATTACTTAAATGTGATTATATGTATTAAAATTAAATAGTTTATTTTTAGTGATTGGATAATTAGTAAATAAAAATTAATTAGTTAATTAATTGATAATTATCAATTAGATTGATGAATCTCGATACAACTCAAACTCTAGAGAATATTGTAATTTTTGGCAATTATGAATATATGGGTTGAATTTTCTAAAATTTATAGCGGGTATATTTTTATTCTATCAATATCTAATAGCAATCTATTTGCAAATAGATCAAGTATTAGATATAGTTACTTGTTAACAAAGCAAGAGAGAAAAACATTTTCCTCCCCCACTCAATTTTCAATTTTTCTTTTTCAATTGTTTTGAGAGTCCACACTCAAATTTCTATACAAAATTCTCGTGAGATATATTTCTAAAATTAACAGGTGGTTGTTGGTGGATGAAATTTATAAATCGTTCTTGAGGTTCAAGTGCGTGATTCGGATCCTAAAACCTGAAGAACACGAAGAACGGTCGAAGGAATTCCACCAGCTCATAAATTCTCTGATATAAGGTATAAGTGAAAAAATTATTTTTAATTTTATCTTCTCGTTTAATGTCGTATATGCATAATCGCAAGTTGTTTGATTAAAAAAGTTAATTGAAAAAAATTTAGATATTCCGTCCATGAACCGTTCGTGGTTCAAACTTATTTTTAATTAATTTTAAAGCAACCAGTCCTAGCAAGAAGAACCCTCCTAGATTTGCTGACTCGAAGCAAAAAATGTTAGTTTTCGTTACTACCAACACAACTAGTGAAGGAGCAAGTGACATGTACACTCCCTAGTACGACTTTTAATGCTGAGAAATGTAGGATGTTGCTTGCTAGAATGATCATTAAGGATGAACTATCCTTTAAGGTGGTGAAGGGTGAAGGGTTTTGTCAGTTTTGTCTGATGAAGTAACCAAAGTTTGTTATTCCCTCTAGGATAATTGTTGCTAGAGATTGCTTTAAAGGTTATTTTGTGGGAGAGAGAAAATTTGAAAAATGTTTTTACAAATAAGAATCAGAGGTTAGGTCTTACTACTGATACTTGGACATCGGTGCAAAATCTTAGTAACATGGTAATCACTGCACACTTCATTGAAAATTATTGGAAATTGAGAAAAAAATTATTAACTTTTGTGCAAAAGAAGGCTTGGGATTCTCCTTGATGCTTATAGATTCTAACAGATCTGAACATTTCCGTCAATAAGGCCTACGTTTCTGCCGATGGAAAATGGTTCACGGACGGTAAGAATGGTCTAATTTTCAAGAATTAATGCGTTGGTTACCAATTTTATATTATTTGTGAATAAACTTTTCCTAAAATCTCTATGAACATATTTTGGCTGCAGTTTTCCACGTTACTGATCTAAACAGAAAGAAATTGACTGAGACGAGCGTCATTAGCTATCCTGAGCTAACAATTTAATTGCTTCATTTAATTTTAATTAAATTATATCATGGATTATTTGTAGATTTAGTGTTATAGGAGGTTTAATTGCAAAAATTATATCATGGACTATTTGCAACAAAAATTATATCAATCTTGATTGTTGTTTTGTATCATGGACATCAGAGAACTATTTGCAGTATACTCTTACTGTCTCTTTATTTTGAATGAAATATGTGTGTTGTTAAATATATGTTTATGACTCGTAAACATATATTTAACTATCGTGTTTGGAGATGTAATGTACTATGTTGCATATTTGTTACCGTATATGTTTTTTTTCTTGAAATACATATAAATGTTACTAAATTGTAATTAATTTTGTTCTTGGCATTGAATTCTTGATAGATGTTGCCCTCGTCTGCGGTTGACAACTTAAAGTATTTTACCCATATTGGCCTTCACTCCAAACGATCGGTTCGAGTTTGCTTCCACAGTTGGCTATTAATTGGATAAGTTGTGGTCGTTTGTATGCTTACTCACCTCTAGCTCTTCTTCTTTGGGATGAAAACCCAATTTTTGATGAACATGTGTCAAGTTCTTCATCTGAATTAAATAGCTCATCGTCCTTGATTGGAGTGGAGCTCTTATTGAGGTAGACTACATGAGTCTTGTGAAAGAGAGATAGAGACTATATAATAGCAAATACGTTCTGGTCGATAAGTCAACAGATGTTCCCTTAGGGCATATAGAAGAAGTTCTGATTCCTTCTACCACCATCACTTTTGACTCACCGAGCGAGGAATGAGACTTCTTTCCCTTTCCTATGTACTGTTCTGGAAATAGGACAACTATCTACATCATACTCTTAGTGTCTGTTTTATTTTGAATAAAAAATGTATCTGGTTAAATATATGTTTACGAGTCATAAACATTTCTTTAACCTATTGAGTGCGGAGATGCAATATACTTTGCTGCATATTTGTTACTGTCTTTTATGTTTTTTTCCTTGAAATACATATAGATTTTACTAAACTGTACTTAATTTTGATATTATCTTCGTGATATTTCAAGAGTAAATATTTCATTGATTATATGCCAACAAATTGAAAACATGTTTAAAATTTAACTGTTGTTCTTCTCAATGAAAATGTTTATTTTGACAATTTCTATATTATTCTTGAAATAGGAGAATTATATGTTAAATACTCTTATTTTCTCTTTTACTTCGAATAAAAAATATGTATGGTTAAATATTTATTTACGAGTTGTAAAAAACTTGTTGAGTCCCAATATTTCATCAATAAATATTTCATTAATTATATGTCAGGAAATTGAAAACATATTTTGACATATGGATTATGGAGATGCAACATTAAGGGCAACTATAAAGCGTGTTGTTAAAAATTCTTATCTACCATTCAAATACCCTTCTAAACATTCAAACATTCATACATCCAAATATCCAAAAAGTTACGTAAATTTTTTAAACTTTCTAAATATATCAAACATCTTTCAATATATGGTATTGCATTGTCTCTTTTAAAATAATATCAAAGGATGGTGGTTCAATTATGGAGACTTGTTGCATAGGGGGCTCAACCTTGTCATGTTGTTGCTTTGGTTTCTTCTTGTTAGTTGTTAACTCAAAAGCAGTTATGTATGGGGAGTTTAAAACTAGAGATAGTTTTATTAGCCTCTTTGATTGATATCTCTTTTTCTCGTACAGTTTCACCAATTTTTTTCTTTTTGGTATGTTTTCCTTCATTCAACGATTCAAAATATTAATAAATATTTAATTCATAAGTAAATTAAAAATACAATACTGACAACAGTATAAAAATATTTACACTCTGTAAGAAAATCATTTACACACTTACGTCATTCATCGCATTCTCAGTATGGACTACTATTTCCCTCTACAATTTTTCAGCAACATTAATCTAAAAAAAAGTAGAAAACAAGTATAAAAAATGAGTAAATAAATATATTGATCCCTAAAAAGAATAAGCATTTTTCATTTAAAATGACATAACTAAAAAAGAAACATACAATCTATATGTAGATTGAAAAATTTATGTTTTTTCAGTAATTAGAACTACGATACTGAAAACAGTAAAAAATGATAACTATATGTTTAGCAAATATATAATTATTTTTAACAATGTTCTAAGCAGGCATATGACAGTGAAATTGTCATTTTTTTCAAGTGAGAAGCAAATAATGCAAGAACAAGCAAGGGGTGGATGTACTTATAATTATACAGATTTATTAAAATTGCTCGTCTTTGTGAAAAAAGAGTTTTAAACAAATGCAAATAACAATTTTTCAGTTTTAATATGATGAAACAATGTAAACATAATGTTGACAGCATGTTAACTATATGTTTAAAGAGTATACAAATGCAAATAATAATTGTTCATTTTTAATATGATTTAACAATGTAAAATGTTGTTGACAAATCATATTAACTATATGTTTACAAACTATATACTTATTTTTAACAATGTTCTAAACAGACACATGACAATGAAATTATCATTTGTTCAAGTGAGAAGCAAATAATGCAAGAGCAAGCAAGGGTTGGATGTACTTATTCACACAACTACAATAAGAGTAAGCAATAGTGCGACACTATAAAGTATCATGAAACATATTTTGATATTTCTAGTATACTAAGAAAATAAAGTTTTTTCTCAGCTACTTATCAAAATAAAAGGGTAAAATTCATATCAATCGATAAGCTGAAACATCAATTTCTCATTTGCCAATAAGGAATACTGTACAAAATTCATAAAGCATTCTCGACTACTAGGAGAAAAATATCAAGAACAAAGCAAAAGGAAATTTTCGAAAAGGTGATTAATAACTTCGAATAACATATGTAAATTACAAAATCCTGAGAAAATGATCAGAAAAATATTTTTGAAAAAATACGGGCCAAAATATAAAGGAAATTCTAATTTCTTCTTCTTGAAATTCCTAAAACACATAGACTGAATCTCTCTCTCGTTGCAACAGGAAAGTGGTGGCAGACCCAAGCCAAAAGAAATTCTTGAAATGTGAAACATCAAGGAGGGGAACTGAGAAAGGAGCAAGAACACTAACGACATCCTAATTTATAACCACACATAATCCTACATTATTATTATTATGAAAATTAATTGTCAACATACACATGCATAAAATGAAATCAGATATGCTTCACCTCACTGAGGCGCGATGAAGAAGATGCTAACAAGCCTTCGTGTAAGGAGGAAGACGCCTGAAATTCTAAGTTCGTCTGTGTTATCAATGAGATTGTGGAGCTTCTGAGCTCGTGAGGTTCTAGGATTTTTGGCTGACTCGATGGTCGATTGCAACGACGATGAGTGTCAGTGCAAGAGAGAGTATGCTTGAAGGAGGGAGAAGCCTGATCGATTTGGCGTATGAGGGATAGAGCATGCGTGAAAGATTTGATGAAAGAGATACCAAGTAAAGTGTACCTCTATGTTGGTTTTTTGAAGAAGACAAAACTAGTGGTTATTTGGTCTACTGTTAAACAAGGTTATTTTTATATTTTTTTTTATTTCAATCAATTTGTGGGCTACTTTTACGGATACCATTATCGAGGGGTTATTTTTACCTATTATTTTTCTAATCCATGCTAAAAGCCCCTAGAAAATACCATAATTAGCCCTTTGTATAGCAACTAATATAGACCGCTAATTCTCTCTCTTACACGATTTCTCGCGCGATATCTTCTCTCCTTCAAGCCATAGTGAAAACCCACCGCGCCATCTACGTTCACCGTCCGCCACCGTCGAGTTAGGCGTCTCAACCAACCACAACCACCGTCGTCGAGTCAGGCACCTCAACCCACCGAGCTATCTCCGTCGCCGAGGCCCTATAACTCACCTCAAACCGTTGAGCCAGGAAGAATCATAATCAACCCACCGAGCCATCTACATTCACTGTCAGCCACCGTCAGGTCTCTGTAACTGGGTCTGAATCCTCGTTCTAACACTTCTGTTTTTCTTTTTTCCATTTTCTGGTCGTTTTTAGTATTTGCGTATCGATTATTAAATTTAATTGAATTTTGCTTATTAATCTAGAGGGGTACTTTGTTCATAACTTTAATCTTTCTGCTATTTTCTTTCAATTGTTATCAGTATGTGAAGCTTGGTAATGTCCACCTTTTCTTATACACTTTGGTTTGTGGGTGTTAATTATTTGATAATCTAGATGTGTAGCTCTACTTGTTGAAGATTTTCAAAGGTTCAACAAGGAAATTTAGTTAGTGTTGAATTTGAGAATATGCTGGAAATGATTATCTATTGGTTTTCTTAGTAAGTTTTACATAATTCATGAAGGATCAACGTATGAACTGAAACTTAGCTGAATTTGCAACAGAATATGATGATTTCAGTCCTTTTTGCTTAGTTAATCTGATCTTATGTGGGTTTTATTAGCTACCAAGTTGAGCTTCAATCAATTGATTAACAACTCAACGTAAGTTTTAATCTTAGTTGAGATGGGTTTATTTTTGTTGTTATTATTACTCTGTTTTCTTTCAAATTGGAAGACATATAGTAATGTTTTATGTGTTTGAGAATAGTAAATTAGATTGTATAGACAATATAAGTTGACTAAGTGCTTAAGTCCCCAATTATTTATCAAATGCTTCCATTCAGTTTTCTCTCAATTCTATCTTTCTTAATTATAATTGATTCAGATTGAGCTTTCCTGGTTGGTAGGGAAATTTCTACTTACGTGACTTGTAAACATTAAGTTTACAAAGTTCATAAACAATATTTGTAGACATCAGATTTGCACTTTGCTATTTCTTATGACTTTTCTTGACCCTTAAATAAATTTGTTGCTAACTTTTAACTGATCTCATTAATTGTGTATACCCCAAGGAAACAAAAAAACAAGAGAGGCTTCATCTTCATCTTCTAAAAGACGGAAAACAAATAAAAAAAAGTTACATGTAAGTACATAATATTTGTTGTTAATGATAATGTAGTCTGTTTGAATTACTTGTAAACATTATAATTGTGCTTACATTACTTGTAAAGGAGGTGTTGATATTCTGTAAATACTTTTTTTTACATAAGAAAGCTTAACAACTTTTGAAATTTCTATTGCAGGAAGAACCAATTTCAAAAGGAAGATGTAGTGCAAGATTACAGTCTAGTGCATCTTCCTAAAAAATTAAGGGCAAAAGATCAAAAGAAACCATTGTTCAAATATCTGACAACGAGAACAATGCAAACACAATCGAGATAAATGTTGACAAATTATGATATTAATTTTACATAGTATGAAATGATCACACAACTATGTGATTACGAAGAATATTATGTCATGTTTACTCAATTGAGGTTTTAAAATTATGAGCGTAAGTTCATTTGTCTGAAAGTGATGAATCTAGCACTTGATATTTTAACATTGAAAATATTCATATCAGTTGTGATTAGTTATGTTCCAATTTCACGTTGACTCATGGAACACATTTATTGCTAGTTAGACAAGCATTCATATGATCCTAAGATGGTTGTTACAATGTTGGAACTAGCATTCATCACGATATGATGCATCTAGACTCCATCAGTTAATAATTTGTTCAACATAGTTTTAACCACACACATTGTTTTTACTCGATATCAGCAAGACAATATACAAATTAATTGTTCTACGAAGTAATATTTTCTCATTTGCTGAACAAGACAAAAAATTGATGTACAAGATTATCAATATTGGAACTGGTATTCAATTAAATATGTTGCATGTGTAGAATTCGTAGGTTGATAAAATGTTTACAATGTTTTTGCTCACAATCTTTCAGACATTATGCCTTTAATTGCTCGACCAAGTAATATTTTTCTATTTGCAGATAAAACGGAAAATAGTTACATAAGATTGACAATGAGAAAAACTAGCAACTAAACTATGGGGATTCTTACACGTCTGTTTGTTTACTTGAGTTCTTCCACTAAATGTGAGATGGGACAATATTCAGATTTCTATTCACCAAATTATAGATTAAGTTCAAACGTACAATTTCAATGACTGTCTCATAGTGGAATCAAAATCTAATTATTTCACAGTATGAAAGCAAAATCGCATTTAAACATCCAAAGCCAAAGTCGGAACTAGAATGAGAATTTTAGTTTTCCTTGTCCTCATCTTCCCCTAAAAAGAGAGCAAAAGAGGAAAAACAACAGGAAAAAAATCAAACCATTATTTAACAGAGGTAAGATGTCAAAACTCAAAAGTGCCTGCAAATCGCTTGACGTCTTTGAGAAGAACGTGAGGATCCACTTCGCCCATGGCAAACATAGTGACTTCTGCAGCGTGTCACGGAGTGGATATGAGCCGACTCGAGAAATGATACTCGTGTGAAGGATTTTAGCTCCCAGATTTCAAGAAACAGATTTTGCCAAATCCAACCCCCTGTGCATGCATAAAAAAGTCTGCATATAATATTGGAAAGTCTATGTCAGAAATTTAAATCAAAATTTTAGATGTGAAACTCATTCTCATGAGCTTTGACCAACAACAATGGAGGAAAAACAACACACATGACTTCGATCAATAAAGTAAAGTGCAAAATTTGCCGTGATTCAATCAAGGAAGAAGGCCATTTTGCAGTTAGTTAGATGCAGCATTATATCTGTTTTTCAAGGAAAAGTGCAAAATAATAACTGTACTGTTTACTTAAAAGTTTCTGAATTAAAAAAAGTCATTCTTAGGTATAAAAGATATGAAGGGCCATTATTTCATATAAAGTTTTAAAAAGGGTCTCAAAAGAAAATCAATTTTTTCATTAATTACCTTTTAGATACTAGATTTTTGTTTATCAAATGCTTGTTTTGAAGCATAAGAAAATGTTCACTTAATTTTAGTTAAGAAAATATTCACTTAATTGTCTCATTAAATCCTAGCCATCTATCTCGATTTGTCCCGTCTCGTGTTGAGGGAAAATCCCGAGCGGGATGGGACGAGACGGATATTTTGAATAAAAAATTTAAAAGTTAAAAATTAAAATTAGTTTAAATTTCAAAAGATTAATAGGTTAAAAATTAAAAGATTAAAGATTAAAATTAAGCATTAAGGGTCAAATTTGTAAAAATATAAAAATGTTAGGTTATTTATAAAAAATCGGGACGAGACAAGTTGGGACAAAAAAATTTTTCCCGTGTCCCATTCAGTCTGGTCCCGCCAAGAGTAAAAAACCGTCCCGTCCCGTTCAGTTCGGGACGGATTTTTCGAAACGGTTGCACACCCTTATCGCTTCTCATGACCGGATTAGAATATTCCGTCCATTCTGACTGGTACGCAACGGAACCACTATGATCAGTTCCTATCCTCGTTGTTGTTCTCCTTATCCCCTCAAATTTGTTAAACCCCGATCAAGAGATTCCAATAAGGAAATAGACATCGCTACATCAAAAATTTAAAACTCATATTTTCAGTATAGGAGAAATTTCCAAAACATGGGGTAAAATATCACCTCGCCTTCGAGTTGTACCACGAGCTTCTTCGCGTAAAAGGAAGGAAGGGGCTCTTAGGGGTGTGCAAAGTTTTTAAGAACCGAACGAACCGAACTAGTTCGGTCAATATTTTCATGAATATAATTATAATCGGTTCGATTAATTTAAATAACTGAATTTCAGTTCGACTATATTTTACAATAAATCTGTAATCAATTTGAATAAATTACAATCATCTTTTTATATATACGTATATATTTATTAGATATAAATTATTAAAAATGTAATAAATTAGATATATAATAATTAAATATATATATATATATATATATATATTTTTCTACTCCGGACCCGAATAATAAAGTAAAATACGGACATCATCTCAACATTCGATCAAATCCGACGAATGAGAATCATTTGACTTTTATGTACCCGATGCAATCTGTAAAGAGAGAGAATAAACTGTCTCGAGACGCGCACCGCTTGTCACTCTCTCCTCGTAGAGTTTTCTATTCCTATAATTAAAGCTACTTTTTCTTCTGTGCACCTATGAGTCTAAGCACTCTCTTTCAGTCGGGTTTTATTGTACTCTCCTCGTACAGTTTTCCTACCCTTATAATTAAAGTTACTTTCTCTTCCACCGATGCAAAAACTAAAAAGTCTCATGCTCGTGAATCACACCTCACCTCTGAGCACTCTCTCTCCTTAGGCTTCTTTTACCCTGCAATTTTCCTCTTCCACCAAAGATCAACCAAAGATCAACTAGAAGACAAAATTAAAGAATTTATTGCTTTACCCAGCAATTTTCCTCTTCCACCAAAGATAAACTTGAAGACAAAATTAAAGAATTTATTGTGCTTCCAATTACAGGTTTGACACGTTATATTCCTATATTCTCAGTGACAAGTGGTGCACGTCTTGAGGCAGTTTTTTGTTTTACCTTATTATTACGGGTGTTTGGAGTATAAAAAAACTATATATATATATTAATTATGTTGACGGTAAATATTTTTAATTTAATTATTTTTATTATTTTTTCAGAAGTTTATAATTATAACGGAAATTAATCAAATCGAATCGATTATTTTGATTTTAGATAATCAATAAATTCAATCGATTATAAAAATATCTTGTTAATCAAACTGTACATACCGCTAAGTGTTACTCTAGAAGGAAGGCGTCAATTTATGAAGTCGAAGGGAAGAAGAAGAAAGATGAAATCAAAGGGTTAGGATTTTAGGAAAAGCTTCCAAGGAAAATGCTGTTGTTGAAGGTGAAACGAGAAAAGTCCAGAGTAAAAAATGAAAACGGTGTTGAGAAATTCCAAACTCAAAATCAGTTTTCAATTTTTTATTTGTCAAACCTTATCATTCTGAAACTAAAAAATCTTCTCTGAAAATTTTGGAGCTCTATAATTTTATTCTCTGCAAATTTTGGGAGAATTGCAGATAGAGAGGAGAGAGCTTACGAGAGATTCATATGATAAGGAAAATTAGTCTTTTAACATCTAAATATGCTAATAAGCGTTAAAATAGGACTTGGGGTCCTAATCTAGTTATTGATCTCTACAGGGGTCTTAACGAAGGAATTTCTCTTGGGTTTTGAATATATAGGTTGTCATTTGACAGCTGTGTTCGTCTCATTCTTTTACTCCATGAAATTTATTCTTATTTTTTCTGTGTAATAAATTGGGTAAATTACACTACCATAGGATTAAACTTAATTTAGCCCATAATTGAGTAATTAATAATTAAGTAATTTATTATAAATAAAATTTTAGCTGTCGAAGTGTTGTGTCAACTATTCATGTAGAGACCCACCATCGCGTGCACCCCTTAGCTCGTAAGTTGATACTCTTAAGTTCACTATCTCTCATAAATTTTCGATTTCATCACCAATTACGTGGTGATGCAAGACAACACATCTGACGGTAAATTTTTAGCATCTATAGGTTGGCATAGCCTATGGAAAACTAAGTTTTCCTTTCTTGAACTTAGCATGCTCGATCGTATGGTGAATACGAGAAATCCTACTCAAGAAGATAGGTAAGGGTTTTGTACCACCCAGTCTGACTCAAACTTAACTTGGTTCGACATTCTGGAGTAAAACTCAATTTCATCTTTCTCCTAGCTTGGACAAGTTCTAGTCGAATATCATGCACATGTTCATTGAGGTATTGATTTCATATTATATGAAACTCGAATATGTTTAATTACTTTTCTGTGTATCAATAAGAAAGCTTCTCGAACACATCATAACTCAGCATATCGAGGCTAATCCGGATTAGGACGAAGCAACCACAAAAATGTTAGCACTTAAGTCTGTCAAGAAGTTTCAGAATTAACTGGTCAATTAGCTGAGTTTATTTGTTCATCTCTTGATTGTCTAAAAGGTAACTTTTCTTCATTAATGGCTTAAAATGAGGCAATAACTTTAGGTGAACAGACGATTGCTACATGACATTGTCAGACTTGAAGCAATATTTAATGGCCCCCAAATATTATAAGCGACCTTCGCTTCGTCAATCATTACTCTGTCAACCTTCACTTTGTCAATCATAATTCCATTACCAAGATTCAAGACTAGCTCCCTCAAAATCAATATGATCCAAATCACACTCACAAACCTTAGCTTGATTAAGCGAGGTTACCAAGCTTGACTCGATTCCATCTGGTATTCAAACCTTGGCTTGGTTAAGCCAGGTTACCAAGTCCCAAATTTATTACGTCAGTAGACTCAAACCTTAGGTTGATTATGCCAGGTAACCAAGCCTAGACTTGATTACGCCAGACACTCAAATCCTTACGTGATGAGGCCATTAACTCAATGCCTAACTTGATGACGTTTGGCACTTAAATCCCTGCTTGATGACATCATGTACCTAAACTCTAACTTGATTATGTCAGGCACTCAAGCCATAGCTTGGCTACGCCAGGCACCAAGCCCTGACTTTTCTACGTCATTCATTCAAGCCCTAACTTAATTATGTCAGGTAACTTATCAATATTCGACTTGACGTGTTGAGTCTCTACTCTATGCTATAATAAAGTGAAGTAAATACTTTGGAAGGACAACACTTCCAACTTGGCGTGAACTCATTACTTGACCAAATTTTTGTTCGAGATTAAGAATAATGCACACTCCTAGAACGAACAATACAAGCACTGCATGAACAACGTGTCATCTTTCCAACAAGTTATTTTTTACAATTCTTTTAGCCATAACACATCATACTATCATGCGAATAAAGTAAATACCAAACAGGTAAGTATTGTTAGAATATGTTCATAAAATAGCGTGTAATAATTATTTATTTATATTTAATTATTTCTCAGACATTAGTATTATTGAATTCTTATGAATAAATTAAAACTTTTATTTTAAATTAAAACGTGTTTATAAATTACTCAAGTCCTGGAACTTTCATCAACGAACGAAGAGTGAAGACAGAGGCGTGACCAGACGAACTCTTATGAGAAAGTTCAGAATGATATTCGCAGTTTTCGGATCGACTGGGCAATCGAATCTGATTACGACTGTTAGGTTGAACCAATGGATGTCAGTCATAGGGCATGAGAGTGAAGACTCAAACGGTTAACCTAGACTTGTTATAAACATATTGAATAGACCGATAATAAATTAGTTTAGAGCCCAAAATCATTTACCTAGCTCTAAATCTAATTGTTACACCTTAAATGTATTTTCATAATTATCTTAATCCTGATGTGAATACCTAACTTGACTTAGTTAGTTATAATCTTTGATATGTCAAATGAGTGAGTTCAAATTTACAGGCAATACCTCAACTATTGGGATTGTAATTCAATTAAATTGAAGTTACGTGATTCACAGATATGAAAATTTATGGTTCGATTACGAAAGTAACATTATCACCTTATAATTATTATTGAGTGTGTGAATAAATTAACATAACCAGGTATTCAATGAATTGAGTCGTTGATTAAGATTTGTGAATTATAAGAGACAATTCATTATTATGTCTTTCTTATTAACAGCCAATAAAAGAGTTAAGAAAATAATAACAAGAGGGGAACAATTATTATTTTATATTCCGTTCATGTTACTGATATTCACAATGGGTATTATATTAAAATATTCTGTGGACCGTGAAAATAAAAAGGGTTTATTTACAGTAACAAAAAAGTTACGCGCATGAATCGAGAGTTGATTCGGCATCGAACTTATAGTGGAGTCGTACGATGTCAATATTAAATATGTCAAGAATTTATGGAGATAAATTCGCCAGGTATTTGAATCCTTAGCTTTGTTCATGTGTGTCCATCATGTCTCACAAATAGCTCATGAGAGCAGGAATAGAGAAACGAGGTAAATTGGATCAAAATGTGTTTTGATGCCAAGACATATTTCTTACACCTATATGCGATGAGTGATGTCACTTAATTAGTTAAGTGTGATTAGTTGTATTAAAATTAATTAGTTTATTATTTTTTCATTATTGGATAATTAATAAATAAAAATTAATTAATTAATTGATAATGATTAAAAATCTATCAATTAGATTGATAAATTTTGATACAACTCTAACACTGTGGAGATTACTGTTTTCGTCAATTTGAATTTTGAATATATGTGGGTGAATTTTTAAAAATTTAAAATATATGGGTATATTTGTAAATAAAAAATAAGATTTTATAAATATCTAATAGCAATTTGATTGCAGAGAGAGAGAGAGATAGGAGATATATATCTCATATCAGATACATAAAAAAAATTTCTCCCCTCCCTACTGATTTCTGCCGATTGAGAGAGCATTGAAGGAAAAATATTCATTTTTTTCCTTTGTTTTGAGAGCCCACACTTTAATTTCTACACAAAATTATCGTGAGATATATTTATGAAATTAACAGGTGATTGTTGGTGGATGAAATTCACAGATCGTTCTTAGAGTTCAAGTGCGTGATTCGGATCCCAAAGCTTGAAGAACACGAAGAACGCTAGAAGGAATTTTGTCAGTTTAGAAATTCTCCGATATAAAGTATAGGTGAAAAAATATTTCTAACCTTATCTTCTTGTTTAATATCGTATATACAGAATCACACATTGTTTACTTTTAATTATTTAATTCAATTAAATACGTTAATTGAATTTTTTTTATATTCTACTTACGAATCGTTCGTGGTTCAAACTTGTTTTTTAGTTAATTTTAAAACCTGCTGATTTTAACAATTGGTACCAGAGCCATAGGTTCTTGATTATACATATACATATTTGAAACGAATGTATCATGGATTTTTTCAGATATTGGCATATGATTTTGTATGGTAGATTCGAAACTGTTTTGAATGTGTTATGTGATTGAATCCCTAATTATTGACTCTAGGTGTTTTTATTTCAATTTAGAATTGATGTACGCCGGATTTGAGGCATATGATTTTATGTAATTTATTTTGTTGTAAAAATTATTAATTTATAAATTTGATGTAAAACCCTCATCGCCTCAAAATCGTTGTCGGAATCACTGTTCACCCTGGAATCACTGTTCATGCTAGAGTTATTGTTCTGACAGCCAGCAATATTGTTCCAGTGCAGTCACCACCACTGTCCGCTGCCGTGCCCTGCATGGTGACTAGGGTTTGTAAAACCCTAGGCAATAACAATTAGGGTTTAGGAAACTCTATGATGTTTTGCGATAACTATTATCCTATTTTTTTATCTTTTAAAATTTTGAATTTTAAAGTTTACATGAATAGAAGATAATTAAAATATAAAAGATAATTATCTATTTTATACTTTTATCTTCTAAATTTTAAATTAAAAGATAATTATCAATGTTATCTTTTTATTTTATTAAAAATGAAAAATGGGATAATTAGTCAGATTATTTAATTAGGAAAATAGTTTTCCTTAATTTTGAAATTTGAAATTTGAAATTTGAATTTTTAATTTTGAATTTGAAATTTGAATTTTAAGTTTTAAATTTGAACTTTAAAATGAGAATGAACTTTTGTAAAGAGTTATAAAGTGGTGGGGTAGCATGGAGAACAAATAGAAAATTACAGACGCCATGAAAATTAGTTTATAAATTAATTTATAATTTATTTATTATTTATTTTGGGTTGTAATTAGAAATGAGCCAACATGGATGTTAATTTTAAATTTATGATTTAATTTTAATCGCTCATCATTATATAACATGGCACATAGAACTAGGGATATCAAATTGCCATGCAGCATGTACGTGCATCATTGTAGATTAATTTATAATGGTTATAATTTAATACAATGTGAAATTTATAATGTTTATAATTTTAAATTGGGATTTAAAATTAAATAAACAATTTATAAATTTCATCAAGTTTTCAAATTAATAAAAGTTATGTTTTGAAAAATAACAAAAAGATCCAAATTTTTTTCAAACAATAACTCCAACGCGAACTTGATCATGTCATGATGAATGGAATAGAAACGCCTGTAGCGGTCATCTCTTAAATGAGAGAAACTTTGAAGTCATGTCGCTTTGAGTTATCGAGTTACTTGAGAAGCTAAGACTTTTAAAGGAAGTGTGGGGCATGGCCGTCCCATAGATGGACTGTTAGTCCATATCAACTTTTAAGAGTCGATGCTTTGGTTAAACACTTAGACTGAAACATGTTAGAATCCCCACTTAGGGGCTAGTCAATGGGGTCAAGGTGACCAAAACCATTGGTAATTCGTTAAGCAAGATGTAGAGATATTTGAGCGTTAACCAAACAAGAAGAGTCTCGGTGTGATAGGAGATAGTATAGACTTCATCACTCGATGAGACAAGCTATCATTTTTTATTGTAACATCACAGAGGAAGTAATTTTTAAATAGATTTTTAAATATTTAAGTAGTTGCATCATGCATCATACTTTTTTAAATGATTGAGCATTTATTTACACCGCTTTATTTATTCTTTTCGATAATCATGTGAATATCCCCATTTTCAACTATCTTAAACGCGACCAATATTAACGGGTGATAATTACGGTGATTGGAAACACAATCTTGATATCGTACTGATGATTGAAAAATACAAGTTCTGCACGCCATCCCTTGTTCCTTTGAGTCTTTTAGTGAATCGACTCAAGAGGAAAATGATGCTTATACTTCTTGGCTACGTTCTGATGAGATAGCCAAACATTACATCTTAGATTTTGTTAGCAATGTGTTGCAATAACAACATCATAATTGGGAAACCACCGCCTATATGATGTCGAACATCACCGAAATATTCAGAGATCAAGGTCGTTAAGCAAAACAGGCAGTTGTGCGAAACCTTATGAACTGGAAGATAAAACCTAGAACTCTTATTAGAGAATAAATGATGCTGATAACTAGTTATCTGAATGAGATGTAGATCATGGGTGCTCAGGTTGATGGTAAGACTTAGGTGGATATGATCCTAGAGACTCTGCCTGATACCTTCGAGAGCTTCAAACTTAATTATTTTATGAATAAGTTGAGGTATTTACTTTCTGAGATTATGAAAGAGTTGCAAGCCTTTGAGACTTTATTTTTAAAGGAAAAGAAGAAGACTGGAGAGGCTAACTTTTTGAAAGTAAGCCTTCCACCTCTGGCGCCAAAAGGAAACACGAGAGGAGGCCTGAATAAGGCTAAGAATCAGAACTCAAAAGTTGCAAATGGTAAGGGCACTAGTATTGGCTGTATCTGTTGGAACTTGATAACAATTATCTGCTTTTACGTGATGTTTAATATATCTCAGTTTTTAGGAAGAATCTTACTTCTATTGGTGTATTAATTGAGCAAGGATTTGATCTTAAATTCATTGATGAATATATTGGTATTTTTAGAAATGAATGCCTAATTACTGTTGCACGCATATTTAATAAACTATTTCACGTAAAACTAATAGTTTTAATGATATATAACACTGAAGTGAATAATGATTCACAAATAAATAGTAAAAGATTGAAGTATGACTCAACCGACCTAACCGATTTGTGAGCCTGGACAAGATTCAAAGACTTGTGAAGGATGGTCAGTTACAAACTTTAAGTGTGTGATCACTACCCGCATGCCTTGAACTCATACATAGTGATGTATGCGGACCATTGAATATCCAAGCATGAAGAGATTATGAATACTTCATAACCTTCACTGATGACTACTCACGTTTGGGTCATGTTTATCTAATGCTTCAAAAGTCTGAAACGTTTGAAAAGTTCAAAGATTGTAACGCCTTAGTTAAAAAGAAATTAGAAAAATAAATCAAAACACTACGATCCGATCGTGGTGGAGAGTACTTGCTAGGAGAGTTCGAAGATTTTCTTAACAAAGAAGGTATTCTTTCTCAGCTAGGCACATCTGCGATTTTGTAGGGTAGGTCTCTTGAGCTTTTTTCTCTAACTCTCAATGAAAACACCAAAATGTAAAGAATTTTTCACGTCCTATTCAAGATTAGAGGAAAAATCTCTTGATAATCTGAAATCATAAGGAGTAAAATGCTCTGTGTCCAATATGTCTGGATTGCCTTGAATGTCTTATTTTACTGAATACATTGACCTTTTAAAGATTTCCCTTATCACGTGGATTTGATTAAAATAATAATATCAAATGAGGCACTCGTTATGCCTAGGGATCACACTCATTCGTGGGGATCCTCTTTACTTGGTATTAGTTCTTTTCTTTTCTTTATTTCACATATGTCTCAATCAACCGCCAATCAATCACTGTCACTTGACTATTTCTTGTGATTCCAAGTTCATCAGTCAGAATCATTTGGTGGCCTACCAACCTGTCTTGTCCGGGTCACTCAGCTTACCTAATCAATCACGTCCACTTGGTTCTCAGTCTGAATCATTTTTCTCGTTCTCACGTTTTGTCCCGTCCTTGAGGTGATGATCTCCCGTTCTCGGGATTTCGGTTCCTGTCCTTGAAGCGATGATCTCTCGTTTGTGAATATCTCGCGACTTTGGTCCACCACCCGTTTCTACGTTTTTTATGTTTTCCATGAATCCTGTGTAGGTCCATTTACCCACGCGACAGTGAATATATTTTAAATGTTCACCAACTATTTTTTCTTTTTGGTCAAAATTCAAATTGTAACATAGTCAAATTGTAACATAATTGTCAAATTGTAACATAAGACACTTTATCGTAATGTCAAACGTCAAAGTGCTATGTAGATGTTTTATTGAGAAATATGAACTTTTCCATTCTGTAACTGTCTTGAATCTTTTTAAGTGAAAGTACATCGAAATTTATTTACATCGAAATTGATTAATATAATCTATTGTTGGTCATGTTAGTGCTGTTGATATAAAGTTAACACATGGTAATTGAATAGTCTAATTGTTGTTTACCATACCCGATACCATGGTGGTATTATAGATTTAAGTTTACCATATTGTATTGTCTATCTTCCTATCCCTATACTCATCAGCATCAATTATTGCAGATCAATATATGTGATAATAAGGGAATTTACCATTAATAAAATGTGAGTATTTAGTGGCAATATAAGAGCAGGATCTGTCTAAGCTACAGACCATGTACTATATATATATATAGTATGCACTTTTAGGATATATATGTACTTAAATTGTGTACATATATGCTAAATTTAGGTCCCCATGTACAAAAAAACATATGCTTTGCGACATACAGAATCTATATCGTGAAATGACTCTACAAGAGACGTATAAATTCAACATAAACAAAATATAACATGATTGCTTACTCAAATTATGTGTTCATAAGTAATACAAAAAACTAAACTCATCTTATCGTATGGTTACAGAACTCCATAAGCGGACATAGATTAATGATTAGCCTCTATACCTAGTAACCCATAAATGAGGAAGGTTTGAATGATTTCTCGTCGTAAAAATATAAAGATTTTAGAAAAAGTAAGAATTAGATAAATTGAGCAATTTGATAAAATCACTAATTGTAATACAATTATATATCCAGTCATTCTCAAGAAGAACGAAATGATTGAAACCAACTAGAGGTTAGCTAAGAAGATAAGAAGAACGAGATGTAATGTTGCGTAGCTCTATTAAAAGAGATTAGGTAAACATGTGAATTAGAGAGACGTGACAAAGCAAAGTGACTAATCAATAAGGTGAAGCTTGAAGCAGACGTGGATAAGAACAAGATCTTTCGCGTCACCCAGATTTGAATAATCATGGCTCTGTGTGCAAAGCTTCACTTTTAATTTCCTTGGAACGAATATAATATTTGACCATAAAGAAAAAGAAAAAGAGATTATGTCCCACCTGCAGTTACTAACCACCACGTCTAATCTTTCTTTTTTTTTTTTGTCAAAAGACTCCCAACTCCAACTTAATCCTACAATTTATACTCAATTTTAATTTAGTGTATATATTCTAATCTTCTTAATTTGATCATGTTTGCCCTCGAATATTTATTAAAGATGCACGTCGTTCTCACATGACATTTGAGTCAATATTTTATGTAATTGTCAGGTGTCAAAATATTCATACAATAATCATGTTCAAACATTTTAAGTCTGTTGTCAAATGTCAGTCTAGAATTCAGCCAAGTGGCTACACACTCATGGAAACAATGAAGAAGAATGTCGGGCAGTCATGAACATGAAGGAAACATATTTTTCGCCGAAGAAGAGCATGAACAAGGGTTTCTTTCAGTGATGCAGACTTGAGACTAAGAGTTGTAAGTGCAACAATTATCCCAAAATGCCTATAAGTAGCAACAAGTGATGGAGGAGAAGACAAGCACACTTTTCAGAAAACTTAAAGACTGCGACACTTCAACTCTATCTTAGGAGTAAGAATAGTTTAGGCTTGATTTTTCAAAAGTGGACAATTTTATATGTTAGAAGTATTTTTATAATAATATTTTACTTATTTTTCTTAAACTCATGTTTAGTTTATTTTGCACTCTGAGTTACTAAGATATTCACTAACTACTCAAACGTTTACATTCGTATACCACCATCCAACTCCGACAGATTTTCCAACCAAATTTATAACCACATATATTTCACTAGGTAATGCTAAGAGTAAAAGCGTCAATGTCAAGGTAAATACGTGTATCTCAAGTTTATAGCGCAAGTCCACTTTACACCTGAATTTTTAAAATTTTACTATGCACCCTAATATTTATAGATGTGTACCATGTTGTACTCTCTATCCAATTTCGTTAGATTTTTCAAAGAAAGACGTTACTCCACGCGTTTCACGTGATAACATTAAGAGTAAAAAAGTCTCACCAACTTTTCACTCGCGATTTGCATAAAAACAAAGATTTTCTAAATCTGTGAAATTCCTCCATTTATTGAAATTATTGGGAAGAAGTTATGATGGTGTAAGTTGTTGGAATCCGCGGCGACGCGCGGAGGAAGGCGTGGTGGCATTTAAAAAAATTATAAAATGATAAACGATCACATCGTTGTAATTCCAATGATGAAAACTTTTTAATTGAAAAACCACTACTATAATTTTGGCTTACAATGACAGCCACATATATAATATAATAATAATTCTCTAAAATCTGTCACGTCACAGGAAAATGATGTAGGGTGAGGTAATTTAGATAAGATGATAGCTCAAAAATTAGCTATCATTAATATATTATCTACTATGACAGATAATTTTTAGACTGTCATAATAACTTCTTGTAATGACAGTGTAAAAAAACTATCATAGTTCTATAGTATAAAAAAACTTGCTCATTACCCAATTTTACTCTTTATAGTGTATTTTCTCTTTGACAATGGCGATTTAGAAAAGAAGACCGTGCGCCAGGCGAGCTTCACGGTGACTTCCAGGTGAGCTTTGACGGTGAGGTTCTACGATGATCTTCCACGTCAAGCTTCCATTGCGGGTTGAGCAAAAATGTCATCCTGAACTTCAAGCTAGTGATTGGAAAAGGGTTGGCTACCGCGTGATTGAGCTGTCGGCTCTTCTCCTGCCATTTCCATAATTTCTTCTTCTCAGCATGATTGAGCTGATGGTACGTTTTCACTATTTGTGTATTTTTTCATCCTCAACGAGTGTTTGAGAACCTAGGGTTTGTTCTCTTTCGCCTCTCTTCTCTTCTTACCCTTTCTATCTCAAATTCATGAGCTCTCAAAACCATTCTCTCCCCCCCTCTCTCTATTCTGGTTACTTTAAAGTGATCCTGATTCAACTTGTTCTCTCCTTTTTTCCTACTCATGAAAGATTATGGCGTTATTTTGTGATTTTTCTTGAAGAGAAAAACTTAATTGTCTAATGGATATGACTACTCTTAAAGTTTTACTTTTTATCAAATATAGTAGCGGCAACTTTTTGCTCCCTTTACGGTATTCAAAACGTTTTCTAAAATACTACGTCATTGACAACATTCTGTGGTTCGCTTGTACAGGTTGACGGACAAGTATAAGGAAATCTTGTTTTCAATTGTTAAACAGTAATACATTAAGTTTTGGTAGAAATACTATGCATAGAGCATATTTTAGCTCTTTTTAGCTCTTGAGCTTGGGAAACTTTTAGTTGTTGTAGTGGTGTCAAAGTAAAATGTTGCACATCGATAAGCACTACAGGATTTGTGCATTTTCCACACCTTCTAGGATGAATCGTTTAACAAGAATACAACTCTAGTTACAAATTTTCCTTATTTGTATGAATTAGTGCTTAGTTGGATGCTTACTTTCAAGAAATTCATGTTCAGATTATTTTTTCCTCGATTAACAACACATTCCTAAAGATCTACTACATCACGTTGGCAAGCTTACATGATTGTTAATATATAAAGTATTAGATAATATTACAATTGTTCTTGTTTCTTAGGGCGTGTTTGAGTTTATATATTAGGCCATGTCAATTTGATATTGTTGTTTTAGGTGGTGTGTTTGAGTTCAATATCTAGACAGCGAACATTGAAATAGCAAAACAAAACAGAATAGGGTCTTGAACCTGAAATTTGATTTATTGTAATATCATCTCATGTGCATTTCAATTAGGTTTTATAATGCATATGTTTTGAGAGATAGTTCGGTAATTCTTGAGTATTTCTAGCTTATTATGTCTTAGTCGTTCTCAAAACTTTATGTTTTTATTTTATTTTTATTTTTTAGGTACTTAATCATTAGGTTTTACTCTACACAAGCCTTATTGGAGGTGCTATTTTCCAAATACTTAAGCGATAATCTACGTCGTTGATTCAAGTGATACTGATAGGTTGGTGATAGCAAAAAAGGAGTTCCATGCAATCCTAGAGGTACAATTTTGGGTGTTAACATGTTAGAATCAAGAAGTAATTTGGAATTTGGCATTTGAACCTCAGTGGGTTTAGTTAAGTGGTGAATAACTTGGACTTGGAGGTTCACTTCCTTCTAGGTCCTTTGTTCAAATTCTCTTGGATGCAAATTCCTTGGGGCCATTGCCCACTGGTATTAATGCCTGGGATTTACTTTGACTCGTGAAGGATAACTTCTGAGGGCACAGTGCATGAGTTTCGTGGGATTTGTTGGATGCACAAGCCTATGACACCCATGGTTACCCAAACAAAGGCATTTGACTAAGTTGATTAATGAACTTGGTAAAATTATTTGTTGGTCTCTTTGTTTTTAATAGACGAGCTAGGTATTTTTTATCAAACATTTTGAAAAATAGATGAAGGTGGGTCTAGTATGCAAATTCTAGGAAGTTTTGTCATGAGGAAAACTTCAACAAAATATTGGCCTTAAATTGTTGATGCTTTATGTTGATTCATGTGTGGTCAATTTGTGCTTTAGTAAAGTGGAAAGTGGAAACACAAGTCACCTGTCTCTATAAGGTTGTAAAAACAACTCTCTCTCTTGACCTGTTTGTGTAGTTTAAGATTTTAGCTTCTCTATTTTCTTCAGTCTCCCATACCACGCGCAATAAATTATTGGTAGCAGGATGTCTACTCCACTTTTATACTAGTTTCGTTCATCTTAAATTTTCGTTATTAGTCTCATGCGATATAACCTCATTATTATAACAAATTCAGTTTGATAATTTTGAGTCTTTGGCAGGAAGAAGAGTTGAAGGGTGCAATTACCCTCATTTTTTCAAACAATCAGGTTAGTGCTCTATTGTAGTATCAGTTTAGTAGAGAAAGTTTGGCTTCTTATTTTGTATATACGTAGAGGAGAGCTGAAAAGACTAATGTGAGCCCTTGTTAAAAAGCTTAAAAACTACCTCTTCATTCAATGATTAAAGATGTAAAATCTTAGAACGATCATGTCATACATATGTTGTAAATCTTTGTTTTGTTTCTGCCCATTTAATCATTTTTGGATGCTAACTGGACTCTTTGCATGCCACTGCAACACTATCTATGTATTACTTGTCCTAAAATGTATTCAGCATGAACTGATTCACTACTTTATAGTGAATTTTGGTTTGGATATGGATTCCAATGGCTTGAATAAAAAGAATGTAGGCTATGTCTTGCTTGTGTAACTTGGTTTTTGTATCTTTTAATACATTTCTCTCTTTCTTACGTATATCATTCTCAATATGAGTTACAAATCATTGCATCTATGGCTTTGCGTACGTGATTGAAGAATATGCTAATAATTTACCTTGTAGGCCTTATTTGCTTTCCTTTTACCTATTGCATAACCAATAATAAGAGTTCACCTAGAGCAAGCTTTTTATAAATAAGGACACTACCAGTGGTGCAGTTTCTGTGGCTAAAGAGTTAAGTACCTTATTATCATTATTTAAGTTTTGTGTTTGCATGGATGCAGCTGCATATTGTTTCACACAACTTCTCTACAACTTATTGATTTGTCAGCACCTAATTGAGTTTTTTTTCTTGTCTTTTTAAATAACCATGTGTTCTGGTAGAGGTTATAGCTAATATTAAGCATCACTATTATTTGTACTATGATATTGTTCTTTCTTCAAATTCATTTTCTTCTTGCAAGTTATATTGTTATCCGTTGCGTGCACATTTTTTTCCATTAAAGTGGCACTGATGATGATCATTGTTTTTTTTGTTGGTTTCTTCCCTGTAAGAAGGCTGGTTGTTCTATGTTTGCTTCTAAATTTCGAGCAGTGATGTAGATAAGTAGTGTTGAGAGTTAGTATGTAGCTTATTCAAGGTTTGTAAAAGCTTTCCTTTACATAAACCTTTTCATTTTGTAATTGCTAAAGAGTTTTGGCTGTCAATAGCAATTGTACTTTCATCTCTTTTTGCTTTGCCTCTGACCTTTATTAGATTTAATTCTTTGAGTTGAATTTATGGTCATGGAGAAGGTGGTGTTGGAGATTTATTTCTTTTTATTTCTTGTTTTGATTTTGTTGGTTTTTTTGGGAGTAGTGTTTATTACGCATATGAAGGTTTATTCTTGGTTTTTGGAGTTATGAAAATGATTGTTTGATGGAAACTGTTGACTTTACTGGATCTGTTTGACAATCACCTTTTGTTTTAAAAGTACCACTGGCTGTCGGAACAATAACTCCAGCGTGAACAGTACTCCAACATGAACAGTGCATTTCTGGCATGAACAGTGCACTCTGCCGACTTTTCGGTGGTTGCCTGGTGACTTCTTGGTGGCGATTTCTGGTGACGGTTTCGAGGCAACGACGATTTTACATCAAATTTATAAAATTATAACTTTGCAACAAAATAAATTACATAAAATCTCATGCCTCAAATCCCGCGCACATCAATTTTAAATTGAAATACAAATGTCTAGAGACAATAGTTAGGGATCCAATCACATAACACATTCAAAACAGTTTTGAATCTACCATACAAAATCATATGTCAATATCCACAAAATTCACGATACGTTCGTTTCAAATATCATTAAGCATAATCAAGAACATATTGCTCTGATACCAATTGCTGGGACTGGTAGGCTTTAAAATTAATTAAAAATAAGTTTGAACCACGAATGGTTCGTCGGCGGAATATCAATTTTTTTTTCAATTAACTTATTTAATCAAATTAAATAACCTCAAACCAAACAACGTACTATTATGCATATACGAAATTAAATGAGAAGATAAGGTTAGAAACAAATTTTCGCCTATACCTTGTATCAGAGAATTTTTGAACTGACGGAATTCCTTCGACCATTCTTCGTGTTCTTCAAGCTTCGGGATCTGAATCACGTACTTGAACTCCAAGAATGATTTGTGAATTTCGTCCACCAACAATCACCCGTCAATTTTAGAAATATATTTCACAAGAATTTTGTGTATTAATTTAAGTGTGGGCTCTCAAAATGATTGAAGAAGAAAAATAAAAAAATTTCTCCTTGAATATAATTTTCGGTGGCAACAGGGAGGGGGAGGAAAATGTTTTTCTCTCTTGCTTTGTTGACAAACAACTGTATCTCATTCAATATCTATCTGTAATCAGATTGCCATTAGATATTGATAAAATGTGATTTTCAATATTTGCAAATATACCCATATATTTTTTAAATTTCTAAAAATTCACCTCATACATTCATAATTGTCAAAAATTACAATATTCCCTAGAGTTTGAGTTGTATCGAGATTTATCATTCTAATTGATAGATTTAATTGATCATTATCAATTAATTAATTAATTTATTTTTATTTACTAATTATCTATTAGTTATAAAATAATAAATTAATTAATTTATTTTTATTTACTAATGATCTATTAGTTATAAAATAATAAATTAATTAATTTCAATACATATAATCACACTTAACTAATTAAGTTATATCACCCATCACATATAGGTGTAGGAAATATGCCTTAGCACCAAAACATATTATGATCCAATTTACTTTGTTTCTCTATTCTTGTTTTCATGAGCTATTTCTAAAATCAAATGAACCTACATGAACAAAGCTAATGATTCAAATACCTGACGAATTTATCTCCATGAATTTTTAACCTATTTAATCCTGAAATCAAAAGACTCCATTATAGGTTCGAAACCAAATCAACTCTCGATTCATGCGAGCTACATTTTCTGTTGGTGTAAAATAAACCCTTTTTATTTTCACGGTCTACAGAATATTTTAACATAATACTCATCGTTAATGTCAACAACAAGAGAGAAATATAAAATTATCATTTTACCCCTCTTATTATTTTCTTCATTCCTTTATTGACTATGAATAAGAAGGACATAATAGTGAATTGTCTCGTATAATTCACAAGTCTTAATCAATGACTCAACTCATTAAATACCTGACCAAATTAATTTATTCGCACACCCATCAATAAAGCATAAGGTGATATTGTTACTTTCGTAATCCAACCACAAATTTTCATACATGTGAATCACGTAACTCTAACTTAATTGAATTATAATCCCAACAGCCGAGGTATTTCTCTCCAATTCGAACTCACTCATTAACATATCAAATATTACAACTAACTCAGTCAAACTATGTATTCACTTCAAGATTAAAGTATTTATGAAAATAAACTTAATGGTGTAACAATTAGATTTAGAACTAAGTAAACGATTTTGGACTCTAAACTAATTTATTACCAATCTATTCAACATGTTCATAACATGTCTAGGTTAACCATTTGAGTCTCCATGCCCATGCCCCAAGACTGGAATTCATTGGTTCAACCTAATTTTTATAATCGGATTCAATTTCCCAGTCGATCATAAGACTGCAAATATCATTCTGAACTTTTTCAGAAGAGTTCGCCTCGAGACGCCTCTAACTTCACTCTTCATTCGTTGATGAAAGTTCCAGAACTTGAGTAATTTATAAACAGACTTTAATAAAACATTCTATTTATTCATAATAATTCAATAATACTAATGTCTGAGAAATAACTAAATACAAATAAATAGTTATTACACGTTATTTTACAGACATATTCTAACAGCAGTTTCCATGCTTGGTTATCATAACATCATTCATGCTCACAAGCATGTAGCACTTAGCTTTGTTGTTGGACATAATCCAAGCATCAAACTTCTCCCTAACATTCTTAGGGGCATTAGCAGCGGGTTGCTCATGACATTCCTCAATAAGAACAAACTTGTGGTTCTGACATATTAGCATCAAATTTAAATTCGGTTTCCATCTTATAAAGTTATCACCATTAAGTTTTTCAAGCACGAGGGTTGCCCATGGTAGACATAAAATAAGTGAAAAATAAAACATACATCATTCAATATAATTGAAATGAATATCAAGAAATTAAGCAAGTAAATGTGATGCATGAATAAAACATATTAAACACATAAACTTAGCAATTACTAATTCACGATAAGATAACCTAACAATTAATGTTTCGCCTTAGGGTCTGTCAGACTAATTTTAGACTCTTTATGAGACATTCTCATTCTTATTAATTAAAACTTGAAATTTCTCATATTTTCTCTTTTAATTTAAGGAAGTGCTAATTTGGTTAAGTCAAAATTATCCACTCAAAGCTTAATTGTGACTTTGTGAGTATAACCTATTATTTCAAATTCCATGACTTGATTTAGAATATGTCATCTCAGGGTCGGTCAAGTCTAAACTACATCACTTAGTCCAATCTTCTTATGAAGTTCAACCTTGATATTGATACAATTCGAAACATTCCTTAAGTGGATGAAAACAGAACCATCTCGAGACCCTCTCTGTATCTCATAGTATTGTACTAATAATGGAGACCATAAATTACATTGGCATGTCAACCTTCTCTCACTCACTATTGTATAATTAATGTGTTTCTATTTAACTAATCAATTAATTCCAAATTAATTACTAGTCAAAATACCCTATGAATGTAGAATTAATTATTAATCCTATCTTATTGGTCTAAGTTCATTTAACCTTCTACAAAGCCTAAGTCAAAATTAGGTGAACTTAGAAAAACTAATTAAATATATTCATCAAACTTTAGTAAAACTCTTTTAATAAAGTTGGTTATCCTAAAGGCTATTAAGGCCCTTAGAGTGGTGTGATTACCAAGTTTAATTATTAAAAACTTAACAGTTTACATGCAATTGATTTTCCAAAGTAATTCATATAAACATATTAGGAGAGTCCTAATCAATTATGTTTTATTGATGAGATGCATGCTTAGATAAAACTGTGTACGGTTTCATGTATGTCATGTGATCGACCAATGCATGGTCATGTTATCATATAAATCAATTAATATTTATTTAAATAAATACAATAAATGAATAAATAATGAATGATGAACTGAGTGACTATTGAATATTTCTAAATTACAACATTTTAAAAAAGAAATAATTATAAAGAGTACTATAAGAATACATATTTCCAAAATAGCTCATTCTCCTTAAGAGGTCTATCTTCATAATTTTTAAGTTTTGATCAAAACCATTTTAATTAAGATAAACTATTTTTCCTAATTAAATAATCTCATTAATTATCTTCTCAAATGAATTAAATTTGATTAGTCAAAAATAATTTGATGTCTCATTAATCTTGTGTCAAAATCAATCAATTAATTAATTTTAATTTTCAAAGAGCTAAAATGGATAACTATTCTTTTAAATTTCAAAAATTCAAAATTCAAAATTTAAAAGATAAATGATAGGATTAGGGTTTTCACGAAACATCACATGGATAGGGCAACTCAGTATCAGAGATATGCAAAACATAACCTGGCAATCCCAATGATTTCCGCCGGTGGTGGGAGTGCCGCTGCCGCCTTACCTGTGCCGGCGGTTCAACCGCCGGCCTCCATCCCGGTGGCATCGCCAAATTTTCTAGCGGCGATTCTGCCTCTGGAAAGCCGATGGCGTCAGTGCTGATAACCACTTTGTCGATGCATGCATCAGAATTCTTAATCCCTATTTCTGTTTTCTTCTCCTCCTTCCTCTCGTGCGTTCTTCGTCTTCTCGCGTACTGAATTTTTACATCATGATATACAAAATAAAAAATACAAAAAAAAGTTATGCCACAATCGGCTTACACAAGATCTAAAGAATAATAAAGAACAAAGCCTAACAAAAAAGTCACCATACAATTAACAATTTATCATCATGCATGCATTCTCAAAAAATATAATCATCTATTGATTCGTACATATCAACATATATAATAAACAATGTAAGAAACCCACACAACATTTAATGTATACATATATAAAGGCATCTCTAATACTAATTGTTGGAATCAACAGCAACGCGCGGCGGAAGGCGTGGTGGAGTTTTAAAAAAATTTATAAAATGATAAACGGCCACAACGTCACAGATCCCAAAGATGAAAACTTTTTAATTGAAAAACATATTTTTTGATCTGATCTATTATATATCTATACATTAAATCTAAGATATACAAATATATGAATTATAACTCTTGTAATCTATCAAGCGTCCTTACAAACAATGAACTTGTAATCTCACGAACAATAGACTTCGAGATCTTTCAAGACAATCCTCAAAAGCACTTGAACGTGTGTGGGCATGTAAGATAAATTAAAGACATTTTTTGTCTCTAGATGTACTCAACAAATAAGATCTAAAAATTTTTAGAGAAGGACAATTGCAAGACAAAACTCTAAAATAATTCAGAAAACTCATAAAGATTTTTATTCATATTTAATCACACAATTGCACACTGATTGCATTTGCAGTACATGGGCCAATAAAGTAGTATCAATATATATCTTCTAGGTCAAGGCTCATCAGATATTTTTGAAATTTACACAAATGAGTAAATTAACAAATGAGCAATTTTAGTGGAAGCCACTGCAAATTCAGAAACACTCCAGTGCCACACGGAACTGCAGTGTGCCTTGATGAGCCACAATGCCTCATGCACTAATGACTCGCGGCTGTAGTGCCACGTGGTACTACAGTAGTCCATGTCAATCTCTCAAAATCAGTGATTGACATATGGCAGTCCTGTTGGAAAATGCGAAGCATGCGCAACGGAGGCATTAAAAAAATTAATGAAAAATGAATATTTTTCGATAAAAAGAAAAACAAGCGTGGCACAGGATTTCCAAAAATAAAACTTTCATTGAATACTCTTTTCAATAAGGATTCATTATATATTTACACATTAAGTCTACAACATACAAGGTTAGGAATCATATACATCTTGTAGTCTATATCAAGCATCCTTGTAAAACAGGTCGATCATTCATCCCACTAAATCGTTCCAACGATCAGTAGACTCTGAGATCCACACCAAGATCTTTCAAGTCAATCCTCAACGCACTAGGACGTGTGACGGCACGTAGAATATTACAAGACACTTTTTCGGTCTCTAGATGTACTCAACACATGAGATATATAGATTTACTAAGAATTATTTTTGTGAGACGATTCTAAAAAAGAACACAATGATTATTCTTTTAATGATTTGATTAACTATTAATCGTTGAGAAAAAAATTCTCTAACTCTCATTTTGTTTTCAATTCAATACTTGATTGATAAACTGATGAACTAAGCTTTTTTTTTTACCATTAGAATAATATATGTATATATTTTAGATTATGGCGTATAAGATATTTAGGGATAATTAAAAATTAAAAATAATATTTAATTTTAAACTATACAATGAAGTGAGACCCACTATATAACGGTGCACAACTGTAGTGCCACATAGCACTACAGTTGGTGTTAAGCATCATAGTGCCTCACAACACTGTGTGTTATGCCTACTGTTGTAGTGCCACGTGACACTACAACAGTCCATGATGATCTATGATTCCCAGGTATTGATTGACACGAGGTAATTACTGTAAATTAAATATTTATTTTAGTCAGATAAATATCTAGATGTCAGTTAATTCAAAATTAACATATCTGATTATCCATATCAACTAAATTATCTGTTATTTCACATATAACAGTTTTAGTCGATTCAAATTATTATCTAAAAATAATTTAATTATCTAATTTTATAAATTACATATTCTGTCTCACTTATCGATAATTAAAAACTAATAAAAAATTATTTATATATATATTTTCCAAAAATTATATATATATATAATTTAGTCAATTCATTAATTCTTAATTAATTAGTCACACATAATAATCTTATAATTATGTATTTGCCTAGAATTAAAATTCATTTGCTAGTCAGTCCTTTTTCATGTTCTGAAATATTCATACCATAGATTGCGTAGTACAGAGCTGACTTGAGAACTATTAACATATAATCCTAAGCTCTAATAAACTAGATTATTAATTAAACTCTTTAATTAAATAATCTTATTTATTTATTTCATTGTTACTCCACTATAAATACGAAATTGAACTCTTAGTGATTATAGAATATATTTACAGAGTATTCTCATGTAATCCACTGATATAATCATTTCACGTAGTTCTGTCCTCCAATTATTGGTTCGAAAATTAGAACTGGTCAAAATTATCATTTTACCCTTCTAATTACCTCTTTATCCTTAATTATCATTAATTCACTAATGAATGACTAATTTATAATCTTATTATAAATTTGAGCAAAATAACCATTCGGTTTCAGAATTAACACTTAAGGGAGCGAATATACTATCCGTTACGAAAGCTTGGATTCTAAATCTTGTAAGATCATGTTCTTAGCCATCCATATCACTGAATCTCTAAAACAAAAGTCACTAGCATGTTTTACAAACAAATCTTAACGAGTGAATCAAAAGATCCAATAGGCATGTATAAGAGTTCATGACTTTTGAGGATACAAACTGATCTACATATGATCATCAAATTGATGTGTATTAAATCTTTATGATAAATGCCACATTGGTAAAGATATTAATTTATATCAGTCCTATCATATATAATCTCATTATATAAGTACATTTACTAAGATATCTATACACATCAATGATCTGGATTTAGATCACACGCATTCATAATGCTTAGTGAACCGTATTAGCAACCATTCGTTAAAGATTCCATACATTACTATGTTGCTGAAAATTTTATTCATTATCTATGATCTTAATCATCTCATACTAATACAAGATCATAGTCTCATTAATGAATATGAAATTTTTAGATATTTATATAAATTATTCAACAATAATTTAAAATAACAATTATAAGAAAATGTAATCCTCATTAAATTTCATATCAAAATGTCAATACACATACTTTGAGAGCATAACTCCCAACAGTCACCCAATTACCCTAAAACAAATGTGGCATTTATTTCAATCCCATGTTACGCACGTGACGCTCAAATGACTTCGTAGGAAGTGTCTTTGTAAAATGGTCAACAAGGTTATGTTCCAATGCTATCTTCATAACAGTCACATCTTCTCGATACACGATCTCTCTTACAAAATGATATTTCCTCTCTATGTGCTTGCCCTTCTTGTGACTCTTTGCTTCTTTGGAATTCGCTATCGCCCCACTATTGTCATATTACAGGATCAATGGCTTGTCCATATCTGAAACTATTTCTAAATCAGTATAGAACTTTATGAGCCATACCGCTTCTTTTGCAGCTTCACAAGCCACTATATATTCGGCTTCCATAGTGGAATCTGCAATGCTAAGTTGTTTAATACTTCTCCAGACTACAACTCCTCCACCTATGGTGAATACTAATCAAGATGTCGACTTTCGACTAACTCTGTCTGATTGAAAATCTGAATCAGTATATTCAGTGAGATTTAGGTCCACCTGAATAAACAAGCATATAGTTTCTTATTTTCCTAAGATATTTGAGAATGTGCTTTACTGCAATCCAATATTCCAAACTTAGATTCGATTGATAATGACTAACAATTCTCACTGCATAACAGATCTCTGGTCTCGTACACAATATTGCATACATGAGACTTCCAACTATTGAAGCATAGGAAACTTTGCTCATATCCTTTTCCTTCTGAGGTGTCTTAGGAAATTGTTCATTGGAAAGGACAATTCCATGTCCGGTCGATATTTGGCCTTTCTTAGAATTCTCCATACAGAATCTCTCCAGCACCTTATCAATATAAGATACCTGAGAAAGTGCCAAAAGCTTATTCTTTCTATCCCATAGGATTTGGTTGCTTAGAACATTGCAAGTCTCCCAAATCTTTCATTTGGAATTTCTCAGCTAACCACTTCTTTACTTTTGATAGAGTTTCTACATCATTCTCAATGAGTAGAGTATCATCAACATAAAGACCTAGGAAAACAAATATCCTATCTTTGATGTATTTATAAACACATGATTTGTCAACATTTTGCTCGAAGCCATGAGACTTTATAATCTCATCAAAGGTAAGATTCCAAGATCTAGATGCTTGCCTTAATCCATAAATAGATTTAAGCAATTCGCATACATTCTGATCTTGTCCTTTTTATATAAACCCTTCTGGTTGCAACATATAGATGTTTTCTCCAAGAGAGTCATTCAGAAAAAACTATCTTAACGTCCATTTGACATATCACATAGTCAAAAGTAGAGGCTATGGATAAAAGGATGCGAATGAAATTTAGCATGGCCGCATGGGAGAATGTCACTTCATAATCGATTCCATCCCTTTATATATAACCCTTGGCTACTAACCGTGCTATGAAAGTCTCTACTTTCCCATCTATACCTATTTTCTTCTTGAAGATCCATTTATATCCAATGGGCCTGTCATCTTCAGGTGGATCTACAAGTTCCCAGACGGAATTGGAATACATAGATTTCATTTCCTGGTTCATGTCATCTTGCCATTTCTCCTTTTCAGAACCATCTATTTCTTCTTCATAAGATAATGGATCGTCCTTATCAGTGTCTGACACTAGGACATGTGCCTCTAACTAGTAGCGTACTGGTTGTCTCACAATTCCATGTCCGGCGTTGCACCGAAGTTTCCTTTACAGAAATTATGGTTTCTCTGGTTTGTCGTTTATCAGTAAAAATTGAAGGTTGTTTGATCTCATCAGTCACTCATTCCTCGAGAACTTTGCTACAAGGTTTGTAATTTTTCATATAGTCGTGTTCAAGGAAAGTGGCATTTGTCAATACAAACACCTTTGGATCTTGTGACAATAAAAATGTCCACATCTAGTCTCTGGAGCATAGCCTACGAACATGCATACCTCAGATCTTGAGTCTAACTTCCTGGTCTTGGGTCTAAGAACGTGAGTTGGATACCCCCCCATATACGAAAATGATGCAAACTAGGTTTGAAGGCATTCTATAACTTTAAAGGCGTCTTGCTTACAAACTTAAATGGCACTACATTCAAAATGTATGTAGCCATGTGCAATGCATATCCCCAAAATATGACTGACAGTGATGAGTAGCTCAACATCGACCTAACCATATTGAATAAGGTTCGGTTTATCCTTTCTGTAACACCATTTTGCTGTGGTGTTCTAGGTGCTGTGAGTTGGAATATGGTTCCCCACTCCAGAAAATAATCCTTGAATTCTAAATCTAGGTATTCACCACCTCGATCGGATTAAAGGGTTTTCAATGATTTTCCTAATTACTTTTTAGCTTCATCCTTGCAGTATTTAAACTTCCCAAAAGTTTCAGACTTTTTATGCATTAGGTAAGTATAACAATATCTTGAGTAATCGTCAATAAAAGTGACGAAATACTCATACCCACCTCTAGCTTGTACAGTGATCGATCCACATGCATCACTATGCACTAGATCAAGTGGTTCCTTGACTCATTGGCCCTTTCGTGTGAAAGGTCTCTTGGTCATTTTACTCTCTAGACAAGATTCACAAATAGGAAGAGTTCCAACTTTTCGTTCTCTCAAAACACGATGCTTTGTTAACCTGTTTAACCTATCTAGATTAATATGTTCCAACCTAAGATGCCAAAGATATGTGTTATCATCATCATGAGAAACTTTTTGTCGTTTGTTACATTTAAGTTTTACTACTTTAAGTAATTCAGAATTATTTAACGTGCGTTCAGTCGGTTTAAGCATGTACAGTCCGTTTATAACTTTAGCATGACAAATATCGAATCCATTCTTAAAAATAATAAACTCGAATCCATTCTTAAAAATAATAAACTCTTTATTAATAAAAGAAACTTTGAATAACTGTTCTTGCAAAAAAAATAGAAATTTCTTGAAAATTCAGGAATATAATAAACATCGTTCACACTAAATAATTATATCCAAAAAGTAAACGGACTGTCCCTAATATTTTAGCTGACTCGACCACACCACTACCAACTCTCAAAATGACATCACCATCAGCTAGCCCCCTTAACAAATCAAGCATCTACAAAGAAGAATATACATGGCTAGTGGCTCCTGAATGAAGTATCCAGGATGAAAAATCATATTCCACTAAGCAAGCTTCAAGTACATGTAAATCATATTGACCTTTCTTTCTTAGCTCGGAGAGATACTTGCTACAGTTTCTCTTCCAATGACCTTCAACCCACAGTGGAAACATTTTCCCTTGGGCTTGTTGTCGTTCTTGTTCTACTTGAATTTTGGCGATGTATTGGCTTTCTTACCTTTCTTGTTCTTACTTTTGCCTTTGCCATTGATCTTCTTCCTCTTATTACTTTTAACAGCAGTGGAACAAGAATTTTGCTCGACAGCATTTGTCTAGCCCTCTTTTGTCATTCTAAGATTGAGTGACTTAAAAGTCTGCAGTTCATTCAACAATTGGGTCATATTGAATTGCAACTTGTTCATAACATAGTTGATTGTGAACATAGAAAAAGCTAGTGTGAGCGACTCAAGTATAATGTTACTTGAGTCCACTCATCAATGGTCACCTCATGTACTTCTGTCTTGTGCATTATGTTGATCATGTTCAAAACATGTTCTCGCATCGAAGTACCTTTCTCATCTTAGTCGTCATATAGCTCCTAGTGGCCTCATGACGACTTTGATGAGACTGCTGTCCAAACATCACCTGCAAAAATTCCATAGTCTCATAGATAAACTCCATGCTTTCCTGCTTGGTTCTCAGAACATCATTCATGCTCACAAGCATGTAGCATTTCACCTTGTTGTTTGACTAGGAGTAGCCTAACATTTTTAGGAGAATTAGCAGCGGGCTCCTCAGGACATTCCTTAGTAAGAACGAACTTATGGTTCTCATAAATCAGCATTAAGTTCATACTTGATTTCCAGCATACAAAATTATCACCATTCAATTTCTCAAGAACGAGTAAACGAGTAACAAGGTTGGCCATGGTAGACATAATAATGATCACTGAGATTTAAAACATACAAGATTCAATATAATTGATAAATATCTAGAATTCGATAAATAAACGTGATGCATGAATGTAACATAATAAACACACAAATTTAACATTTACAAATCACGATAAAACAACTCAACGATTAATGTGCTGCCTTAGGATCAGTCTGATTAGCCCCAGACTGTCAATGAGACATTCTCATCCTTATTAATTAAAACTTAAAATATATCTTATTTTCTCTTTTAACAATAAGGTATCGCTTGTTCGGTTAAGTCACAACTATCCACATGAAAGCTTAATTGTGACTTTGTGAGTGTAACCCATCATTTCAGATTCCGTGACTTCATTCAGAATATGTCTCCTTAGGGTCAGTCAAAACTAAACTACATCACTTCCTCTTATCTTCTTAAGAAGTCCAACCTTGATATTGGTACAGCTCGAAACCTTCCTTAGGGGGAAGAAAACAAAGCTATCTCGAGGCCCTTACTGTACCCCACAGTGTTGTGCTAATGATGGAGACCATATGTTATATTGACATGTCAACTTTCTCCCGCTCACTATTTTAGGATTATGTGTTTCTATTTTAAATAATCAATTAATTATAAATTAATCACTAGTTAAAATAATAACCTTATGAATATTTAATATTCAGTTATGCCAATCTTATTGGTCTAAGTTCATTTAACCTTCTAAAGTGTCTAAATCATAATTAGGTGAACTTAGATTAACTAATTAATTATATTCATCAAACTTTAATAAAAGTCTTTTACTAAAGTCGGTTATCCTAAATGTTACTATAGACCTTAATGTGGTGTGATTATCAAGTTTTAACTAATTAAAACCTAACAGTTTACAAGTAATTGATTTCATAAAACAATACATATAAACATATTAGGACAATTCTAATAAATCATGTTTCTACTGATGAAATGCATGATCAAATAAAATTGTGTGTGATTTTCATGTATGGTGTGTGATCGACTAATGCATGGACATGTAATCAAACATGACGATTAAATAATTAAACAAAATAATAATAGACCGAGTGACTATTGTGTATTTCTAAATTACAACCCTTGAAATAAATAAATAATATTACAATGCAGACTTCAGGAATACATATTTCTCAAACATTGTCTTTTCCTCCTGATATTCATCTTCATAATCTTCAAGTTTTGAACAAAATCCTATTGAATTAGGAAAAAATATATTTCTTAATTAAAATTGTTTTCTATAATTATCCCTTTTAAATACTTAGGTCAAACCCAATCAACCTATTAATTTCAATTTTTTATAAAATTAAAAATTAAAAATTTAATTTTAAAATTACATTAAGTTCAAAATTTTTAAAAAATAATTGATAGATATAGGGATATGTACAGTGATAGGGTTGGTTGGTATCAAGTTTGTATGAAACTTCTCTAAATGTGACAATAGTCACCACAAACGATAGGATTGTCCTACCGCCGCCCATCACCCTCGGCCAATCACAGCCACCGCCGACCATCACCGCTGGCCGCCGCCGATTTTTCGGTGACATCGCTGGAACAGTAAATTATGGCGACATTATTGGTTTTCAAAAATAAGCAACGCTAGTGCCGAGAACCCAATTTCTAGTGTCGGTGCCAGAATTCTAAAAGAATTTCTATTTCTTTTCCTTTTCCCTCGTCGTTCATCTCGTGCATTCTTTTGTCATCTCACGATCAGAATAATTACAATAAATATTAAAAAATTATAAAAATTCCTACGCCCCAAAACTGCATACACAAGATCTAAGAAAAAAAATTAAAGATGTAATTGCTTAACCCAATAATCACCACACAAGTAACGATATACTATTTTTCATATATTCAAAAAATATAACCACCCATCCATTCATACATATCTCATATTAAATGAATAATACAAGAAAACTCCCACATCATTTAACGTATAAATATATGAAGACCGCTCTCATACCAATTGTTGAAAAACGCAGCGCATGCGTTAAATTTTTTTAATAAAAAATAATATCTTTCGATAAAAAGAAAAACAAGGGCGATGCAACGATTTCCAAAAATAATTTTTTTATTGAAAACTCTTTTCAATCAAGATCCGCTATATATTTACACATTAAATCTACAACATATAAGGTTAAGAATCATATACCTCTAGTCTATATCAAGCGTCCTTACAAAACCGATCGATCCTCCGTCCCACGAAATTGTTCCAACGATTAGTAGACTCCGAGATCCACATCAAGATCTTCCAAATCAATCTTCAATGCAATAACACATGTGTGGGCATGTAGAATACTACAAGACACTTTTTTTGTCTCTACATGTACTCAACACATAAGATATAGAGATTTACTGAGAATGACACGATGATTATTCTTTTAGAGATTTGGTTAATTTTTAATCACAGAGAAAAAATTCTTTAACTCTAATTGTGTTCTCAATTCAATTCTTAATTGATGGACTGATGAACTGAGTTTTTTTTGCCATTAGAATAATATTTGTATATATTCTAAATAATATTGTATAAGATATTTAGGGATAATTAAAAATTAAAAATTAATATTTAATTTCAAATTATCCAATGAAGTGAGACCGACTGTATAATGGTGCACAATTACAGTACCACACCGCATTGCAGTTGGCGTTAAGCAGCACACCGCACTGTAGTGTTACACGTCTACTGTTGTAGTGCCACATGGCACAACTGCCATGTTGATCTATGATTCTCAATCATCGATCGACACGTGACAATTAGTATAAATTAAATATTTATTTTAATCAGATAAATATCTAGATATCAGTTAATTCAAAATTAACATATCTCATTATCTCTGTCTACTAAATTATCTGTTATTTCGCAAATAACAATTTTGGTTGATTCAAATTATTATCCAATAATAATTTAATTATCTAATTTCTTAAATTTCCAAAAATTATATATATATATATATANTTGGTCCAGGATAAAAATTTCTTTTGCAAGTCAGCCATTTTCTCACGTCCTGAAATATTCACACCCTAGACAGCGTGGTATAGAGCTGACTTGGGACCATGAACCTATAATCCTAAGCTCCAATAAACCAGATTATTAATTTAACTCTTTAATGAAATAATCTTATTTATTAGTTACATTATTACTCCACTATAAATATATAATTGCACTCTTAGATATTATAGAATGTATTTACAGAGGATCTTATGTAGTCCACTGACATAATCATTTCATGTAGTTCTGTCCTCCAATTATTGGTTCGTAAATTAGAACTGGTCAAAATTATAATTTTACCCTTCTAATTGCCTCTTGATCTTTAAGTACCATTAATCCACTAGTGAATGATTAATTTATAATCTTATTATAAATTTGATCTCAATAACCATTCGGTTCTAGAATTAACACTTAAGAGAACCAATATACGATCCGTTAGGAAAACTTAGATTCCAAATCTTGTAAGATCATGTTCCCAGCCATCCATATCACTGAATCTCCAAAACAAATGTCACTAGTATGTTTTACAAACAAGCTTTAACGAGCGAATCAAAAGATCTAGTAAACATGTATAGGAGTTCAAATTGTTGTGTATTAAATATTTATGATAAATTTCACTTTGATAAATATATTAATTCGCATAAGCCATGTCATATATAATCTCATTTTATAAAGTACCTTCACTAATATGTCTATACACATCAATGATCCGGATCTAGATCACACACATTCATAATACTTAGTGAACTGTACTAGCAATCATTCATTAAAGATTACATACTTTAATATGTTACTGACAATTTTATTCATTATCTATGATCTTAATTATCTCGTACTAATATAAGATTATAGTCTCATTAATGAATATCGAATTTTCATGTATTTATATAATTATTCAACAATAATTTAAATGAACAATTATAAGAAAAATGTAATCCTTATTAAATTTCATATCAAAATGTTAATAAACATGCTTAACCCCCAACAAGTCCAATATGTCATGTGGCAATTTTCTAAATTTATTATTTATTTTAATCTGATAAATATCTTGATATCAGCTAATTTAAAATTAACTTATTTGATCTCTCAATCAATTATCTTATCTGTTAGTTAATAGATTAGATAAACTAAATCAAATTATTATCTCATAATGATTTGATATTATTAATTTCATAAATCGAATATTCTGTCTCACTTATCGATCAACACAAAATTAATCGAATTAATTTCTATCGTAATTTAATTATTTTCTCATGTCCTGAATTATTCACACCTTAGTCTGTGTAGAACAGAGGTGATGGATCATGGACCCATAATTCTAAGCTCCAATAAATCAGATTATTAATTAAACTCTTTAGTTAAATAATCATATTTATTAATTTCATTATTACTCGACTATAAATATGAAATTACACTTTTAGTAATTACAAAATATATTTACAGAGAATTATCGTATAGTCTATTGATATAATCACTTCATGTAGTTCTGTCCTCCAATTATTGGTTCGTAAATTAGAGCTGATCAAAATTACTATTTTACCCTTCTAATTACCCATTGATCCTTAAGTATCATTAATTCACTAGTGAATGGTCAATTTATAATCGTATTATAAATTTGAGCTCAGTAACTATTTAGTTCCAGAATTAACACTTAAGAGAATCAATATATGATCTGTTAGGAAAGCTTAGATTCTAAATCTTATAAGATCATGTTTTCAGCCATGCACGTCACTGAATCTCCAAAACAAGTCACTAACTTGTTTTACAAACAAACCCGTGAATCACAAGATCTAATAGAGATACATATGAGTTCATGACTACTCAAGATTCAGACAGATCTACACATGATTATCAATTTTGATATGTATTAAATATTTATGATAAACGGTAAGTTACTAAAGATACTAATCTACATCCTTCTTGTCCTACATAATCTAATTATATAAAGTACCATCACTAAGATATCTATTCACATCAATGCTCCGAATCTTGATCACATACATTCATAATGCTTAGTATGAATTGTACTAGCAATCATTCATTAAAGATTCTATACATTAATATGTTACAGATTATTTTATTCATTATCTATGATCTTAATCCTCTCGTACTTATACAAGATCATAGTCTTATTAATGAATATGAAATTTCAGATATTTATATATAAATTATTCAACAATAATTCAAAAGAATAATTATAAGAAAAACGTAATTTCATTAATTTGATATTAAAATGTAGAAACACATGCTTTGATAGCACCATGTCCAACACAAGCAACCACCATTTGATGGTGCATAAGTTAAAATCAACATCCTAAATCTCATGTATAAACTCTTTGGCCCATCTGTTTTCAAAATTTTTCTAAAAGCATCGATATCAATGAGATATTTACATGGCAACAGGGACGACAATGCATTAGGAACATAGGAACTATATCCACTCTGAACCATCTATCTTTGGCTCACAACAATAACATGAGTCAAAGCCCGCACTCAAATTCATCTTTGCCTTCTAGAGATTTGAATAGGAAAATCCAAGACTCCAAAACCAAAACCCTAATGCCTAGAAAGTTTCGCGTGTATAATCAAACGTTGTTAATCATAATCCTCCGCACAATTTATCTCATCTAAAAACCAAACTATATAAAGAAAAACTTATCCCCAAGGTACTTGTACACGTGAAACTATAAATACTAAAAATTATGCCTGAAAACAAAATTCACAAAGAAAACAAATTCAAATCGAGGACTATGTTTTTTTCCTCTTGTGTAACCAAGCCTTGGACTTAACATAACTAGCATTACGTGAATCTACCATTTCAAACTAGAACATCACTTGAGGGTGATTATGAGAAAACAAAGGGATGAAGAGGAGAAGAAATAAGAGCAGAGAAGCAAAAGAGCTCTGAAAGTTGAGGGAGAAGGGGTTGCGGTACGCTAGGGTTGGGGGGAGGGGGGAAGGGAACATAATTTTTCATAGGAAGAGAAATAGTGTCTGTCAAGGCTGTTTTGCCCATAATGTTACCACATGAAACACACAGGTAAGCTTTCAGTCGAAAGATCTAATGGAATTTAGAAGTGTAATGTGGTATACGTTTGTAAATGTTAGGGTGCTTAGTGAAATATTTAGAAACTTGGGGTGCAAACTTGATACATGCTATGACCTAGGGTTCATAGTGGTGTACGCTTTTACTTTAGCTTTACTACATGAAACACATGTGATAGTGATTTCTGTCGAAAAATATGACGGATTTAGATGGAGGGTACAATGTGGTACAAATGTAAACTTTAGGGTGCCTAGTAATTTTTTAAAAAAACCAGGGTGCAAAGTGAATTTATGCTATAAATTTAGGATGCACAATTATAATTTACTATTTAATTTTCATAAAGACCATGTTAATCTATACAAGCATGATTCAAATTAATGGGATTCGTTGAAACAAAAAAAAAGATGTAAAATGTGTGTTATGATGATGAGAATTAATTCACATTTGTTATGTTCCACATACATGCGTAAAATAATTTAGACTTACAAAAATATTTCCGTTTTCTAATTATCAACCAATAGCTTTGTTAATTTTTTTATTATACTGATATATTATTTTATTGTTTGACAAAAAGTTGAAGCACACATTTAGCCTCTGTTGTGAAGAAATTTTAGATCTGCCCATGCCTATAAAGGAAATATAGACTCTTTAAAAGCTTTGCACATAAGCCAAAGGGATATTGCAAATGTTTCGGGTTTGTCCAGCTAATAATGTATCGTCAAAAGCTTCTAAATCCCCCAAACCCAATAATCCCACCTCCTTCCTCCTAGTCATTTTATCTATAGAATACCATCTAAGCTCATTCTTTTCACCTTTCTACTCCACTAGAAATATGCAATTGTAGCCTACATTCTTGAACATACTTTCTTTTGGAAACTTGAAACCCCCGTTACATAACTTGAAACAGCTTGAGCAACTGATTTCGGCAATGCTTCTTTGCCCCATTGTGACAGAAATCGACTTTCCACATAGATGTCGACGCGCGACCCCCATTGAGTCCTCTCACAATTTTTATGAAAACATTTGACTTTTAGAAAAGCTTTTACAATCACTTCACAATGAGAATCGAGATTCTATGCTTGATCATGACTCCCTTTTAGAAGTTTTTTTTTTTAAATTCTTTTGGCTTGTGAAAAATGGTCTAATAAGGAAGTAACCACCTACATAAAATTAAGGTGTGATTGGACGTCTAACCTGTGTTAACGTTGTGATACCTAAGTGATGATGATATGATAAATTAGTAAGGCTTATGGGAACGATTAACTCTAACCATGTGTTATGAGATGATTAACCTTAATCATGCTCCTAATGGTCATTAACTTTAATGGCTACTCCTAGTCATGCTTATTCATGATGATTAACTTTAATATGCTTCAAATCCTTATGATTACCTTAGTCATGCTTAGAGTTAATTTTAACATGCTTGATTTATGTTCCTCCTCCTCATCCTCTTCCTTACCCTTCTTCATCTTGTTCTTCTTTCTCTGTTCTATCTCTATTTTCTTCTCATTTTCTTTCTCTTATTTTCACTTTCTCAGGCGGACAACACAAGAAAACTCTCTTCAAATCCATGTCTTACCCCTAAGGAAATGAAGCTGCCTATTTATAGATAAAAACTGACAGGTTAGTCTAGATGAATTTGGGGTTCTACAAACAAGACTTTAATTGACTTCAAAAGTCTCTTCTGCCTTCGAAAGAACAAGTAGTCATCTGCAAAGAAGAAATGCAAAATCGGAGGATTATTCAAATCTTTAGGCAAACCAGTTTTATTCCCCTTTCTCTAGTTCCTTCTCCAAGCATCTAGATAGACACTAAACTACCATAATAAAATATCTTCTTATCTTATTCTTCTTTGAGGCTTAATCTCCTCTCCAAGGCTGCCATTGCTCACAATCTTGTAACTTACTGTTTTGACATAACTCATAATCCAACCTACAATTATCTTGGAGAAAAAATATGGAGCATTTTCTTAAGAAAAAACCTTGGAGAGGAGATTAAGCCTCAAAGAAGAATAAGATAAGAAGATAAACTACCATAATAAAACCAGTTATATTAGGGCAGTACTATTTAGTACTGTCTGGCGTTTGGCAAAAATATAGAGCATGTACTAGCTAATATGATGAGACTCTTTAGTCTCACCCACACGGGATAATTTTGTCCCCTCCTTTTAGGGGGGACTATATGGGACTAAGAAAAACAAAGAAGACTCATGGAAACTAGGGGTGTTCAAAATTGTCCTGAATTAAAAATGACCGGTCGATCGGTTCTCTATACATGTTCAGTTCGATTCGGTTCAGAAAAATGAGAAAACCGAAGTTCCGGTTCAGTTCAGTTAAGAAATTTGGTGTCCGAACCAAACTGAAGTGAAACATTAAATTTATGCTTTTTTATTTTTTATACATAATTTCTTATAAAATTGAACTAAACCGAAATAAAACTTAAATTTTATATATTTTTTCAATAATATCATTTAAAAATTATTTTTAATTAATAATACCGAACCGAACTGAAACTCACGGTTAGGTTCTTTTAGAATGAACGGTTCGATTTTATCGCCGAACTGAAGTTTCGGTTCGGTTCAGTTTTCCGTCAAACAACCGAGCGAACCGTGAACACCTCTAATGGAGACCAACAACCACATGAAGCTTCAATCTTGCCGGTGAAGCTTCAATCTTGCCGGTGAAGCTTCAATCTTGCCGGTGAAGCCCCGCTCCCGCCGGTGAAGCCCCGCTCCCGCCGGTGAAGCCCCGCTCCCGCCGGTGAAGCTTCGTTTTCACCGATGAAGCTCCGTTCCTGCAAGAGCATCCTCTCCCTCTTTCGTCTCTCTGTTTTTCTCCCTATCTATATTTCTATTTCAATTTTCTCTTTGTCTTTCCCAAACCTCCCAACCCAACAATGAAAATCACGAAAGTTATTTAAGTTTCTTGCATTTTTAATTTGGCGATAATCTCCCCTGCAATTTGAGTTTCTTGTATTTTTATCTGAAGAGAAATTTCGTTTGGCTGGTGGCCTTCATTTGGCAGTGTAATTGTGCATCTGTTGGGTTTTTTTCTTTTCCTATGTGTTATTGATTGTTTTAATTATGTTTGCATCAATCACTTTTCCATGAAACCTTTTTTAGTATATTAATTATTGTTATAATTGAATGGATTAGTTTAAATTTACTATTATATAGCATGAATTAGATAATTTATTTTATAGTTGAAAATGTAAAATAACATGTTAATGAGTTTCAAATAGACTTTTGCGGATCAAATCCTGACAAACAGTTTTATATTATAATATTATGATGTGTGAAATATTGTATAAGTGTATAATTTTTTAACTAATACATCACCAAACACTTGATAGTATTATTTAATACAGTACAGTCCGACATATTTAATATAATACTATTCAATACTATTCTTACCGTAAAACGAGCGCTTACATCATAAATAATTTTTTCTTATTTATCTGATGTTTATGTAATGTTAGTCTAAACACACTGTTAACTTGTAATAGTAATAACTATCATGATAATACATATCATTTTTTAGTATATGAATATATAACGCATCTTCTGGTTAGATAAAACTACTTCTATTTAAAGTCCGGGGAATAAAAAATGCAGTCCAGAAAACATAGCTAAAGACAGGGTGACTTGATCCAATCCCAAAACCAAAACCAGATACACCATCCAATACATTCCGAATTGCTTTTCTCAGTCCCACCCACAGAGAAAATGCCATGAAGAAAAGGCAAATACTCGCTTATAAGCTTTAGAAAGAGAGTGACAGAGAGAGAGTGACAGAGAGAGTGACAGAGAGAGAGAGTGACAGAGAGAGTGACAGAGAGAGAGTGAGAGAGAGAGCTTTATTACGTATGTTAATGCCTCAAAAGAAAAGAAGTTGAGATCGAAAAAGAAACTAGTGGCCATCTCTTCCGATTTCAACTCTTCAATTCTTCAAAAACACCCCGCAAATCTATACCCTAATCGAATCTAATTATTCCTAGAAAGCACCACTTCTTTCGTCCCAATTCAACCCCAACCACGAACCCATTTCACAATCCGAGTCCCACCACCGAGTCAAACCTTCTAAAACTACACCTTCAGCTATTTTCATGGGTTACCCACTTCCATTAGTTCCTTCCATGGCATGTCTTTCCATCAGAACTTTACAAAAGGTCTCTAATGACCCAAACACCTTCGATCCTTATCCACTCTCCGACACCATCGTCCCTTCACCACCACCCCCATAATCTCTCTGCTTCAAATTTAGGGCGTTCTTCTTCTTCTTCTTCTTCTTATTCTTGTTCTGATTCAACATTTCTAATCTGCTCTGCTTCATATGCTTATCATTTGGCCACAAACTCTCTCGCTATCAAAGTTCTTCGCTAGCTGCGCTGTGCCCAGCTGTTTCGACTCCATTTGCGCTTCCTCATCATCCTTTCACTGACTTCTATCTATTTCTTTTTTCCTACTCCTCGCCGCTCCTCTATTCTAAATTTGCTTGCAGTACTATCATTTTCGCTTGCGCTTTTAACTTTTCTAAATCTTACACTCAATTCGTCTTTTCATTGCCCGTTCGTTCCCGACTAACCTCTTTTCATCTACATGTAGCTCAAAGGCTTCTCATCCTGTTATTTGGTCAATTGGGTCAAAACCCAAATCGGAGAGAAGGCCAAATTCAGGGTCTTGGGTGCAAGTATACAGTAATGGAAATGTGTACGAGGGGGAATTTCATAAAGGGTAATGCTCAGGAAGTGGGGTTTATCACTATCACATGAGTGGGAGGCATGAGGGGGATTGGATAGATGAGAAGTATGATGGATATGGCGTGGAGACACGGGCAAAAGGAAGCCGGTACCTAGGGCAGTATAGACAAGGCTTAAGGCATGGAATTGGGGTGTACAGATTCTACACTGGTGATGTCTATGCTGGGGAGTGGTCTAATGGACAGTGTCATGGGTGTGGAGTCCATACTTGTGAGGATGGAAGCCGGTATGTTGGGGAGTTCAAATGGGGTGCCAAACATGGTCTTGGTCACTACCATTTCAGGTAAATCTTACTAGATTCTGCTCTTCACTTTTTGTAATCTCATTAAATGGATTTCTTTGATTCCATGCTGATATTTCTGTTATTATGTTGAATGCCTGGATTTAGCCCAGCTATATCTGTGAGGAAAGGAAATGTCTTTGAATATGTTCCCGCACCGGAAGATGGTTCACCTATTCCTTCCCCTTCAGAGAAAAGTTTCGAGTCTAAATCGCCTGGCTGCTGATATTAGTTGATTGTAATGGTGTGGATCGATGTTAGTAGATTGTAGGAATACACTTTGAGAGAATGTCTTTTTTTCATCTACATTAGAAGAAGTCCCTTGGCTTTTAGGCTGTAGTTAGCCTGTCTTGGGGTTTTATTGTGAATATTACCTCCTCGTTCCTGCTTTATCGACAAAAAAACTGTGACTAGAATGTTGGTTCTGATGTGAGCTTTTAGATCTTTGATGTCATGTTTATTGTGTTGTGTTGTTGTGTTTTCATCTTCCACTATGTGATCAATTAGTTTCTTGTGGTATTGATTTCCTTAGAATGTTGGGCTATGTGCGGCAAACACCCCAGAGGGAGTTTTTTTCCCCTTTTTTTTAAGAAACAAGTGTTTTTTAATGTGAAATGTACAAAAACGGGTTCGATGAATTATCAATCTAAACCGAATACCAAAAAGACTCTAGTCAGTCTATAAGAGCCGCAAACCAGTCCGCGATAATAAAAAACAAAGGGATGTTCTAAAAATGTTTGGTAGTAGACACCCAAAGAGAAGTAAAAAAATGAATCCTGTCCCACAGGAGCGCTAGAGGGCCTCACTGTGGACATTTGTTAGATTTTAAGAACTTTTCTTATTTTTGCAACTCGCATATATTATATTCGGGCATTTTTTTATTCTTATTCATATATTCCAGATCTTGAATTCCCGGTCATTAACAGGATCATATTAGTTTCATCTTGTCATGGGTTGTAGAACCAGTTTCTTGAACTTCCTGGTAGCACATTTTGAAATGAAAAGCTATGCTATGGATATGTTTATATTGCGGTTTTATTTCGCCAAAGTTGCATTACAAATTGGACTACAAGATCAAACCAGATTCTAGAGAAAAGATTTGATAAGTAATAGTCAGCAAATAGGAATTCATTTATCAACAGATTTTTTCTTCCATTTGAACTCTATTCCATGGAGAAATAGGGGGAGGGTTTTGCACCACCAGACCGACTTGCATCATTTGTTCTAGATCCTTTAAAAGTTATAATCTGGTGTTGGCTAACTGCTATGTCTGATATGCAGAAACGGGGATGCATATGGTGGGGAATACGTTGCGGACAAGATGCATGGTTTTGGAGTCTTATCAGTTTGGGAATGGATCAATATGAGGGAGCCTGGCACAAAGGAAGGAGGCAGGGGCTTGGCATGTACACTTTCAGAAATGGAGAGATGCAATCTGGTCATTGGCAAAATGGAATTCTTGATGTTCCCAGCTCACATAATACCCTTCCAGGATCTTCTTTTGCTGTCAACCATAGCAAAGTTCTCAATGTGGTCCAGGTAATTTGTTACTTTCCCTCTTGAATAGATGTTTCTGTTGAAAAATTACCCTATAACTTTGACGACTCAATAATTTATTAATAAAACAAAGTGTATCTATTTAAAGTTTACTGACAAAAACTTCGTAGTGTTCCGCAAGCAAATCCCTTAAACAATTCTTTTTACAATTAAGTCCCTCTTGCACAAAATTCACTAGTTGTTATGTCTCTACGCACACCATTTACTCAAATGTCCTTATTCAATTCTATCCCCAAATTCTAGTTGAGTTGTCAGATAGATTAATCAATATGACATGACATGTCAGATAGATTAAAGTTTGCTTTTGTCCAATATCTGATGGATAGCTTCTTAATTTTCAATATGAAATCAATAATTCCAATTTTTTTCGGAATATTTTGTATCACGTAGTTTTTGGAAGGGAATTAGATGTTTATTAAGTTTAGAACTTAAAAACCATCAGATTTATGCAATAGTGGGTTCAATTGCAAAAATCTAAAGTGTGAAACAGTGTATATAGTGCATAATTGCAAAACAGTCGAGGTGTTTGGTTACAAAAGAAACTCAAGGTTTTTTTTATGGGTTGAACTGTTGAGGTGTGAAATATAATATATACTTCTGTTTATAAGAGTGGATCTACTCATAGACAGTCATACTTTTTGTAAAGTACAATTTTGTATGAAGTATTTTTTTTGTAAAATACACTTCTGTATAGAGTATAAAATCGTCCGGGGCTCTTGTGGTCAATTCCATCTTGACTAAGCGCTTTCGACATGTCATGAGCCATTAACATATTGGTGGTACACAAGGGAATTGCATCGTTAATAATTCAAAAGAACATATAATTTACGGTACTTATATTTATATGGTTATGTAAATCGATCGTTTGAACTGTTTACGACTGTACTACTAGTTTTTTATTGAATACTTGATGATGAGCAGGAAGCAAGACGTGCCACACAGAAAGCAAACGATGCAGAAAGGGTAGATGAGAGGTTGAAGAAAGTAGCAGCAGCAGCTAATAAAGCAGCAAATGCAGCAAGAGTAGCAGCCGTAAGGCTGTCCAGAAACAAATCTACTGTAACAACAACAACGATAGAGGCCTACCGGTTCTACTTGTCTGATCCTGGATAGTAGGATAATGTTGTTAATCTAGAATGGATAAGGGAGATCAATGGATGCTAGCTATACCCTTTTTGTTTGAGTTTATTCTTTTTCTAGATCCTATTTCTGCCATTATTTCCATGATCCATGGAATAGGGCCTGCCTGGAACCGCTTTCGGTGAGTCGAACTGGACAACTGAATACTTGATGACGAGCAGGAAGCAAGACGTGCCACACAGAAAACCAACAATGTAGAAAGGGTAGATGAGAGGGTGAAGAACGTAGTAGCAGCCGCTAATAAAGCAGCAAAGGCAGCAAGAGTAGCAGCCCTAAAGGCTGTCCAGAAAAACAAATATACTGTAACCCAACAATGATAGAGGCCTACCGGATCTACTTGTCTGATCCTGGATAGCAGGATAATGTTGTTAATCTAGAATGGAAAAGGGTGATCAAAGGATGCTAGCTATACCCTTTTTGTTCTTGTTTTTGTTTGAGTTTATCTCTTTTTCTAAATCCTATTTCTGCCATTATTTACATGATCCATGGAATAGATGCCTGCATGGAACCGCTTCGGTGAGTCGAACTCGACAACCTATCTTTTCGTTTTTTCTTCTCTCAATGACCTTCATGATCATGTCAAAAGATATGTAAATAGGATGAGTAAAGATCCATATTATGGGTCAAGGATGGTAAAGAGATCGCTTGAATTTAGTATGGTGATGTTTTACTCCTTTTTTAAGATGTTATGGTGCTGGGATGAAGCTGCCTAGTGTTGCCAATGTTGTATTATAATTCTCTGTTATTTCATGAGAAAAGATTAAAGAAAATTAACCTTAGATATCTGATCTGTGCCTTCTCATGTTTCTGCAATAAATGTATAATTCCTTGGGTTTGAAGAAGAATTTGAATGATTCAAATTAGGGAATGAGATGGAGACAGGATGAGATGAATTTGGGGGAATGCATAATTTTCTTAAGTTAGTCATTAAATGACCCTCTCAAAACAAAAAGATAAAAGATCATATGTGAAAATTGATTAGATGAAAGTAAAATTTAGGATAAATTACAGCAACCACATTTGTATGTCTTAGTAATAAAGATACTCTCTACAATTTCAATCAATACGTGGAGCTCCCTTGTTTTTAGAAACTTAACGTGAAGGTCATAAAAGACTTTTCACTAATTAATATTTTATTTTCTTATCTTATTATTTTAATATTAAAATTTATACTAATACAAGGGCACACCCATGAACTAAAGAACACACAAACAAACATACAATTACAAGGCAGACTAAGAAAACTTTTAAGCTTGATCCTTAACTATTCCCCATTTCTCAAGAAACAAGTTATCACATTGATCCACCTTCACGTTTTGCTCCATCATAATAAACCAGATTCTTTCCCTAATCATTGTAGAGATTCTTTTTAAAATCAGACCAAAATCAATACATTTCACAATAAAGACTATCCTAATTCTTTCTACCCAAATACAATACATAAGACATTAAAACAAGCTTTACAACTCTAGAGACCAGATTTCTTCATGTAGAGTTCCTCATAAATCATTCAAGCTAACACAATCATTCTAGCTATGTAAATGATGGTTCAGATTACAATTACTCAGCAAAGAAACTAAAACAGATCTAGTTACAGGGCACGTGCAAAAGAGGTGTGTAACTGTTTCTGTTCCTTGAGTACAAAACACACAAGATAAACCTACTTAAGGACACCATTTAGTAGCTAACATGTCCAGACAGGTAAGCCAAGAAACAAAAGAGTATTTGGGAATATGCCCTGAAAACCAACCCAGTTAGACCAATCCAGCTTATTTCTGTGCTACACAAGAGCTTTATAGGTACTACGAACTACAAAGATACCTTTTGCATCAGCATTCCACAACCACATATCATGCTGAAATGCATTTGGACTGGTCAAGTTTAAATGAATACCCTAACGTGTAAGTCTATTTGCCAAGCTGGAGCTTGGCCAATCCCATTTACCACCCCTGTCAATACTGAAACAATAATGGTAAGCCCTAAACTTGTGTTATGCATCAAGTCATGCCCCCCTTTTGAGAAGAGGAGGTTTAAGGGTGCCAGGGTTCAGTCAGTATATAAATCTCAGAGCCATTGCACAAACCTGCTCATAACATCTCTAACCCTAAGTATCTTCCTCCTGAACCACAAAGGATCATCATGCATTTTAACAGTAAAGAAGGAGTGTTGCTTCAGAAGGTTTGATTTACACCAGAAAATCCAATGGGAGTCCCTAATTTTGTAAACCAGACTTCAAAAATGTTTGGCAACTGCTACTAAATTCCATAGAGTCAAGTCTTTGATACCAAATTCTCCTTCCTCAAAAGGAGCACAATATTATTCCCTAGAGAACTTCGCACCCGTTTTTACATTCACTTTCTTTATTACCTGCTTAGGAAAAATCAATAAGCTAGCTCAATATCCTTAAATGGCTATGAGAATGGATTTGATTAATTGTAATCTGCTAGCATAAGACAGAAACTTATTTTCCCAGTTCTTTATTCTCTGAACAATTCTATCAACTAACACCCACAATGGATTCTACTAAAAGTGAGATCCACAAGTATTTAATAGGCAAACTTCCTTTTACAAACACAGTTTCTGTTAGAATCATGTTCTGTAAATCTTCATTTACCCCACTAAAGAAAACTTGACTTTGAGCTTCATTAAGTTGTAGACTAGAAAGAATTCTAAACCGATCAATTCCTTCTTTTACAATTCTCATTGAATCAATGTCACCTCCACTGAAAAAAAGAAGGTCATAAGCAAAACATATGTTAACAATTATATTCTTCTTGCTCCTCTAGTGGTATTTTCTTCTTGAACCTCCAGTGATATTGAAAAACAGGAAAAATTACACAATAGTTCATAATGCTTGTTAATACCTCCATAAACAAGACAAAAAACATAGGGAGACAAGGGGTCCCCATGTCTACGACCATTACCCAAAAAAAAATCCATGTAGGCCACCATTTATATTAACGGAATAGGAAGGTGAAGTCACATTCCTAGAAAATACCAACTTACAATGTCATGTGCCTTTAAGAGGTCTACTTTTAGAGTGATCTTGGTGTAGAGGACTCCTTATGGTAGCCTCTTATCAACTCCTAAGTAAGTAGTTTTGGTAATGGTTCTACCTGGTACAAATTCTGTTTGGTTGAAACTTAAGAGATTTGGCAGTGCATTCTTGAGTCTTTTAGCTAACATCTTGGTAATACATTTGTACACCAAGTTACAACATGAGATAGACCTATATTCAGTGATTCTAGTAGGGTTGGGCACCTCGGGAACCAAGGATATAGCTATAGAGTCAAACTGCTTCAAAAGCTCTCCATTCTTGAAGAATTATAACACGGCTTCACTAATCTCTTTCCCCAAAATGTGCCAGGTTTTCTTAAAGAAACTGGCTGAGAAACCATTTGGTCGTGGACTTTATTGTCATGAAAAGAAAAGAATGTACTAGTTTTAGTAAAAAACTGCCACAGTACAAGTGTGGGGGTCCACCTAATCAGGGGAATCTGCCAGAGTGGCGTTATGCGAGTTCGTTCCTCTTTATGGTGAGTGTACTCTTCCTTTTGACTGGAGCTGCTCACTGCCTCAACCTCTGTAAAATATAGACAATGAACCTTAAAGGCGAGGAATGAAGGGTGGTTGCCTTGCTTAAGGGCATCCGATACCTCAGTCAGTCCTTTATCGATATTTTGGCATAGTTTTTGTAGGGGAGAGAAGATATACCTCATTTGTCGATTAGGGAAAATATTTATATTTAAGTCCTGAAGCGTGTCCAAGAAGTCTTTTGGAGACATGTTGGAGAAGTTTCGTGAGACATGAAGCCTGCCTGGACTGTCCTTGATTGGATATGGGCATTAATGGTTGATGTACTTCTGAGGTGACATTTCAGAAACAATTTGACGTTCTGCCATGGTGATTGGACCCGTTGGATGCTACTTTCAACGGGTCATAATGACAGTATGCTCAGATTTACTAGGGCTCTACTTGTGGACTCAACTATTTTTCATTTGCTCGGGTTAGGGCGTCCAGAGCTCCATAGGAAATGAGGTCGGTCTTATTCCTTCATTGAGGTTAGGAGTTCCCCAATTCGGCATGACATGTGTTGTTGCATTACTGGTGGTTGAGAAAATACTCATAACAGCTGCCCCCAGCCGAGGACTCGAGTGGTTTTATTCATGCGGCTCCGAAGACTCCATCGTTTGAGCTCTACGTCCGAGCTCAGTATGGAGATAGACGAAGGGTCTATCCTAAGTACCTTACATTTTCGCTCAAAGTCTACTCCTCAGAGGAGGTTATATCGAGTGGAATTAATTGGGTGTCCATTTTCGTCGCGTGTGTCGCTTTACCTTTCCTATGCTTCAAGGACTATTACCACCACAGGAGTGGAAGCATTAGTGGCGCGTTAACGACGAATCATGACTTGATAATGTGTCACTTCATTCCTAACGCGTCGCTTTATCCTTGCAGTTGATTGGATGATGTTTGGTCTTCTGATGTCCACTCATTGATTGTAGCCTCAACGGTCACCATCATGACCCTATTTAATGCCCATTAGGCGGGCAGTTTTCCCTCTATAAGCCTACAAATAAGCAGCTTCTTTCTCATTTCCTTTATCCTTGCCTTCTTCATAGAATCAAAACTCTTGTCAATCATTGCACTTTTCCTTGGCTGTTCTTCTCGGAAGAACAATAATCTTTCCCATTTCTATGGTTTCCTCCATTTTGAAGGTTTTCCTTCAAGATCCTTCTCTTTTCTTATGACTATCGCTTCCCTTTCCGTCGTTTTTAAATGTCATGCCTTGAAGTCGTTGATGTTCCATTCAACGATGATTTTCTAGCCATCGATAAGCCAGTCCAGTGAATCCTTTATCCGTGTTGGCTACTTGCCCCTAATGTTAAAGACTTTACCCTTAGCAGGGGTCTGTAATCTGGTCGAGCCTTAATACCTGATTCGAATTGAAACAAATTTGTTGGCTGCGACCCACTCCCATCTTTTATCAACTCTGTCCTTTCGGACCTCCAACCGCTTATCGCAGCATACTTCAGGAGTGTGTAAGGCAGCCCTTGCAATCATGTCCTTCAGGATCGTCTCAAACCATGGGGTAGTGTCCCCTTCCTTGTTCACCTTGTGGGAAAAGTTGAGGCTTTTCTTCATCCTCAGCTTGAAAATCGGTTGCTGCTCGTGGTTTGAATCCACTTTTATTCCGTCTTGACGCGATCCTCAGGGGCAGAGTGATCAAAGACCTCAGAAGAATTCACAAGCCTTGGAGATCCTAAAATCACCGGCTTCGACGTGGGGTGGGGGGGGGGTCTTTTACTTTTAGGTTAGTCTAGGAGTGGCTCGCCCCCTTAACCGATGAGATTTTTGTACATTTGCCTGTATTCATAATACTCTATTATTAATAAAAATAAACTTCATTTACCTCTAGCTCCTTTATTTATCTATATTTTTGCCTATTTCCTGTTACGAACATATATCAAGTAGGTAATGTTTCTTTTTCCTCAGTCGAGCTTTAACTTAGTCTGGACGAGACTTTTATCATGAGTTGTGCAGTTATTCTGACTATTATGCCGATCATTGTGTCCTATGAAATTTATTGACCCGAGCTTGATATCCCAAGTTGGAGTGGGCCTTAAAGGGCCTTGATGTTTTTGGTGGACTTGATCTTGTCCAATAAATTACCCCCTCCGTAGGTCAAAGGTCCTAAAGACCTTTCATGACCTTTAAGAAGCTTTCATGCTATTATCCTGGAGGTCTAATCGGGTGAATCTTTTGCTCGCATTGGGGGTTTTCCCTTTTTCATTTAGTCTAGCACGCTTCCTTTTGAGTTTTTTCTGGGGATGGCGAAGTGGATTGAATTTCCTCAAGTTTTTGCCAAAGGACCTTCCCTTCTATACCTATCCATGTGTCCTTGTTCTGAATAAGTCCTTGAGCTAAAGAGCTCATCACACAAGCTCATTCCGAGCTATAATGCTCAACATATATCCTTACTCCCAGTGTCGAGATTTCCTTTGCTAAGCCTTTTCCTTAACTTTGTTGGACGGGCGTGACTGTCCAGTAATTATTACTTTCGTGGTTGTCTAGTCAGGCGTGCCTGCTCTATCTAGGCCTTTGACCCCGTTTGTGAGCTGAGTTGCTCAGCATATGTCATTTGTTAATATCTAGCCATGCGTGTTTGCTCTGGCTAGATCATTGATCTTGTCTGCAAGCATGAGTGCCCGGCAGACGTTAGTTGTCGATACCTAGCCAGATGTGTCTGCTCTGGCTAGATCCTTGATCCCGTGTGCGAGCATGAAAGCTTGGTAGATATCTTTTGTCGATATCTAGCTAGGCGTGTTTGCTCTAGCTAGATCCTTATTCCCACATGCTAGCATGAGTGCTCATCGGCATCTCTTATCGATATCTAACTAGACGTGTTTGCACTGGCTAAATCCTTGATCCCGTTTACTATCATGAGTGCTCGGTAGACATGTCTTGTCGATATCTAGTTAGGCGTGTTTACTTTAGTTAGATCTTTGATTCCTTCTGTGAGCATGAGTGCTCGACAGACATCTCTTATCAATACCTAGCCAAGCGTGTCTACTTTGGCTAGATCCTTGATCTCGTTTGTGAGCATGAGTGCTCGACATACATCTCTTCATATTTAATCCTGACTGGTAGGCTAGAGCATCTCATCAATCATCAAATTTTATTTAATGACGACTAGTTGGCTAGGGTACCTCATCAGTCATCACTTTTTATTTAATCCCGACTGGTGGGTTAGGACACCTCATCAATCATCACTTTTTATTGAATCCTGACTAGTGGGCTAGGACACCTCATCAGTCATCACTTTTTGTTCAAACTCGACTGGTGGCCTAAAGCACCTCACGAGTCATCATTTTTTGTTTAATTGCGACTTGTGGGCCAAGGCACCTCACCAGTCATCACTTTTTGTTCAATCTTGACTGGTGGGCCAGGGCACCTCACCAGTCATCACTTTTTGTTCAATCTTGACCGGTGGGCCAGGGCACCTCACTAGTAATCATTTTTTGTTTAATCCTGACTGGTGGGCCAGAGCACCTCACTAGTTATCACTTTTTATTTAATTTCGACTGGTGGGCTAGGGTACGCACCACTCATCACTTTTTGTTTTATCCCGACTGGTGGGTTAGGGCACTTCACCAGTCATCACTTTTTATTTAATCCCGACTGATGAGCTAAAACACCTCATCAATAATCATTTTTTGTTAAATCCCGACTGGTGGGCTAGGGCACCTCACCAGTCATCACTTTTTGTTCTTCCATCATACGTCGTAGAAAAGTTGTGTACTTCATTTCATTCGATAAATGTGGCATAATGTACAATCATTGTTGTTTGTTACTCTTGGGCATTGATCATTCTAATAAATCATAAGCAATTTATGTGCATTTATAAGATTCATACCTTCTGGTCTTGGTGCTTCCATTACGAGGGGAGCATATCAGAATCTGAATTAGCTCTGTGATCCAGTGGGTGCACATTACAGTATGCCTTTGAAGGAAGTCGGGTTCCTCATTTCCTGAGCTATCATTCCATCCCTTGTTGAGCCTGGCACATTCTTCATTCTGAGGTGAGCCTTAGCATCCATGGCAGGACCTTCCAAGCTTCATTTTATACTCACAGAGAGATATAGGTCTGTCCTTATCCTTTCTCTCCAACTGTTCTTGCAGGAGAAAGCTTTGATCATCCTGGTCTTCTGAGTTCTTCTTTGGACCATGCCCTCAGTGTCAAGAGTCTGGTTCCTTTGGAGGCTAGGTAAAAAGTCTTTACCATCCCCGTTTCTTAACCAAGGCACCGAATTACACCAATATCAGTAGGGCTTATCATCCCTCTATTTTCTTCGATGTGAGACACATGATTGGGAGCTGGCTACCCAGATTCACATTGCGCCCGTGGTAGGGGTGTTCCCAAGCTCGTGTACCCATGCAATGCATTATTTCTTCACCTATGCCAGGGTTTCGTGAAATTGTTGGTGGCCAAAAAAGGGCACCAAGAAATCGAATGTGTGGTTCTTCGATACTTTCCACCACCTTTCACGGTTACTCATATACTGCCCCCGAAGAGGCCTTTAGGGGCCTTCTCCTTCGTTCGTACCCAGCGGCTTTATTTTCCTTCTTTGTCTTTCGGGGATGACCTCAACCATAATCTTTTAAAGGGGGCCCTCTACCTTCTGAAATCGGGCTTCAGTGTGGCCCTGACTTCCTTGGGGGTGATCATCTCCGTGCAAGACACCATCGTGACTTGAGCGGTGGTTGGTATACCTTTCCTCTTTTTCTAGGTTGTATTAGAGGCTAAAACCACCACGTCCTTCCTCTTTCGTTGGGCAGTCATGAGGATGGTAATGAGTGTCTTTTCTGACAGAGGGAAGGGTGAATCTTCCTTTTCATCCCAGGCTTCATCGGTGTAGGATATCAGACCCATTTTCTCCTTGCTGGAGGGGGTGATGACTTTACAATCGTTCTCAGATGGCGCCAACGCTTTAAAGCTGCCACAGTACAAGTGTGGGGGTCCACCTAACAAAGGGAATCTGCCAGAGTGACGTTATACGAGTTTATTCCTCTTTATGGAGAGCGTACTCTTCCTTTTAACTGGAGCTCCTCACAGCCTTAACGCTTGTGAAACACATATAAAGAACCCTAAAGGTGAGGAACCGGGGGTTGTTGCCTCGCCTAAGGGCCTCCGATGTCTCAATCAGTCATTTGTCGATATTTTGGAAGAGTTTTTGTAGGGGAGAGAAGATATACCTCGTTTGTCTATTAGGAGAAGTATTTATATATAAGTCATCAGGGTAGGAGGACGCGTGTCGAAGAAGCCTCTCAGACGCATGCTGGAGAAGCTTTGTGAGACACAAAGCCTTCTTGGACTGCCCTTGATTGGACATGGGCATTAATTATAACGTCCCAATCCCTGAGGGTTAAAAATGCTTGAAATTTCACAATTCAAAAATCTCCAAATTGAAAACCTTAATTTTAACGTTAAATAGCGGAAATATAAAATTATTTTAGGAGAAAATTAACTCATTTTTGAATTAAATGATTCATTAAACTGTAACAATGTTGAACACGAAAATTCATAAAACATGAAAGTCAAACGTGAAAATTCATAAAATTCCTAAAACAGCAGTAATTAAACTGGTTTCTAACATCAGATAATAAAAAATTATGAAAAATCTCATATTTTCACTGTCTATGACAGTCCCTCACCACTGCTGCTCGCCATCACCTGCAACATATTCATCTATGAGAGTGGTATTAAAAATACTCAGTAAGTAAACTCACATATTAATAAGTTTCACATGACATAAATGTAAATATATAATTCATGCAAATTTAATTTCACGCGTTCACTTGTCAATTATATCACATAAAATACTTATCATAACACACTAATTTAATGGTTAACATATAACTTGAACTTGTACTTATACTTGCTGATACTTATACTTACTTGATCATAATTCGACTAGACATATCCCTAGATTAACAACCTAACCAGAATTGTTTCACACTTGAACTTGAACTTGTAACGTGAACGTGAACATGACGGATTGGGTGTCCTAAAACTTGATGTCACATAAAATTATCTGAACTTTAAGGACGCAAACATGAACATGGTGACACCCAACCGTATAACTTGATAATATGATGTGAACAATATGGTTATTGGTTATTTGATAACCAAGGGACATGAATAAGTCTATATCTTGTTTACTTATCACTTTACTTGAGTTAAGATGTATAATTCACATTATTACATATGCATAAGTAAACATATAACTTGTTCATGAACATAAACAATATAACTATTACGTGTATAACTCAAAATATAATCATACATAACATGGTAAATAATTTCATCATGATACGAAAAAATAAATAACACACTTGATCATAAGATTGAGGAGCATAAAGAAATAATAAAAACAATTATATATGCTAGACTTATAACATATGAACCGAATTAGTATGTAAATCTACTTATTTGGATTCGCTACGAATTAAATTTAACAACTAATGACCTGAAATCCAAAGATCTCAGATCACAACATATTCATATAATATTTACAATTATATAATTAACTAGAGGGCGAGTCAGGTTGGAACAAGTGGAAACTAAGTCGAGTGTAAATTGATTGATCAAGCGGTTCAAACCGGTTCATGTGGTTTGAACCGGTTCAGGTTGAGTGATTTTTCAGATCGGGTAGAGTCAGAATCAACTCGGGTCTAAATAACACACTGATTGGTAATAAATACACAGCCAAACAAAATGGGTAAAACATGAAGTTCTTAAACACACTAAGAAATCTAATAAGCATTGAAACCACTCCATAATCAATTCAATTGTTTAAAGAGTTATAAAACTATTTGATTCACATAAAAGAACGTATTTTAACTGTTTGAAAAAGTTACAAAACCACTTAATTTGAACCAAAGAGAGAACTTCTTTTATTATTGTGTAAAAATCACATATTCCGTTGATTACCAAAAACCCTTTTGGATGAATTATCAAAAGGGTAACATAGAAATACAGCCTTGCAAAAATTAGTGCTTGTGAAAAGTACATAAACAAAACTAAAATAAAGAGGTATAAATCTTAATCCTTCAAAAAGATCATGTTAAAAAAAGTGAGCACTAGTTCTGGAATGAAGCCGAAATATCCAAGCTGAATAATTCAGTAAAATAACTTAACAAAACAATTTCAAAACTCCCATTTTTGTTTGGCTGGTAACAAAATCGAGAGAACATGGGAGACATATGTGAAGGAGAAAGAATCGAATAAATTGGAATAGAAAGCGAGAGAAAAATAAGCTTACTGGAGGGGACCAACAATGGAGATGCTGCCAGCGAATGAAACGAAGAAGAATATAGAGGAAACGAAGGGTTTCACTGGAAAAATTAGAACAAAAAATCAGATTGAAGCATCAGCACATTAATTAAAATCTAAGTTGAATAGAGAGAGAAAATAGGAAAGAAAAATAGAAAAGAAAGGCAAGAAGGAAAAATTGAATACTTACTTAAATTAGAACAAAGAAGAAGATGAAGTTGAAAGAATGAGCATCAATGGAGTTTTCGGCTGAGAAAGAGGGCTGCCAGAGAGATAAAACAAAGAGAGAATGACAGTTAAAGGGAGGGTTCGTGAATTAAAAGAAAATGGGGAAGGAGGGAGCTGTGGGTGGTTAAAGGGGAGGGGTTCGTGCAAAAGAGATGGAGAGTGAGGTAGATACACTAGGGTGCATGCACAATGGTGCGAGTGATTGAGAATGGGGAGAGATGTACCGAATGCCATAAAAAGGTTAGGGTTGGCTTTGGGTGTAAATACATATAGGTGTGAGTGGGAGGTTAAAATTACAAATCTACCCCGTATAATGCTTGGGGTATTACATTCTCCCTTCCTTAAGAACTTTCGTCCTCGAAAGGAATTTATCTTATTGAAATAACTCTAGATACTTGACACGTATCTCCGCTTCTCATTTTCATGTTGCTTCCTCGATCCGATAATTTCTCTAAAGAACCTTGACTAACTAAACTGTTCTGTTTTGAAGAGTTTGATTCATGCGCTCTAGGATTCTGACTGGTTTCTCCTCATAAGTAAGATCATCACGAACTTGCAGAGGTTAAAAATCGATGACATGCATTAGATCAAGCATGTACTTGTGAAGCATCGAGACGTGAAACACATTATGAGCACCTGAAAGAGCTGATATTAAAAGGAGCCGGTAAGCGAAAGGACCGATAGGATCCAAAATCTCATAGGGACCAACCTTGAGAAATACGTGATCACCCACTTCAAATTCAAGGTCCTTTCCCATAACATATGCACAACTATTTTGCCTACTTTGAGTGGTCTTCATTCTATTCTGATTTTTTGTATAGCTTCATTCATAGACTGAACCAAGTTAGAACCCAAAGGCTTCCGTTCTTCAACTTCATCCTAGTGAACTGGCGACTGACACTTTTTCCCATAAAGTGCCTCAAACGAAGCCATACCAATCGTCGCTTGGTAATTGTTATTGTAAGCGAACTCCACGAGTGCGAACTGTACGTCCCAACTACTAGAGAAATCCAAGACACAAGCTCAAAACATATCCTCTAATGTCTGAATCGTTCACTCAGATTGCAGATGGAAAGTTCTACTAAAATTCAATTGAGTACCCTAAGTTTTCTGTAGACTCTGCCAAAAATTTGACGTGAACCACAAATCCCGATATGATAATATAGACACTAGAACCCCATGAAGTTGAACAATCTCTTTGACATACAACCAAACCCAATCCTCAGCTGAAAATTTAGTCTTACCAGGCAAAAAGTGTGCAGACTTGGTAAGACGATCCACCACAACCCAAATGAAGTTATAACCTTTGATCGTCCTCGGTAGCCCTGAAATGAAATCCACAGTGACATGCCCCCACTTCTATTTAGGATTACTTAAAGGTTGCATGACCCTTGATGGTCTCTCTCTCTAAGCCTTGATTTGCTGACACACCAAATACTTACTAAAAAATTTAGCGGTATCACACTTCATACCATTCCACAATAATGTAACTTTAAATCGTGATATATCTTAGTACTGCCAGAGTGCACAGTGTATAGTGAACTATGAGCCTCCATGAGTAATTCCTTCCTAATAACTGCATCCTACGGAACACAGATCCTCCCATAAAAGCAAAGAGTTGAATCATTACTAACATCGAATCCTTGTATTTTGTCCGAACCCACTTCACTACGAATCAAAAGCAATTCAGAATTTGAGTTCTGTGCATTGATAATGCGTAGCTACAATGATGGTTGAATTATGAGCTGTGCTAACTGCGTTGTAGTGTCTTTCAGCAAGACCTGAATCTTGACACGTTCAAAATCCTTCAGGATATGCTCTTGAGATGTAATGAGAGCTGCAGAACAGGCTGGTTTTTTACTTAAGGCATCTGCCACAACATTTTCCTTCCCTGGGTGATAAATGACCTGGCAATCATAATCATTCACCAGTTCCAACCAACGGCGTTGCCTCATTTTAAGCTCTTCCTGAGTGAAAAAGTACTTAAGGCTCTTATGATTTGTGTAAATCTGGTACTTACAACCATACAAGTAATGTCTATAAATTTTGAGGGCAAATACAACTGCAGCCAACTCCAAATCATGTGTAGGATAGTTATGTTCATAAGGCTTGAATTGTCGAGAAGCATATGCTATGACCTTTCCCTCTTGCATCAAAACACAACCTAAACCTCTCTTGGAAGCATCACTGTAAATAACAAAATCACTCTTACCAACTGCAATTGTCAGCATTGGTGCTGACACTAATTTTTGTTTAAGGCTCTAAAAACATTTCTCACACTCACTCGTCCAAGAAAGGGCGACATTCTTCCTGGTCTACTGAGTAACTGGAACAACGATCTTTGCAAAACGCTCAACGAATCTCTTATAATATCCTGATAGACCCAAAAAATTGTAAACTTCCCTAACATTTGCCGGTTGAGGCCAACTAATCACCGCATTTGGCTTTTACATTGATTGATTCTGGATCCACGCATTCTTTTATACCTGCTTCATTTCTGACTCATGCACCTCTGCCTGTTGTGCCATTGGGTTTTGAGTTATATGTTTCTATGCCTTCTAGAGCTTCTCTCCTGACTAATAAGGCGATAGAGAGTTATTCAATGATGATAGAAGATAGTGTTATGTGTACTAGGCTTATAATCCTAGGGATGCATGATTTTGACGTAATCTTAGGGATGGACTGGTTGGTTGCTAACTATGCCAACATAGATGATTATCAAAAGGAAGTTTGATTCCTACCTCCAAGTAAACCTAGCTTCAAGTTTAGAGGATCCCAGCAACGGCCTATACCTCTAAGTAAATCTACTTTACGGGCACAAAGCCTACTTGCTGACCGTGGTAACTGGGGTTACTTAGCTTTTGTGGTGGATATAACTAAGAAAAATGTGGATATTTGATCATTTCCAGTCATTTGTGAATTTTTGGATGTATTTCCCAATGATTTGCTAGGACTTCCTCCTCCCCGGGAGATAGATTTTCATATTGAGTTGGTACCAGGCACTGCCCCTATATCCGAAGCGCCGTATCGTATGGCTCATGCAGAGTTGAAAGAACTTAAGGATCAACTTCAAGAATTATTGGATAAGGGTTTCATTAGACCTAGTAAACCTTGAGGTGCTCCAGTATTATTTGTTGAAAAGAAAGAGGGATCGATGAGGTTATTCATTGACTATAGGGAGTTGAATAGAGTCACTATCAAGAATAAGTATCTGTTACCGCGCATTGAGGATTTATTCTGTAAGACTGACTTGAGATCATGTTACCATCAGCTCAGGATTCGAGATGAGGATATTCATAAGACAACGTTTCATACTCGTTACGGTCATTACGAGTTTGTAGTGATGTCGTTTGGATTAACTAATGCTCTGGCAGCCTTCATGGCTCTGATGAACAGTGTGTTCAAAGAGTACTTGGATTCTTTTATGATTGTCTTCATTGATGATATTCTGGTGTACTCTTTATCGGAGGCTAAGCATATAGATCACCTTAGAATTATTTGGCAAGCGTTAAAGACACACCAGTTATATGTCAAGTTCCAGAAGTGTGAGTTTTGGCTTCAGCAATTATCATTCCTTGGTCATGTGGTATCTCAAAATGGTATCTATGTTGACTCGTCCAAGATTGAACAAGTAATGTACCTGCCACAATTGTATCTGACTGCTCAGCTTCCTGGCGAGTTAATGCGAAAACCTTCCCTTTAGCTCTACCTCTAGCAGCATTGCTAGTCTGTCCTTGAGCAAATAGATGGCACTTTCTGAGGTAATGCCCAATCTTTTCACACTTAAAGCAAGCATTGTTCGCCTTTGAACACTAGCCGTTATGGTGCTTGTTACATGTAGCACACAAGGGATTTGAGTTGATCGCCTACCTTTTTACATTGTCGGGACCCTGGTGAGAATTCTACAGTTTTCTTTTCCCAAGAAATGATTGCTCTGACCGTGGTGGTGCATGAGGTGGAAGATTATGCTCCATCGACAAGGCTGCTTCAACCACTGCTACGTTGGTGATGTGCTTATGGAGCGAAACAAAACCGTTTATCTCTGGACAAAGTCCCATTTCAAAGGTCTGAGCCTTATTGATCTCGCTATCAACGTAATGTGTGGCGAAGCGAGATAATTCCTCGAACTTCCTTTCATAATCAGCAACAGTCATATTGCCTTGCATCGGCCTAAAAAATTCAGCCTCCTTACTTGTCTTGACGGTAATCGGAAAATACTTATCGAATAATAGCTCCTAAAATTGATCCCAAGTCATCAGATTATGCACAACATCATGAGTTCTTTGTATGAGCTCCTACCATTTTTGAGCTTCTCGTGTCATCATAAAATTACACAACCAACCTTTTGAATCTCAGAACAAATCATAAAATGGAAGATCTGCTCCAATCTCAAAATCCAATCGTCAGCTAACAATGGATTGGACAAGAGACCGTCAAATTCGGGTTGGTTCAGCCTCCCTGAATATGCCGATCAGTTGCATGTCTAGTGCTGTCATCTGTTGCAGTTATTGTTGTTGAGCTGGGCGAGCCGTCGCTGTCTGCATCAACAACTCCAAAAATTCTTGAAACTTTTCGATCATGGTTGCTGGAGGGTTCGCAGCAGGATCGACCGATGCGTGATTTTTAATTCTCGTATAGGGGGCCATTACTCTGTTACCCTCCAAAATTCAAGACTTACCAAAAGCCTACTCTTATCGTGTAAATATAACATAAACGTAACAACATGCCATAATGAAACTAAAGCACATCATACTGAATCAATAATTAAAACATACATATCACGTTGACTTGTAAGGTGATGGAGGAGCCGAGTGAGCGACATGCCATATTTTTCACTAAGAAAAGTCTACAAAATGTAAAACCTTTGCTATGATACCAAACTGTAACGCCCCGATCCCCTAGGGTTAAACATGCTTGAAATTTCACAATTCAAAAATCCCCAATTCAATTGAAATCCTAATTTGAGAAAATCCCGAAATTGAAAATCCTAATTTTGCCCTATTTTTAACGTTAAATAGCAGAAGCATAAAATTATTTTAAGAGAAAATTAACTCATTAATTTGAATTAAATGATTCATTAAACTGTAATAATATCGAACATAAAAATCTATAAAACATGAAAGTCAGACATGGAAATTCATAAAATTCCTGAAACAACAGTAATTAAATTGAAAAACTGTTTCTAACATCATATAATCATAAATTGTGAAAAATTTCATATTGTCGCTGTCTATGACAGTCCCTCACTCATGCTGCTTGCAATCACCTACAACATATTCATCTATGGGGGGTGAGTATTAAAAATACTAAGTAAGTAAACTCGCATATTAATAATTTTCACATGACATAAATGTAAACATATAACTCATGCAAATTTAATTTCACACGTTCACTTGTCTATTAAATCAAATAAAATACTTGTAATAATACACTGATTTCATGGTTAACATATTACTTGAACTTGTACTTATACTTGCTTGATCATAATTCGAATAAACATATCACTCGATTAACAACCTAACCAGAATTATTTCACACTTGAACTTGAGCTTGAACTTGTAACATGAACGTGAACATAACGGATTGTGTGTCCTGAAACTTGATGTCACTTAAAGTTATCTGAACTTTAAAGACGCTAACATGACCATAGTGACACCCAACCATATAATTTGATAACATGACGTGAACAATCTGATTATTTGATAACCAAGGGACATGAATAAGTCTATATCTTGTTTACTTATCACTTTACTTGAGTTAAGATGTATAATTCACATTATTACATATGCATAAGTAAACATATAACTTGTTCATGAACATAAACAATATAACTATTACGTGTATAACTCAAAATATAATCATACATAACATGGTAAATAATTTCATCATGATATGGAAAAATAAATAACACACTTGATCATAAGATTGAGCAACATAAAGAAATAATAAAAATAATTATATATGCTACACTTATAACATATGAACCGAATTACTATATAAATCCACTTACTTGGATTCACTACGAATTAAATTCAGCAACTAATGACCTGAAATCCAAGGATCCCGGATCACAACATATTTATATAATATCTACAATTATATAATTAACTAGAGGGCGAGTGAGGTTGAGAACAAGTGAAAACTAAACCGGGTGTAAATTGATTGATCAAGCGATTCAAACCGGTTCAACTAGGTTCGGGCGGTCTGAACCGATTCGGGTTAAGTGTTTTTTCAGATCGGGTCGAGTCAGAATCAACTGGGGTCTAAATAACACACTGATTGGTAATAAATACAGCCAAACAAAATGGGTAAAACAAAAAATTCTTAAACACACTATAGAAATCTAATAAGCATTGAAATCACTCCATAATCAATTCAATTGTTTAAAGGGTTATAAAACTATTTGATTCACATAAAAGAACGTATTTTAACTGTTTGAAAAAGTTACAAAACCACTTAATTTGAACCAAAGAGAGAACTTCTTTTATTATTGTGTAAAAATCACATATTCCGTTGATTACCAAAACTCTCTTGGATGAATTATCAAAAGGGTACGTAGAAATACAGCCTTGCAAAATCAGTGTTTCTAAAAAGTACATAAACAAAACTAAAATAAAGAGGTATAAATCTTAATCCTTCGAAAAGATAATGTTAAAAAAAGTGAGCACTAGTTCTAAAATGAAGCTGAAATATCCAAGCTGAACAATTCAGTAAAATAACTTAGCAAAACAATTTCAAAACTCCCATTTTTGTTTGGCTGGTAACAAAATCGAAAGAACAGGGGAGACATATGCGAATGAGAAAGAATCGGATAAATTGGAATAGAAAGCGAGAGAAAAACAAGCTTATCGGAGGAGACCAACAATGGAGATGCTACTAGCAAATGAAACAAAGAAGAATATAGAGGAACAGAGGGTTCCATTGGAAAAATTATAACAAAAATTCAGATTGAAGCATCAACACATTAATTAGAATCTAAGTTGAATAGAGAGAAAAAAATAGGAAAGAAAAATAGAAAAGAAAGGCAAGAAAGGAAAAATTGAATACTTACTTAAATTAGAACAAAGAAGAAGATGAAGTTGAAAGAATGAGAATCAATGGAGTTCGGAAAGGGCTGCCAGAGAGGTAAAACAAAAAGAGAATGGCAGTTAAGGGGAGGGTTTGTGAATTAAAAGAAAATGGGGAAGGAGGGAGTTGTAGGTGATTACAAGGGAGGGGTTTGTGAAAAAGAGATAGGAGAATGTGGTAGATATACTAAGGTGTATGCCCAATGGAGTGAGTGAGTGAGAATGGGGAGAGCAAATTACTGAATGCCATAAAAAGATTAGGGTTAGCTTTGGGTGTAAGTAAATATAGGTGTGAGTGGGGGTTAAAATTATAAATCTACCCCTTATAATGGACGGGGTATTACATTAATGGTTGATGTGTTTTTGAGGTGACATTTTAAAGACTGATTAACATTTTGTTATGGCGATTGAATATGTTGGACACTATTTTCAGCGGGTGATGATGACTTTATGCTCGGGTTTAATAGGGCTCTACTTGTGGACTCAATTGTTTTTTCATGTGCTCGGGTTCGGGGGTCTCGAGCTCCATATGGACCGAGGTCCTTTCGCTAAGGTCGGGAGTTCTCCAATTTAGTGTGACATGTGTCGTTGCATTATTAGTGGTAGGAAAAATACCCGTACTCCTAACTTCCACCTCAGTTGATTCCGACATCAAAGTTTCAGTCTAAACTTCACTAATCTTCTTTGGTAAGAATTTATGCATTATATTTCAGTTTAAGTCAGACACAAGCATTTGAGAACCACTAGGCCTTTGTAAAAGTCAATAATGTGATTCTGAATAGCTACAGGATCAACAATCAAGTTATTGGACTGACCCACAAGCTGGAGCATCTAAGATTTCCTTCTACATTTTTTAACAGCTCTGAAAAGAATGTTATATTATTTTCTCCCAGATTAAGCCATGAAACTCTTAATTTTTGCATAAAAAATATTTCCTCTGCCAATTTCATATCAATGTTTCGATGCCTCACTAGTCTTCCTCTGAGCCTCAACCATATCAAGATTATCATCAAGGAACTGAATTGCAGAACTAAGAAGACTTCTGGCTTCAACTACTTTCTGTGATATATTGTTGCAGTGTTGATAGTTAAACTTTCTCTAGGCTCCTTTTACAGATTGAAGAATCCTTGCAAGATTGAACATAACATTGCTCTGATTTGGTATATTCCAAGCCTCCTCAACAATCTCATAGAACCTATCAAAATCTATCCAGAACTTAACAAATTTAAAAGCATATTTCTTCCTATTTTGATCAGGAAGAAGTTTTACAATGGCTGGTTTATGATCTGATAACCATGTGCAGCAAAATAAGTAAATAGAATTGGAAAAACTATGTTGCCAATATTCATTTATTAACACCCTATCTATCTTATTCATGATGCTACCATCACCCACTTGATGATTCCACCAGGTAAGATGGAGGAATCATAACTCACATCATCAAGTTCGATATTGTTAACATTGTTGGCAAAATCCAGCATGCCTTAGTCCCATGACTGAGCCCCCTGCTTTTCATTTGGGTCAAGTATTTCATTAAAATCCCCCATGATGATCCATGGCATTTGACCAACGGAAGGTCTAAAACTCTGTAAAGATTGCCATAAGATTCTCCTACACAATAGTTCAAAGAAATGCGACAGTAGGAAAATGCTATCGACCAAATAATACATCAACTGATCAGTGCTAGTCATGACAGTGATATCAAAAACAGTATGATCAAATGCTATCCAGATTCTGCCTAAAGGAGCTGCATTGTACTTGTTTAGTACGGTCCAATTAGGAAAGACATATTTAGCAATACTATTGAAATTTTTAGCTTTAACTTTAGTTTCTACCAAGCTACAAAAACTGAGATGAAATTCTCTACATACCCTCTTTACTTCAACATGTGTTCTGGTGCTTGTTAAAACCCCTTAAGTTCCACGCTGCCAGACTATTATGTAAATGAGGGAAGACTTAATGTTAGTGCATCGACCAAAGTCCCTTTGCTCACCTTGAGCTTTGCTGCAACTTGTCTCTTTCTTTGTTTTTTCCTTGAGCTCAGATTACTTTTGCTTGCAGTGCTTAAATTTCCATTTGTTCTTGAAGATAAAAGTTCTCTACAACCTTGTCAACTTCTGTTACAACGATAGGAAGGGTAATATCCTTAGCTACTAATTCAGTCTCAACTACTTCATTTGGCAGTTCAGGTTCAATCTCTGCTAAGACGGAGTCATCTTCTTCCAAACTTGTAGGTGGCATTATATCTGGAATTTTAGTGGAAGTAGAGGCCTAGCTCATTCATTTTCTCCTTTCCTTTCCTTGTAACTTGCACCTATTCCTGTTTAGAACGCCTCTTTTCCTCTGGTTGCTTCTTTTTCTCTTGTACCTTCTTCTGATTTTCCTTTTTGGCCAAATAGTCATATGACCAAAGGTTCCACAACTTTTGCACATTCTGGGTATACCAAGATACTTCGCCTCAATTTTGACACTGTCCACCTCTAACCCAGAGAGGCCTATCTCCAAATTCTTAGGTATCAAAGGTCTGCCTAGTAAAATACCAGGGCCTCCATGGAAAACATCCATCATTTCCTTTTCAGAGTTAAAATTGAAGAAGAAGAAACCCTCATCTATCGCAGCCACATCCTTCAAACCCTTACTGCCTAAAGTCTTCAGCAGATTGGTCTACTAAATGAAAAGCTGGTTTTCTATCCAAAAATGACCAATCAATGTGTTTTCTCACCGTTTCATACCTTCTTGAATAATTGAAGGTGGAAGCCTCACTTTGCAAACCAAGTTTTCTTTACTAATGCCTCCTTTTCAGGTTCTTTATTTATAGGGAGCTCGACAATTATCTTCGAATATACCTGATTTTCCTCAGCTGTTTCAACAACTTCTTCAGGGACCAAGGGTAAAGAAGGAAAGTCCTATTCTCCATTAATGTTGCATGTAAAAGATGAGATGGTGTCCTTACAAGAATTTGCCTGTTTGCTCAAAATATTTTCTCGGGAAGGATTACTTTCCTCCTTGTCAGCAACTACGTACAAAACAAGTAAGACAACCCTGTTTTCAAAATTCTCCTGTATTCGAAGCTTTGAGGGCCTACCTCTACCACGCTTAATTGCTCCCACATTGGTAATTTCCTCCATCGAATTTGCCGCTATTTTCGAGCCTTCACTAAGTAACTTTGTAATATCTCCAACATTCTTGGAGATCCCATGCTTTTCATGCAAGTTCATATTGTTCATTGTCAACTCCATAATCACTACTCACTTCGACACTGAATATTGCCCCTTTAACTCAGGTTCAAGAAATCAATAAGTTTCCAACACTAGATTGGTCTCCATTGTAGCACATGACCTGAGAAACCCTAAGAGCTTAGAGAGAAGCTCAAGAAGGTTGTTTTATTTAATAGGATTCTTAATTATTTTAAATTTCAATCTAAAAAGAAAAGAAAATTTTTGGACATATTCTCAAACATTGATACGCAATTTATATACAAATAAAATTGAAGTTATGACAAAATAATGAACCATCAATATGAATAGTGGATTATTACCAAAAAGTGTAAGTGGGGGCATCTTGGGAAGAATATACTATGGGATTGTGTGTTGGGTTAAATGAAATTAGTAGATGTGTCTGTATAATTTTTTAAACTAGAAAGGGTATTTGTATAATTAAGATACACACGGGAGGTTTGTGATTTATCCTAATAATTTTGAAACAAAAATACATTTTTGACTCCTAAAGTTTGTGCTTGGTAGCAATTTAGTTAGGGGTGTGCAACCGTCCCAAAAAGTTCGTCTTGTCTTGAAAAATCGTCCCAAACCGAGCGAGACGAGACATGATTTTTACTCTTGGCGGGACGGGACGAGACAACAATTTTTTGTCCCATCCTGATTTTTCATAAATAGCTTAATATTTTTATTTTTTTTAAAATTTGACCCTTAATTTTTTTTAAATTTTAACCCTTAATTTTTCAATTTTTATTCTTAATTTTTTAATTTTTAACTTTTAAATTTTTATCCAAAATACCCGTCCCGCTCGGGATTTTCTCTCAACACGAGACAAGGACTTAAAAAAATTGTCCCGTCCCGATTAGGACGGGATAAAAAGACTAAAAAACCATCTCGTCCCATCCCATGCACAGCCCTAATTTTAGTCCATAAAATTATAATTTTGTCCAAGTGGTTAACAAAATTTCAAATCCCACAAGGAACCACTAAGGTTTTTTGTTTGAGTAACGTTTAATGATGTTTATCATTTCCTATTCCGTCTCGGGATACATTTCGCCCAATTTTTAGCAGAATGAACTCATTCAAACCAGATTTGGGACAAAAAAAATTAGAAACTCGTATATCATTACGGTCTTGTCCTAAAATTAGATAATTCCGTCTGTTCTAGCCAATAATAAAAGACATTAATCATCATCTCCGTTACACATCATTCTCCCACTCCCTCTTTCTCTCACTTCAAACCACCATGGAGGATAGAGAAACCCTCATTCTCTCATGTTCGCTCTCCTTGACATACTTCGAACACCACTAAATGAAAACCATAGAAAACGAAAATAAGAGAAGGTAATTTCTTCATAATCTTCTTCAATCTCTTCCATTTTTTTTTTCAATTCAAGTTCTATTAGGCACAATTTGTATGGTTTCTCAATCAATGTGATGATCTCAGTTATCTCTCTCAGTCATTCTTTAGTAGCCATTTTTTGGGTCATTTTTTTATATGCCAACTTTCTCGAAAATCAACTTCAGGCATTTCTGGCCACCAGAAATTGAGGTGAGCTTTGGTGTGGTTGGGATCGACAGGGTTCATTGAGTGTTAGAAGAGGTTTGGTAATAGGGATTTGTATGGCAATATACCATAGCAGTATTGTACAAAGGGTAGAGAATATTTGCGTCGTATAAAGTTTTTACACAGTTTAAAAGAGAATAGAGTTCGACTAATTTTACAACTATATTTCTTCAGGCTATTCTCTTACTTTGTTTCAAAATGGACTACTACCCCAGATTAACACTATTTTAGTTAGGCTGGCGGCCAAACAAGCTCGTAAGCTAGTCTTCCATCACTATAAACTCTACTATGTCACGAAACAAAGAGATGAAAGATGAACTTTGAAAATCGATCCGATGAAGTAATATTCATTATAAAGATACCTCTCTAACTTCAATCATTAAACAGAGGCTCCTTGCCGCAAGTAACATTATGTGAAATGTTAAAAAAATTATTTCTGTTAGTGATATTTCACTTATTCTTGATCCAATTATTTCAAATTTCAACCAAATAGAAAAAGAAAGAAAGTTTTAAGCATATTGTCAAACAGTGACATATAATTTATAGGCAATTAATATTAAAATTATGAAAAGTACTACTGGCTGTTACAATGAAATTATTATCAAAAAGTGCAAGAGGAGGCGTCTTAGCAAGAATATTATCCTATAGAATTATGTGTTACCTACAATGAAATTGAAGAGGTATCCATATATAGTTTTTTCCTGAATTTATATAATCATGGAGCATTGAATATCTTTATTACAACTTCCCTTAGAAATTTGAATAAAAATGAATCATGTGACCTATATATTTAGGGGAACAAGACCTCCTTCACATCTTCTACATTAATATTTTTCACCCAATAATTCTCAGAATCCTCATATGTTGACCAATTTAAGTCAACATCAAATCAGAAAACATCTACTCAACTCTAAGTACATGAATTATTGTATGAGAGGCGTTACTTTGGAAACATAAGATTAGTTCTACTTTCTCTAGTATCTAATGAAACTTAAAATGAGAACTGTCAATGCTAGCGATTATAAGTTCAAAGGCTTAATGGCATGCTTGAAAGGTTAGTCTAATATGTGACTCGTGTGAAAGGTCAACAAATAACTATCGAATTCACCCTTATAGATTTATCATGTATGTATATTGTATGGTGCAACTGGTAATGTGATTGTAGAAAGGTGAGAGAAAGAAGGAAGACAAAAACTCTTATCTCTTGCTTTTTTTATCTCCCCACTCTATTTCTCTCTCTTTAGAAAATGCTCAACACTACATGTCGTGTGACGTGAACTGTTGATTTATGTCATAATTGAAAGTATATTTTTTTAGTTTGCATTTAATGAGTGATGTGAGATCACATATGTTGACAACTTAAAGCACTGATGAACATAATAAATTATATTATATTTTTTTTTACAATTACAGCATCACTGAATTTTTGATAATATATATAAATGTAATTATTTATTAGACCAGTTATACAATGTAAGGGCAAATGACTCTAGGCCTCCTAATCATTTTAGTTGTTGCACTTTTGTCTGAACTTTTTAAAATATATTTAGTCCCTTAAGTTTACTTTCTATAAACTAAAAGTCTAAACTAATTGTCGATTGGTTTGCCTAACGTAAACTTGCACAGATTAGCTTAGAAGACTCATTCTTCATCAGTCTTTGAAATCTTCATCAACCTGTAAAAACCTTCCTCCTCTTCGGTAACAATTGTTTTTCACTTTGAGAGAAATGTCCTATATCCGTGCCTTTACGGCGACGAATTCAAGAAAAAATTCACCAAAGAAAGGCCAATGTGTTGCTATGGCATTCTTCTTTAGTTCGTCGCCGAAAATGATGGACATTTCTCTCGAAGTAAAAATTGTTACCGAAGAGGACGAAGGTGGCTGTGGAAAGTAAGGGTGCAAACATTGTGAAAATATAAAAGATTGATTAAGAATGTGTCTATTAACCTAATATGAGCACATTTGCATTAGAGAAACTAACGGGCGGTTAGTTTTAGACCTTTTAGTGGTGTTTAGTTTAAACTAATGCAATATAATGAAATGTTAATTAACATGAGAATGAATTGAAATGAAAAATGAGTGGTAAGAGTGAAATTAGTTGATTTACGAAAGTGAGGAAGTGAATTAAAAATGTAATGAGAATTTTATGAGGGAGATAATTAAATAAATGAGGATTTATGTTTGTTGTTTTCTTTCCCAGCAACATAAAGTAGCAACTCAACACCTAATAAATGAGCATTTATTAGGAAATTTTCATTATATCATATTCATTCAAATCAAACATTAAAAATAATTGATTAAATCTCGTAACTTCATTAATAGAAGTTAAGTAATATCTTATTTTTATAAAACAAATCAACTTTCATTTTTAAATAATCCACATCATTTCTACGTCTACATTGTAACAAAAGATTTTTTTATATGGATTATATGAAAAATAAGGAGCTAAAGTGTTTATTTTAAAATGTTTGAGACCAAAGTAAAACATGTACCAAAGAAGACTAGGGGTAGTTTTTAATTATCAAACGAACGCAATAATGACGTTAAGCGTTATTCACGCACCCATCCTCCTATGTCTATAGTTTTACGGACAAATTTCTTTTCTCTGTCTTCTCTATGTCAAAACCCCTTTTCCTACCCCAAACGTGCAAAGCTCCCCCAATAACAAATCGATTTAACAAATTTCAGTAAATACAATTAAGATTTTACATTTTAGGTAGCAAAAGATAATTGAAGGATTTTCGAACGTAAATCACTGGAGGAACTTTAGGCGTTGTCGAGGGGACACTGTCAGCATTCGATTTCGGGATCGTCGATCGCCAACCTCAGCTACATTGTTTGTAATTGTCTGAAACCGGATCCCGTTTCTTCTGCTGCGTTATTCTGTGTCTTGGAGCTTCTTGAATCCGGTCGTTTCTGTCAAGTATTTGGGATTTAGTTCAGGTGGATAGTGTAATTCTCGCTTCATAGTTGTTCGGATTGTTCTGGCAATGCAAGCGGTTCTAAATGTGTAGAACAGTACGAATCTGATTGTGAAATCTTAGCCTTTAGTCTTTGCCTGTGATTTTTCAGCTGGCATTTGTGTATCTGATTGAGGATCCGATTGTTTTCAGCTTCTTTGAAGATTTAGGAGACAACCGGCGAAGACATTTTGCATTTGACGGAGAAGCATCTTTAGAATTTTGTTTGCGAGTAGGTTCTGCGAGATGGATCCCTTATCTTCAATAAGCGAGGAGCTAGCTGAAATTGATGGACAAATCAGCGACATTTTCCGAGCTTTATCGTGAGTAGTTGAACATCAGTTCATTTCTTTGATTATATATGTGCTTATAAGATTGTTTATGAGCATACCCTGTTCTCTATATGGAATGCGAACTGGAAGTTCTCACTGTACCTCATTGTCATTCAAGAAGAAGTCATCGGTGGTTTTATAAGCTTCAATTTTGAACACGCCAAAGTGATAAGTCGTCCTTTCTTTTCATTATAAGGAATGGGTTTCAGAAGTTGGAGAAAATTAAGGATTCAAATAGGCAGAGCAGGCAGTTGGAAGAGTTGACTGATAAAATGCGAGATTGTAAGAGGTATACACTTCGCCAACTCTCTGATTTTGCTTGTATCGTGCAAAATTGAAGGTTTAGTGTGAGTTTGACTGTTTAAGATTCTTGGTGATAACTGCTTTGTAAGATGTAAATTGTAACATTCCACTCTTTGAAATACTAGCAATTTCTACATGTTTGAACATCCAGATCCTTATGATTTTGTGATTTCAGTCCCAATCTGATATTTGCGTTTTGGTCCATATTCTGCTGAAAGCTTACTGAAAGTCATTGTTTGACGTGAGTTCAAGTTTGTTCATATTACTTTTTCACTAACATTTCAGTCTGATCTACAAAACCCATATGTTTCAACATTTAATGCTGATGGTTACAATTGATCTTGTGCCAATCTATGTTAGATAACTACAATATAATTGAAAATTTAAACATGCTGTCTCTCAAGTTCATTGCGATTTCATATGCAATATCTCACATAAACACCATATTCCTGTTTACATTTGCAGGCTTATCAAAGAGTTTGACAAAGAAGTCAAGGATTTGGAGAGTAGAAAAGATCCGAACACCAATAAGATGCTGAATGAGAAGAAGCAGTCCATGGTCAGCTGTTCATTAGGAATTCTATGTATTCTTTGTTGTTGCAGAATTTCATTTGTTTTTCTGGCATTTCCATATACCAACTGCACTTAACCTTATTTGTATCTTTATGCAGATCAAAGAGCTGAATTCATATGTTGCCCTAAAAAAACAGTAAGATTAATGTTTCTCGCATTGTATGATTGTATCTTACATGGTCTATGTCATTGTTGATGAAACCGTGCAGCAAAAATTATACAACTCTTTTATAGCACTGTCTTATGTTGAATTGTCATCATCTCTCTTCTTTGCTAATAGCTCTATTGTTTTTATTTATTTTACTGTTTTTTATTTTGCGGTAGATATTTTCATTTTACTAGTTGATTTTCTTGGGTTAAGCTTGATGTTCATTAACATTCGCTGACTTTTTTCTTCTTACTTATCAAAGTCTTTGTTTTTTTTTACTTGTTTTCTTTATTTTTTTCGGTTAACACTTGCTATTGTTTGCAAGACAGATACACAAGCAATCTTGGAAACAAGCGAATTGATCTCTTTGATGCACCTGCTGAAGGTTTTGGGGAAGAAAATGTCTTGCTGGCTTCAAGTATGTATATATCTTTGTAGCATAAATTTGTTTTTTTATTCTAACTACTGTTGGAATATTTTTACAAAACTCCAATTTGGCTTAAAGGTATCATGGATCCGAATTGTATTATCGCGTACTTTATTGAGAACTTAATTAGTTCGTAGTTTTAATCTTCAGTTGTTGCTCTCAATATGCTTGACTAGATAGGACAAATTTGTGTGCGATTCTGTCACATATACTAGTGGTCTTGATAGGGTGGCTGATTGAATGTTTAAATACTTTTTGATTTATTGTAAATAATGCAATTCCCCATCCTCACCTCTCAAAAAGGATTTAAAACCTCATCCCCACTTTCATGAAATTTCAAAGATCTGTTCTTTTGTTCAATGAACCGGATTGTGCATAACTCATACGTTGGATAACAGGTGGCAAAGAGGCAGAGTCCCTGGCCATGTGTTCCTGTCTTGTAGTGGATGCAGACACTATTAAGACTTTGTATCATTTTAGGAAGTGAGAATGCTTAAGGAACACAAAAAAGTCTATTTGTGAGCTGTCATGATTTTAGATAGATAGTAATAATGCCCATTAAGGTTTCCTAAATGTCTTATTTATTTCTTGTTCATGTTAATTGCAAAGTTTATTCGTTAAGTTTGAAAACGATCGGTTATGAAGTATTTCTAAGGTAAAGGCTGATTCTTTTGCAGATATGACAAATCAACAGTTAATAGATAGTGGAAACGGGATGATGGATGACACGGATCAAGCAATTGAGAGGTCAAAAAAGGTTAGATAATCACCGAAAGTTCACCTTGTGATGGACAATTGAACCTTCTCAATGCTCTATGCAGTTTGAAGGCTCTTTGGCACTCATGCCAAAAAAGAATGGAAGACTAAAGTTGAATTAATTTTCTTATAAAACAAAACTAAAGTTGACTGCTGTCCGTGTCTACGATGCAAAAGCAAAACTCTTATTTTGAAGCCTCAGGTGCAAAAGAATAACCACGTACGAGTTCCAGTATTTATTACTTGATATCTCAATCACCTCAGGTTTAATGGGATCCCAATTCCAACCCCCC